>JABXJD010000328.1:217500-340000 GCA_013375575.1 Percina caprodes
TATGCAGTCTCAGGAATAAATTGAGTGATTTAACAGGTTTACTGCAACCAAATATCTTGCACATATTGGCAGTGTCTGAAACCCATTTAGACTCTACATTTGATGATGCAACTTTGATGATTGATGGATACAACATGTTTAGGAATGATAGGAATTCATATGGAGGAGGAGTTGCTATTTATATTCAACGTCATATACCTGTCAAAGTGATGCAAGACTTAATGTATTCTAGTATTGAAGTAATCTGGCTAAAAGTTAGCCTGAAACATTTGAAGCCGATACTCATTGGATGCTGTTATAGACCTCCAAATGCTAATAGTGAGTGTTTGGACAAAATATGTGAAATGCTGGATCATGTTAGTACTATGAATCTTGAGACTTATTTAATGGGTGATTTCAACATAGACTGGAATTCCTCTGACTGCCCTAGGAAAATTAAATTAATGAGCACAGCGACAGCATGTGGATTATCACAGGTAATTGATAAACCAACTAGAATATGTATAAAAATGGATGGTACTCGATCGGCTTCCTGTATTGACCACATGTTTCTAAATAGACCAGAATTTTGCTCAAACTGTTTATCTGTGCCAGTTGGTTGCAGTGACCATAACCTTATTGCAATTGTAAGGAAAACAAAAATTCCTAAATTGGGTCCAAAAGTAATAATGAAAAGGTCATTTAAAAGATTTAATCAATTGCAATACGAAGATGATGTCAGAAATGCTAACTGGTCAGAGGTATTTCTACTAAAGAATCCAGAGAAAGCATTTCAGCTTTTTGATCAAATTTTAATGACAATTGTAGAAAATCATGCACCAATTAAAAAGTTTACTGTTCGAAATGTCAACACCCCGTGGTTAGATGAAGAATTAAAAGATCTTATGAAAGAAAGAGATCTAGCTAAACAAGCAGCAATCGTATCTACACTCTAAAAAAAATTATAGTGGCTCAACTTAAAAAAATTAAGGTAACAATTTGCATGGACTTTTTTGAGTAGTTCCAACTTAGCCATTATCAAGTAAATGCTGTGATTCTTTTATAGTAAGACTAACTCATTTATATAAGTATAACCAACATGACTAACAAGCTTAATTAAAGTAAATCTACTTAAATTTCATGAATTCTTTTAGGTAATATTAAGTAGTCAAATTACTTAATTTAGGCTATTTTAACTTAGTTATTTTACTTCCATTGTACTCAGAATTGTTAATGCAAATTGTTGCCTTAACTTTGTGTTACTAACTTAATTCACTTTAACAAGAATACAATACAAATGGCAATTCCTTTTTATAAAACCTTTTATTGTAAAAAACTATATTATTATAGTAATATCTTATAACAAAATAAACATGCCCCATTAGCAAGGCACATGCTCTGGTTACGTCCAGGTCTTGCGGGACTTCTGTTCCTCAATGAAGATGCTCGCTGGTTGGATCATACATGGTGGCACATCTGAATATGACAGTCTTCATCACTTCATTGACATTATCCCCACCAACCTGGCATAAGTAGGACATAATCAATGTCAGTGTTCTACTCCTCATATTTAAAATCAAGAGTAACACAAAGTACAGTGTGTGTGTCTGATTTACCTACCAACTGCTCTTTGAAGAGATCCTCCTCCTTTTCTCTGAGATACACCATTAAGCCACGGATAGCAACCTCTCTCCTTTTTCCCCACAGACTCATCATGTGAATAAAAAAAACATATGCTAAACTGCTCTTCTGTGAATTTAAGTTTTTAATAATTACATCACAAGGAAAACAGACCAAAGAATGAGGTTGATAAGACTTAGACCAATCTGTATTGTTTTTATTTAAAATCAAATAATGAATTAATAATTTTAAAAAGGCCTTATAAATATTAAATCTGTTATTTTATTCTATTATATTAACAATTATACATTATTCAGTTTCCTTGTTCTGTTGTACTGGTGCAATTGTTGAATGATGACCAGTGATGAAACTGTTATGGCTTTTGAATTCAACTTTGTTATTATATTTACCATGCCTGTCTTGTTACCTTTCACCACTCATATAGTCATATATTCTTTTTTCTTAGCAACTTCAGAGCAGAGATATATTATTCCCTTATAAGTGTTTGGATTGCAACACACTCTCCAGTGAAAGTGAACCAACACAACATCACCCATACCAAAAGATAACGTTCAAATCAAGATTACTTAACCCAATATCACCTACAACAACATTTAGAAATTAACTATATTACTTACCTCTAGCAGCATATTTCTTATGCGCTGAATATTCATTTTTGAAGCCCCTCCTCTTAAGGACACCAAGGACATTATTTTTGTTGTGTGCTGGTCCAGTTTTGCCATCAACGTTGCCTCGGGGTTAATAGTGGTGATCCTCCTGAATTCTTCATAAGACACAAATGACAAATGCACAATTTGGTAATGTAAAAAAATTACTCTAAAATAACACGTACTCTGAACCATTTTATGAAAAGATATTTACCTGAGCTGCATGAAAAAGAGCAGGCCATTGGTCTTTTAGGTTAGTGACTGGTGGTGCTTCATTCACAACATCCTGCCTGCGAATGGAGAATGTCTAAGTTAGGCAATTTCTTCATCTTCAGGATCTTCACTCATTGCACCCTTCATATCCTCAACAACAGAACTGTCCCCTAAATTTAAAGGATTGACAAACCTCTGCAAAAGCTCAGGCTTATTCAGTGAATGAGGAGTGTGTTTCCGGCTCCTATGAGAGGCAAATGTTCCATGAATGTTTGTTTTGAAAGGACAATTTTCAAAAACACAAGAGACAGTTTCCTGTTTTTTTAAATGATGGCCAATGTGCTCAAAGTATTCTCTTTCTGTTGAGATAGTGTTTAGAGAACAACATGGACATTTAAAAGACAACACTTCTCTATGTGTCACTGTTTCACAGGTTGAATGGCCTCTTGAAAGATGGGTACGCAGCCTGCCCCATGTTTTAAAGCAATAACACTCCCAATAAAGACAAGGGAGAAATTGTCCACCATGGCCATGTCTAAGTCTATAATGTTTTAACAGATTAGTCCTTCTTGGTGTTTCAAATTTTACAAATCCAGTTAATTTTAAAACTAAGAAATCTACTTGCAAAAAACTGCACAGAAATGGGCTTTTGTCTTACTCCATGCTTTTTCAGAATGCTAACATTAATGGCAGTTCAGTGCCGTTAAGCTACCACTGCATACAAAAGATACAAAAACTGCTCTGAAGCATGGTGCTCTTAAGACTAGCTTGCTAAAAGTATGCTAACTCAACAGTTGGTGAATTAGCTTAGGAAAAGCTACAACTTCAATTTGAGTGCTTGAAAGCAAATGATGTCTGTTAATACAGTTACTACATGCCAATGAAACAAAGAAAGAGACTCACCAAGACGCGAGCTGGGGGTGTCCTGAAAAAACCTGCCGTGTTTACCGGTAACAAGTTTATCCAGCGTTTTTTTACTGCCTCCAGGTTCATTTAGAAACTAATTTGCCTTCTGGCTGTGGCAAAAAAAACAACACATTTTCGACGTTCTGTGTGTGTGTCGCGGCAGTTTGCTGCTATGATGAGTCGAGTAGAGACGAAGCGAGTAGAGCTATTACCACGCCAAGTTTCCAAGTTTCTCCCGCTCTTCTTTGTCTGGGAGAAGGCAGCAAAACATGTCCGGGGCAAGTTCAGTACTGAACTCAGCTTTTGAAAGATGCTCACTAGAATGATAAGTACCACTAACTCAATACTTTTCTATTGTTAAGAAAATGTAAAAGTGTTTATTCATAATCAATATATATTTAAGTTAAGACACTTTTTATTATTTTCATTTTGATCTACTTCTTAAAATAAGTTATCAACTTACTAAAACATGTATATGTAACAAATTCAATTTTTTATGCTAAAAACGCTCATGATTTTAAGCTTTACTTACTGATCCCATGAATTATTTTTTAGAGTGTACTTTTAACTCAGATTGGCAAATATATTGTAAACTTAGAAATTGTGTAACGAACTTAAATAGGAAGAAGAAGAAATTGTACTATAACAAGAAAATTACAGAAATAAAACATGACAGTAAACAGTTATGGAATACATTGAATAATATATTAAGAGGAAATGATAAATCAACTCCGGCTTATTTAGAAAATGAAGGTGATTTTCTTACTAAACCAAGTGATATAGCAAATTATCTCAATGATTATTTCATAAATAAAGTAAATAATCTTAAAAAGACTACACAGCTACATAACACGGACTTGTCAAAAATATTGATAGATAAGATCATGGAAGGTAAAATATGTAGCTTTCAATTTAAGAGTGTCAGTGTCTCAAAGGTTGAATTACTTCTGATGAATTGTAAAAACAAACCACCTGGTGTGGACTATCTCGAATATAAATTGATTAAGCCTATAGTTTCAATCATTGCTCCTATTATTGCACACATAATTAATAGCTGTTTTATGGAAAATATATGTTTGCAAGCATGGAAAATATGTAAAGTTGTGCCAATACCTAAGAATAAGAAAATGCCTTTCTCTGGATCAAACAGTAGACCAATAAGCTTATTACCAATTCTTGGTAAAATAATGGAAAGAATTGTTTATGAACAGATTCAGGTTTATTTTTAAATAATAATTTAATTACAGTTTTTCAGCATGCATACAGAGGAAAACACTCAACAGCTACTGCCGTGACTCAGATGATTGATGACTGGTTTAAGGATATCGACGAAAAGAAAATAATAGGTGTTGTAATGCTTGATTTTACAGCAGCATTTGATATAATTGACCACAATTTACTGTTGAAAAAATTGGAATATTATGGTTTTTCACAAACAGCATTATTATGGATGGAAAGTTATTTGACTGATAGGAGACAATTAGTTTACTTTAATGGAAGTTGTTCAAGAATAAGGCTTGTGGAACAAGGAGTGCCTCAGGGAAGTTGTCTTGGGCCACTCCTTTACACAATCTTTACAAATGACTTACCATCTGTACTAGATAAAGCGAGCATCTCGATGTTTGCGGATGATTCTACTATATATATGTCAGGAACTGATATTGGTGATCTAAATACGGACCTACAGAGAGAGCTACAGTTAGTGGTGGACTGGATAAGGAGTAATAAACTGATTCTTAATGAATCTAAAACTATTAGTTTAGTAGTTGGAACTCATTTTTCTTTACGTTCCAAACCGAAACTTAAACTTAGTATTGATCAAATTTTTGTGGAGCAAAGAGAAGAGGCAAAATGTTTGGGTGTGATGATTGACCATAGATTGAGTTGGGACAAACATGTTCAGAAGTTGGTAACTAAAATGGGCAACACCTTGTCAGTTATTAAAAGGTGTGCAAACATCTTCACACCACAAACAGTTAAATTAGTCCTTCAAGCTTTGTTTTTTTCACACCTGGATTACTGCTCAGTAGTGTGGTCCAGCACTTCGGCAACTAATATGAAAAAATTACAAGTGATTCAGAATAAAGCTGCACGTGTGGCTCTCTCGTGTGGGTTTAGATCAAATGTTGATAAAATGCATGAACAACTCTCATGGCTTAAAGTTAAAAATAGATTTGTGTATTCATTAATGGTTTTCTTATATAATGTTATAACAAACAAAATACCTTTTACTTTATTCACAAAATTATCTTTTAGTACTACTACACATCACTATAGAACGAGGCATGCAGTAGGAGGGAGTTTTATTTTACCTAAAGTAAAAACTAAATCAATTCAACGTTCAGTTAGGTACAGAGCAATGTGTGAATGGAACTCTCTCCCAAAGACCATCAAACACGACTCTCAATATGGTTTTAAAAAATCACTTAAAACATATTTATTTCAAAGGAATTGAACATTTAATATGAAATTAGTTGGGTATCGGGCTTTTGTTATCCTTTTTCTTAAAATAGATTTATCTTTTCGGAGTAGTGCTTTTGTTTGATTTGTATTAATTGCATTAACTGTATGATTTTTTGATTTTAGTGTTAAATGTATGTCTGTGTGTGTAATGAAGTGTTGAAATGAGTATTGTCAAGGAAAGATTGTAGGACCCCAGGAAGAATAACTTTTAGTGTATGCTAAAGCTAATGGGGATCCAAATAAACAAACAAACAAAAACAAGCGGCCAAAATGGCTTTCCTCAGGAGGGGGGCTAGTCTCCTCAGGAGGGGGGCTGGCGTCTCCCTTAGAGATCGGGTGAGAAGCTCAGTCCTCCGAGAGGAGCTCGGAGTAGAGCTGCTGCTCCTTCACGTCGAAAGGAGCCAGTTGAGGTGGTTCGGGCATCTGGTGAGGATGTCTCCTGGGCGCCTCCCTAGGGAGGTGGTCCAGGCACGTCCAGCTGGGAGGAAGCCCCGGGGAAGACCCAGGACTAGGTGGAGGGACGTCCAGCTGGGAGGTGGCCCCAGGTAAGACCCAGGACTAGGTGGAGGGACGTCCAGCTGGGAGGTGGCCCCAGGGAAGACCCAGGACTAGGTGGAGGGACGTCCAGCTGGGAGGAGGCCTCGGGGAAGACCCAGGACTAGGTGGAGGGATTATATCTCCAACCTGGCCTGGGAACGCCTCGGGACCCCCCAGTCGGAGCTGGTTGATGTGGCTCTGGAAAGGGAAGTTTGGGGTCCCCTACTGGAGCTGCTGCCCCCGTGACCCGATACCGGATGAAGATGGATGGATGGATGTGAAGACCAGTACGATAAAGCAGCAGGTGTACTCCTAACGTCGGGTTGAAAGAGTTGACGAGTTTCCTTATTCTTGCTTTTGGCCTGTAGTGAAAAACAAATTTTCCCAACAGTTGTTTCTTTCCCCTTTAACAGTGGAGGGGGAACATGGACTCCATTAAAACCTTTAAAGAGTGCATGTTCCCCTTTAACAGTGGAGGGGGAACATGGACTCCATTAAAACCTTTAAAGAGTGCGATAACAGCTGAAGGCATTGCATCAAAAACAATAGAGAACTCCTTCAGAGAGACTGGGATGCCGTAGTGATGAATAAACTCAACATAGTCATAAAGACGACCACGCTGGTTGAGGAACTGAGTTACAAGCAAGATGTTGTTGTCAACCCACTGCTAGAAGGAAATGGATTGTTTTTTATACAAAATATATCTGTTGTTCCAAATATAAAACCTGTGAGGACTGAAATTATGCTTCAAATCAAAGACCAAGCCAGACGCATTTGTTTATGAAATGAAGAAAGTTTAAGAGGAATTCTGTCAATATTATAGGTGCAAACCAACAAAAACTCTCCACAGCTCGGTTACAATCATTAGTATTCAGCTACGTTCCCCCTAACAAAGCAAAAAAGAAAAAGAACGTATTAGTGAGTGTGTGTGTGTGTGTGTGTGTGTGTGTGTGTGTGTGAGTGTGTGTGTGTGTGTGTGTGTGTGTGTCTGTGTCAGCTGCTCACATTGTTGACCTTCCTCTAAAATATTAGAAACACTAAAGCAGAAGCCAAGACGTTAGAAATGTAGCGGAGCTTCATTCTTTCTGAGAGTCTCTCTCTGATATTCTGTCCAATCAGCAGCAACGGACGTTCTGGTTCCTGCCCAACGTTCCTGGTTCCTGACGCATGCGCAGCTCCGTCTTCTATTGGCTGTGCCTGCGTGTAAAGAGCAGTTGTTAAAGTGTTTACCTGAGTGTGTGCGGGTTCACCTGGAGCTCTGTCTTCTTAAAACTCACTAATAACAAAGAACACAGCTATCCCGCCGCCAGCCCCAGATCACAGTGAAGCAACGACACTTCCGGTTTCCTCCAAGTCCCGGTTTTTCAGATTAAAGTTTCAAATGAAAGAAGGCCGCCGCCTGGAGGTCAGGAGGGGAACAACAGCTCCACATTCACTTAATGGATCAGTTAGTGGTGGACTGGGACTGAGGACATTTACTCAAGTACTGGACTTAACTCCAGCTACTTGTACTTCACTTGACTATTAAATAATGTTCAGCATTTTAATAACTAAAAGAATGAGGAGAAAATAATAAATATTGATACATTTTAAGCATTAAACACTTAAACCAGACTCAATTTAGTTACAACAGAAATGGTTTGATTATTAACTTCACTTCATTCAAAGTGGACAGAAACTAAATAAAACTACCAAAAGCCGTCTTGGTTCATCTTTCCACTGTTCCAACAATCACCACTCTGGTCTGGTTGGAATAAACTCTTAATTCACCCATTTACATGTGGAGATATGCTGCTCTATACACGCTAAAAGTAGTGATTATTTACATGGAGTCTGGTGGAGATATGCTGCTCTATACACGCTAAAAGTAGTGATTATTTACATGGAGTCTGGTGGAGAAATGCTGCTCTATACACGCTAAAAGTAGTGATTATTTACATGGAGTCTGGTGGAGATATGCTGCTCTATACACTCTAAAAGTAGTGATTATTTACATGGAGTCTGGTGGAGAAATGCTGCTCTATACATGCTAAAAGTAGTGATTATTTACATGGAGTCTGGTGGAGATATGCTGCTCTATACACTCTAAAAGTAGTGATTATTTACATGGAGTCTGGTGGAGAAATGCTGCTCTATACACGCTAAAAGTAGTGATTATTTACATGGAGTCTGGTGGAGATATGCTGCTCTATACACGCTAAAAGTAGTGATTATTTACATGGAGTCTGGTGGAGATATGCTGCTCTATACACGCTAAAAGTAGTGATTATTTACATGGAGTCTGGTGGAGAAATGCTGCTCTATACACGCTAAAAGTAGTGATTATTTACATGGAGTCTGGTGGAGATATGCTGCTCTATACACTCTAAAAGTAGTGATTATTTACATGGAGTCTGGTGGAGAAATGCTGCTCTATACATGCTAAAAGTAGTGATTATTTACATGGAGTCTGGTGGAGATATGCTGCTCTATACACTCTAAAAGTAGTGATTATTTACATGGAGTCTGGTGGAGATATGCTGCTCTATACACGCTAAAAGTAGTGATTATTTACATGGAGTCTGGTGGAGATATGCTGCTCTATACACGCTAAAAGTAGTGATTATTTACATGGAGTCTGGTGGAGATATGCTGCTCTATACACTCTAAAAGTAGTGATTATTTACATGGAGTCTGGTGGAGATATGCTGCTCTATACACGCTAAAAGTAGTGATTATTTACATGGAGCCTGGTGGAGATATGCTGCTCTATACACGCTAAAAGTAGTGATTATTTACATGGAGTCTGGTGGAGATATGCTGCTCTATACACGCTAAAAGTAGTGATTATTTACATGGAGTCTGGTGGAGATATGCTGCTCTATACACACTAAAAGTAGTGATTATTTACATGGAGTCTGGTGGAGATATGCTGCTCTATACACGCTAAAAGTACTGATTATTTACATGGAGTCTGGTGGAGATATGCTGCTCTATACACGCTAAAAGTAGTGATTATTTACATGGAGTCTGGTGGGTTTGGTGATGGGGATTTCGAGGCTGTTTCATGTTAAACTAAAAGGATCTTACTCTTTCACTAAAAGCTCTATCTCTGTAGGTAATGTTATCAGACACTTAGAATAATAATCTGAGTCTGTCAGCACTTTTAGTGGATGGAAACGTTCTTTATCAAGGAGTTTAACACAGAAACGGCAGGAAGGATAAATCCACCAAATCAAGTCACAAATAATCAGTATGAGGCCTCGTTTGATTTCATTTATTTGCATTGAATTGTTACAAATAGGAAACTAACTGCCTACCTTAATATCTACCTATCTACCTATCTACCTATCTACCTATCTATCTATCTATCTATCTATCTATCTATCTATCTATCTATCTATCTATCTATCTATCTATCTATCTATCTATCAGGTCCTGTTGTGGTAGAAAGAACCAACTCAGCAGTTTAAAGTGATATCAGGAGAACTGATTTAGGAAAAACACCATTATCATTCTTGGTCTCAACAAACAGACTTTATTTCTGCAATTATGCCTCAATAATTCATCCTTTTTCATTCCTGTCTCATTATTGAGGAATATAAAAAAATAAAAACATCAGACAACCAATTTAAATTAGTTAAAATGTAAGAAATACACAAGATTTCAAAGTTCACAGTTTTCTCAAAATGTCATTGTTTTATTCACGGTGTCAAAAAGACACGTCATATAATTATGATTGGATACCTCTTGGATCCTAATTGTCCAATCAGATTAGACCTTTATCCTTTTAATTTTAGATATTTAAAATAAAAAAACATGTTTTTGTTTCTCCATTTGTGGATATCTGCAATAGCTTTGTTTCTAGTCATAATTCTTATTAATTAATTTTCATACCAGTCACTATGGCAACTTCCCACATAGTACCAGACATAAGAGAACATCAGAGGAGGAAGATCTTCACATTGGTTTCAGCTTTTAGAAAATGAAGTCAAAATGAGAATTTTTGACTTTATTCTCCATATTTCAACATTATTCCTGATATTTAGACCTTATTCTCAAAATTGGATTTAGACTTTCATTCAAAATAGTTTTCAAGATTTCAACTTTTTTCTCAAAATGTAAAAAACAACAACTTCTATCTCTGATTTATTGTTTTTATGTCTGGCACTAATACTGAAAGTTCAACTTTATTCTCAACAATAAAGATCGTCCTCGACTGAAATCCAACTTGTGTGTAAACCAGCTTTTCTGTTCTCACTGCTTCCTCAGGCCTTGTGTTCAACACCTGCTTTATTTTACAGCTTTTATTCTACAATCACATATTTACACATTTCTTTGACTCATAAACCATCTTACAGAATTCATGAAACAGATTAAAAAATGGCCAAAGTGACCAGTAATTATCCAAAAGACTTTTCACACAAGATAGAAACATCCATTAACTTTTTATAGCCGGTATAACAAGGACACATACTGTGTTCTGGAGACATTATGGGATGTAATAGGCCTTACTCTTAAATGAAGCTTCATGACACAATGAAATATTCAGCAATATGTTTTCTGTGGCTGCTCATCAAATACTAATAAATGTGTATCTGATGACATAATCAACACATTAATTTGATGCATCATGACACACGTTATGTAGACGATATCTATTTAAACCTGTTAAACCCACAGACATTTATTATAACTTCCAGAAGAAATCAGTTTCTAAAGACACCAAATATGTCAAGATGAAGTTTGATTCAATTTGGAAAGAATTGCTGCACATTTAACATATGATAATAAATGGAATAAAGAGTAAATCAGTCACCACAGGAAACAGATTCTGTAGAAAATAAGATGTAAAATATATGAATATGTACATTTGTTCCCTTGATTGAAAATGAATCAATACCTGAAATGAGATCAGTGATTAGTTTACTCTGACAGGAGAGATGATCAGAGGGGCAGAGTTCAGACAGGGACAGAAGAATGGGAAGAGTTTCTCAGTGAAGGAGCAGCCAGTAAAGGAGTAGATAAGAGCTGCAGCATCTACGTCATGAAAGGAGACCAGACCCTCCTCATAGTCCACAAACACCCCCACCTTCTGAGGAGGAGACTTCAGAGAGAGACGGACTGAAGGGCCAGCAAGAGCTTTGTACTCATTTCCATTTCTCAACCATATCGTCCAGTAACCATTCTGAGGACTCAGTGTGATGCTTCCCTTCCTGTTGATCGACTCTCTGACCACTCCTAAATCCCAGTCAGTCTTTCCTTTAACTTGAACCTCAAAGTAAAATCTGCCTGAAGAGAAACTCTGTTTTCCTAAAACATTACAATAACAAGAAAATCTCTCTGGGTTGTCTGGGAGATTCTTCCTCACATCACCAGTATTCACTTGTTTCCCATCATCAGACAGGATGAGTTCAGGATTTGCTGTATCAGGATTAAGAGTCACATCCACTGCATACTGCTGGACCCTCTTCAGCTCGGCTTCAAGCAGCTTCTTCATCTCTTTACTGAGTGTCTCCTCTAGCTGAACCACAGCTTTCACCACAGTCCCCTCATATGATGATGGACGGACGCTGACCTCGGTCCAGTCCTTGGTAGGTGGAGGTTGTTGGATGTTTAGGGACTGGACCCTCTGGAGAAGATGGAGGTGGTCTTCAGAGCGTAACATCTGCTCCACCTCAGTGCTTCTCTTCATCAGCTCAGAGATTTCCTGTTCCAGCTCTGTGATGAAAGCTTCGGCCTGTTTTTCTGTTGTTTTCTGCTTCTCTTTGATGGTGTTGATGAGCTCATTCAGGCCTCTCTCAACAGACTCCATCAGAGAAGTGAAGACCTGAACACCTTCTGCTATCTCTCTGTCTGCATCTTCCTCACTGAGCTCCACTGAGTGTTTGATCTCCTGAATCTTCAGTCGTCTTTTCTGGATCATCTGCTGAATTTCATCCCTTGTCTTCTTTTGTTCATATTCTCTTTTCAGTTTGGCTTTCTGTTGAGCTGACTGTCTGAACTGAGCGACTATCTCAGAGATGAAAGTGTTGACCCTCAAATCAGGTCTTCTGGTAAAACGCTCCTTACACAGGGGACACAGGTACTGGTCATTAGTATTCCAGTGTTCAGTGATGCAGTTCTTGCAGAAGTTGTGACCACATGGTATGGAGACAGGATCAGTGAACACATCCAGACAGATGGAGCACAGGAACTGGTCTTCAGACTGCAGATAGTTTGCAGCAGCCATATCTACACACAGTGGGAATGAAAAGAGAAACATTATATTTAAAATCTGTGAACAGACTGATCTCAGCCTACAACCTACGGTTACCTTAGCAACAAGTAACATTATCTGTCCAAAACTTTTAATCACAAACGCTTAATTCACTCTTGCCAAACTGGTGTTATGTCTTAATGACAGGTCCAAACTGGTCTTATGTCTTAATGACAGGTCCAAACTGGTCTTATGTCTTAATGACAGGTCCAAACTGGTCTTATGTCTTAATGACAAGTCCAAACTGGTCTTATGTCTTAATGACAGGTCCAAACTGGTCTTATGTCTTAATGACAAGTCCAAACTGGTCTTATGTCTTAATGACAAGTCCAAACTGGTCTTATGTCTTAATGACAAGTCCAAACTGGTCTTATGTCTTAATGACAGGTTCAAACTGGTCTTATGTCTTAATGACAGGTCCAAACTGGTCTTATGTCTTAATGAGAGGTCCAAACTGGTCTTATGTTGTTATTCTATAAGCTTAACACATCTGATTGGAATGAGTGTAGCACTCTCCCATAAATTTGCCCCCACAGGTATCTATCTATTTATTAATTTTGCGATACAGACCCTTAGATGAGATCGTTTCTCAGCGTTTAGGTTCTAAAGTACAAATAAATGAACATTTCCTCAAGATGATTCTGAGGAGAAGGACACTATTTCCTCCTCTGCATTCATTCATTGCATCAGGAATAGATTTATGACCGTTTTAGGATGACAGGACAACATCTCTCTTAGTTTGAGAACATTGAAAAGTAAATTGAGCTTGCTGACTCATTTAAAAGACTCTGCCTCATTTCCAGGAGTCAAACTTTAACAATCTCCTTTAGATGAATTATAATCAACTTGAACTTGTTTTGCTGTACAATCTAAAGACCTCAACAATGAAGTTATTCAAAGTTTGAGTCTTAGTGGAAGGGTGTGGGGGTGCTGCTGGCAACACACACCTAAAACCAAGAGGAAGTCTGTGACACACACGTACCAATTAAAAACAACTCTCTGCCTTCACTAACGACTCGGAGTAGTTTTGTCGAGTCAGAGAACAAACAGCTGATCAAGGTTCAGAGAATCAGGTGTTGACACCCCCTCATATCTCAGCAGGGAAGTCAGCGGAGATTCAAATCTAACTTGTTTCCTGGTGCTGATTAAATCTGACTCCTGACCTGCACACGAGACCGGCAAGCTGCAGCATTATATGGCGGAGCAGCCGGGCCGAGGGCTGCTTTTATGGGAGAAAAACATTTTAACAAGACGATTGTAAAAGAAGTGGAGATTACAGCAGGAAAGGACCTTTGCTTTGGGATCTCCACTCGTCGTTACTGGGAACATGAGACAGCTGCTGACTCTGCTGAGAGACGTGAGCACGCGCTGCTAACCCGTACAACAACTGTTACCAGCAACATAAAAGTACATATATATATATTACAGTATTATAATCTAACTGTATTCATGTTGGGGGCAATTTGGTCCCAAAATAAATAAGCAAGAGAGAGGATTTCTAGTCCCTCCCTGTTTAGTCAGTCAACTTACTTACTTTGATATCTTACATAAATACTAATGTTTTCAAACTTTTATTATTTAATGTTGACAGAAATGGCGGAGTGATACTTTAAGTGATGCGCCAGGTGCTCAAATGGTTCTGGGTGTGCTGTCACGCTGGTCTGAGCTCGTTCTAAATGTTGATCAATCACATCGTCTGGATGGATCTACTTGTTGTATAATTATTCATTAATGATTAACCACTCAGTATGATGCATAATACAGTCGCTCATCATTAGTGCTGGATCACAGTTAATCAGTAACTACTCATTAACTAACCCGTCGGTCCTCATTCAATGACATAGCGTCTCGGTGCTTGAGCCCTAATTATTATTTCACATTTTCTCTTCCTGAAGGGCCCCTGACAGCTGAGGGGCCCTCAGCAGCCACTAAGTTCCCTCCCACCCTTGGCTGGCTCTGGTCCATCTAGAAAGGGTTCAGAAGCCTCTTACTATCGGCTCTTTAGGGCCGAGCACTCAGTGCCAGATCTACGTCATCTACCTCAGAGAGAAGTTCTGAAGAATATCTGCAAGCATCAAATCAATGTTTTGAATCAGCCAATCAGCATGAAGAACCCTTTCTACTGTCCAGTTAAACAGCGACACATCACGATGTGATCAAAGTGATCCTGATTATCAGACATTTCCACATTCCTCTGGTAGGATTCTCACCTGCTGAACTCTTCAGGTCCACTTCCAGACTCTTTCCACCTCCGTGTGTCCAGGAAACGCCGGCAGAGGCCAAGCTGCTCTTTACTTTTCTTCCTCGTCCGTTTGGGTGTCTGTGTGCATCTGATCCGAGGACGCCGACACACCTTCAGAAGTCCAGAATCCAGGTCTCAAGTCTAAAACTACGTCAAAGCCTGTCCAACAGATAGTAGATGTCAGCCAATTAGAAAAGTGATTTTATTTCCTGCTTCTTCCCCCTTACCTGCCTGAAGGGAGGGGCTAATCATTGCTGTTTGTTACCCACCTGTGTTCTGTGTTGGAGATGTGGAAATGTTTCTTGTGATCTAACAGGTGCCAGACACATTTAAGCTCTTATACAGTGGTATTTTTAGTGCATTTAGCAGGACCAGGGCAGCAGCTGGGAACAGGATCCAGGTGCTGCCCCAATCCAAGGAAATCTGCAAGAAAGCGCAAGAACTCCAGGGAAAAAGTTAAGTTAGTAACATGCATTAATGGGACATGACTGCACACAGATAGAGGGAGAGTTATAATAAATAAATGTCATAATCAAACTGCATTCATATTCTAAATATCTAGTTGCCAGAGCTACTTGTTGTGTGATGATCCTACCTTATTAAGGCTTTTTGATGGGTCATCACTTTCAGGATTCTTAGGGTTATCAATCCCTTAAGGGAGGACCATGAAGTAGGGCTTTATAAAGAATTGACTTTCATTTCTCTCTTTCATATGTCCCTACAACATAAAGAATATATGCTTTCATAGCCTATGATTGTCAGATTGTCTCAACATGTGCACATGCATTCTCTTTTATTAATATAAAGGGTTTTGTTAAGTTTTTGTGAAACATTTTGAGGGGCAGGGGCTCAACAAGAAAAGCCTCATAATAGTAGTAATAAAGGTCCCGAGCTGAGTCGGCACCGAGAGGAGATGAGGTCTTGGGGGCCTCAGGGGGAATTAGCTGTTTCAGTCCGTCTTCGGATCTAATAAACAACTTGGCAGAGAAGCGCAGTGTAGGTCTGAGGCCCAGGTTATAGAGATGTTTCAGAACATCTCGGTATGCGGATCGTTGCTCGACCACCTCGGACAGGTAGTCCTCAAAGATGTGGATCGGAACGCCCTTGTATGTCAGCTTGCCACAAAGCCTTTGAGCCTCGCATACAACCAACTCCTGAGTCTAGAATCTGTAAAACTGCAACACGACAACTCAAAGATGAGTCCAGTATTTGTTTGCCCAGGACCTCAGCTAGAAGCTGAGGGGGAAAAAACATTGGTTCTGCCCCTTCGATGTTCTCAGGGAGGCTGATTATTCTTAAGTTATGTTTTCGGTGTTTTTAAGATCGAGGAGTTTAGCATGTAGCTTATGATTCACCTTAGACTCATTCACCTTAGACTCATTCACCTTAGACTCACTCACCTTAGACTCATTCACCTTAGACTCACTCACCTTAGACTCATTCACCTTAGACTCATTCACCTTAGACTCACTCACCTTAGACTCATTCACCTTAGACTCATTCATTCACCTTAGACTCATTCACCTTAGACTCATTCACCTTAGACTCATTCACCTTAGACTCATTCACCTTAGACTCATTCACCTTAGGCTTGTAGCGTTGGCAAGTGACTCCAGTGATGAAAAAGGCTGTTGGTGATCCAATATAGTAGTCTGGACCATATCTAACCCTTCTTTGGAACCTCTTTATTCAACTTGCTGGACATGCACTCGTCGTGGCGGGGTGCTGCCAAATATATAATAATATATAATAATAATATATAATAATATATAATAATATAAATGGTTGGTTGTAGAGCTTTGGCTGGACTGTAAGGAAGGTCAGAGATGAAAAGGATGGGAGCGAGGTGCGAACCCTTCACCAAGCTGCCTCACCCCAAGTCCCCTGAAGTAACTACTTTAACAAAGTTCACAATGCCACTAGGTATTTTTTGTTCAGTTTATTAAAAATCAAAGTAAGATGAATTTCTAGTTCTCATTTTTACAGTGAACAAAACTCAAAAGATCTTAAACCTCCATTAAGAAACAGAAAATACAAAGAGTTAATTTAAAATGTAAAATACAGATTATTAAATGTAAACTAAGTAAGAAAAGATCATGTTAAACTAAGAATAATAAAAAGAATAAGTATAAGGCAGACACCAACAAATAATGGGACCACATCTTTAACAGGCCTTCTTCAGCTCTTAACCCTCTGAACCCTGAGGCCATTTTTACAGTTCATTGTGCGTCTGGATTTATTTTATAAAGCTTGTAAAACATCAACCCTGTTGTCTACAGTCACGATATGAACATCATCATGAACAACATTTCAGGACAAACTGGATTATTAGAATATTTGGGTTGCAGTGAGGTCACTTGAATGTTAAAAATGGTTGTAGGACCTCCAGATATGTATCAATATCACACACAGAGCAGTAAAACCTCTAAAACACTTCTCATATGGCTTGGGAGTCACACTGTGAAGAAATAATCATTATAACTTATACAGATGACTAAATACTTACATTTTTTCAAAGAAAGTCCAGACGCTTTTGCCCTCATGACATTTACTTATGCCAATAATCAGCATAATAATGTCATATTTATTGATATTACACCCACAGCAATGCTACACAAGCATTTGTGTGTCTAAAACAGTTCTCCTCTATGCAAAAATAAACATAATAAACATTATAACTCATATAAAGCACAAACTATTTACATTTCAAGTAATAAAATAATAAGTAATAAAATAACAAGCCAAAGCTTTCTATTTCAAACAGTTGTCTAAAAAGATGTTTAATACCACTCGGGTAATTAAGAAGAATGTGTTTTAGCTAACTGGACTCACACCACAGGCCTGTGTGTGCAGTAACGTGCGCGACCTTACTTCATTAACTATTCTTGCACTTTAAAGTTTTATTCGATGTTGGAAACGTTCACTAAAACATAACGACTGACTGGGACCTGAACCTGTATCGAAGAGATGAACTTGTCAATTCGGCATACAGTGAAATCGCCTGAATATCTGTTTACACCACTGTTTCCCTGTAGTTCCTCAGTTCTTCCACCTTATAACTCAGCCGCACGTAGCTTTACGTTTTGACAGTTGAATGCAAAAAATAGTAAAGCAAACACTGCTTCTTCTAATTAAACCATAAGCCGAATTATTACCTGGTCTTTATTATTTCAGAAAATGTATTCAATCCACTTCTTTGACCTTTGTGCTTCAACATTTCAGATGAAATCCTCTTTAATTGTCACATATTGTAATGGAGTTTGGCGTGACGTATCCTCCAGCAGGTATTGGCTGCAGGGACTCCTGTATGAAGCCTAGCTCACAATAACAGTGTTCTGGCGCCATGTTAGATACATGTTATTAATGTGGTGCTAATGAGTGTGTCAGTAATTAGCTTGAAACAAGCTACGCGTTGCTGCAGCGCGACTAGCTAGCTGCAGGTCCCCGTTAATCCCGGGCTAAAGAACGGAAGCTCAATTACCTCCGGTGGGAAATACGGCGGGGGGGTTTTGTTGTTCCTGTTCTTTTTATTCCGCCTTTTCCTGCCTCGTTTGCCTGTTTTCGTTCGGGACTTTTTCGACGTTTTCTTGCCGTTGTTGGCGGAGCCAGAGCCCGGTCCGTGTCTGCTGTGTCCGGGCGACACTGCACCCCTCTCGGAGAAACCCCCCATCGCTGAGCTCGGGATGAAGACGGTTCAAAGTCCCGGTGATGAAACCCCGGGGACCAACAATAATAAGGGTCTCCTCTCTGACATATCACATGTGTGTGGACACACGGCCTGCCTGCGGGAGACCTGCCGCGGAGGATGCTCTCTCCTCAGCACCAGCAACACCGGCAACGGCGCTCCGCTAGGCAGCTTCCGGCTCTTTCAAAATAAAACTCAAAATCCCATTCATTTTCTCAAGAAGTGCTTTGATTATTAACCATTATGTCTAAAAGCTTTAAATTATCAATTTTAAAATAAGTATCCATCTATCTATCTATCTATCTATCTATCTACCTGATAGATTGACGGACGGATAGATAGACAGATAAAGAGATAGATAGATAGATATATAGATAGATAGATAGATGGATAGATGGATAGATGGATAGATGGATGGATGGACAAAGAGAGACAGACAGACAGACCGATAGATAGACAAATAGAGAGATAGAAGGATGGAAAAACACCATTATCATTCTTGGTCTCAACAAACAGACTTTATTTCTGCAATTATGCCTCAATAATTCATCCTTTTTTATTCCTGTCTCATTATTGAGGAATATAAAAAAATATAAACATCAGACAACCAATTTACACCATATATCTCTAAAGATTTGCAATTTAAATTTAATTTAATTATTTAAAATGAGAAAAGTATTTGTGTTTTTTTTCCCATTTGTGGATATCTGCTATTGTTTCTAGTCATAATTCATCATCACATTAATTTGATGCATCATGACACACGTTATGTAGACGATATCTATTTAAACCTGTTAAACCCACAGACATTTATTATAATTTCCAGAAGAAATCAGTTTCTAAAGACACCAAATATCTCAAGATGGAGTTTGATTCAATTTGGAAAGAATTGCTGCACATTTAACAAATGATAATAAATGGAATAAAGTGCAAATCAGTCACCACAGGAAACAGATTCTGTAGAAAATAAGACGTAAAATATATAAATATGTACATATGTTCCCTTGATTAAAAATGAATCAATACCTGAAATGAGATCAGTGATTAGTTTACTCTGACAGGAGAGATGATCAGAGGGGCAGAGTTTTTACCACCTTCATTAGTACAGGGACTGAAGAATGGGAAGAGTTTCTCAGTGAAGGAGCAGCCAGTAAAGGAGTAGATAAGAGCTGCAGCATCTACGTCATAAAAGGAGACCAGACCCTCCTCGTAGTCCACAAACACCCCCATCTTCTGAGGAGGAGACTTCAGAGAGAGAAGGACTGGAGGGTCAGTAAGAGCTTCGTACTCATTTCCATTTCTCAAACATATCGTCCAGTAACCATTCTGAGGGCCCAGTGTGATGTCTTCCTTCCTGTTGATCGACTCTCTGACCACTCCTAAATCCCATTTAGTCTTTCCTTTAACTTGAACCTCAAAGTAAAATCTGCCTGAAGAGAAACTCTGTTTTCCTAAAACACAACCACAATTAGAAAATCTCTCTGGCTTGTCTGGGAGATTCTTCCCCACATCACCAGTATTCACTTGTTTCCCATCATCAGACAGGATGAGCCAGGGATGTGCTGTATCAGGATCAAGAGTCACATCCACTGCATACTGCTGGACCCTCTTCAGCTCGGCTTCAAGCAGCTTCTTCATCTCTTTACTGAGTGTCTCCTCCAGCTGAACCACAGCTTTCACCACAGTCCCCTCATATGATGATGGACGGACCCTGACCTCTGTCCAGTCCTTGGTGGGTGGAGGTTGTTGGATGTTTAGGGACTGGACCCTCTGTAGAAGATGGAGGTGGTCTTCAGAGCGTGAGAGCTGCTCCACCTCAGTGCTTCTCTTCATTAGCTCAGAGATTTCCTGTTCCAGCTCTGTGATGAAAGCTTCGGCCTGTTTTTCTGTTGTTTTCTGCTTCTCTTTGATGGTGTTGATGAGCTCATTCAGGCCTCTCTCAACAGACTCCTTCAGAGAAGTGAAGACCTGAACACCTTCTGCTATCTCTCTGTCTGCATCTTCCTCACTGAGCTCCACTAAGTGTCTGATCTCCTGAATCTTCAGTCGTCTCTTCTGGATCATCTGCTGAATTTCAGCCTCTGTCTTCCCCAGCTCTGCCTTCTTTCCTTCATATTCTTCTTTCAGAGGAACAACATCATGTGTCTTGTGGTCTAAAACAGTGCAGAGCATGCAGACACACATCTGGTCGGTCTTACAGAACAGCTCCAGAGGTTTATCGTGCTCCCTACACATCCTGCCTTCCAGGTTCTCCACAGGGTTGATCAGCTGATGTCTTTTCAGACCTGACATGGTCAGATGAGGGTCCAGGTGAGTCTCACAGTAGGAGGCCAGACACACCAGGCAGGACTTCAGGGCCTTCAGTTTGGTTCCAGTGCAGACGTCACAGGGAACTTCTCCTGGTTTGGACACTTGTTGCTCTGAGCTGCTGCTGCTGGCTTTCTGTTGAGCTGACTGTCTGAACTGAGCGACCATCTCAGAGATGAAAGTGTTGACCCTCAAATCAGGTCTCCTGGTAAAACCCTCCTTACACAGGGGACACAGGTACGTGTCAATAGTATTCCAGTGATCAGTGATGCAGTTCTTGCAGAAGTTGTGACCACATGGTGTAGAGACAGGATCAGTGAACACATCCAGACAGATGGAGCACAGAAACTGATCTTCAGACTGCAGAATGCTCACAGCAGCCATATCTACACACAGTGTGAAAGAAAAGAAACATGTTATAATCAAAATACAGTTCTAATTTAGAATAAAATTAGAAAAAAATAGAATAAAATGTTATTGAAATGTACAGTTTCAAGTAAAGCAGTAACAGTGGTGAATGGGCCCTCGCACATTGGTGTCGGGGATCCTGATGGAACGCTGGTCTACGTGGCTGTGCATTTCTGGGATAATCAGACACTGTGTGTGCATGAGTTAGACATTATTTGGCGTCTAGTGTGTGGAACTGAAAAAGACGTATTGTACATTTCGTACCACTTCCTGTGGCCACAATGTGGCAACAGAGAACACCCACTAATGAAAGGTCATGTTGCTGTAGACCATGTGTAGACAACACCATGTGAAGCTGATTCTGAACTTCATGTTAATCAGATGATCTGTGTCACATACATTAACTTCCTGCTGTCAGTAGGTGGCGCTATGACTTAATATAGGCATGTAGATGTCTTCAGAAATGTAGGGCAGATTACACAGCATGAAGTCAACATACAACAGCTTCCTGTGTTATGGTGAAATATCCCAACCCTGGTGTGTGTAGGAGCGCTATGGATCCCGCGGGCCAAGCCCGAACTCAAACCCTGCAGAACTTTGCAATTTCCTCCAGTTCTGACATGTATTGCAATGTTCAGAAGTTTTTAAGTATCCAAGTTCCCAGAGATGGCAAAAGTACTCACTTCCCGTACTTAAGTAGAAGAACTGATACTTGTGTTAAGAAATACTCTGGTAAAAGTGGAAGTACTGATTAAACTTATTTATTCAAGTAACAGCAACAAAGTACAGACTTGGAAATGTACTTAAAGTATAAAAGTAAAAGTATCCGTGTGAATGACAAAGCTTCCTGGACCACACACACGTTACTAGAGAGAAGCTGAGAAACTTCAGTGTTCATGGAGAAAAGACTCTTTATATGTCACTGGCTACATTTGAAATGGATGTCTGCCAACAGGCCTAAAACATCCCATAATATGATTATTGGGACAGAGACTGGGACTCCAGGTTAATAAGAGTCTGACTGAGTGTCCGCGCTATATGAGCCAATGTTGTAAAATGTACGGAGTAGAAAGTCCCGATATTTGTGTTAAAATGTAAGGAGTAAAAGTAAAAAGTCGCCACAAAAAATAATAAAATATAAATATCAGAAAAATCTACATGAGTAGAGATGTAGTAGAGATGGAAAGTAATGAAGTAGTTGTACTTTGTTACTTCCCATCTCTGCAAGTTCCTCAGAAATATAAAAACATCTGTACAAACCAACATCTGTTAGCGCCAGGGAGCGCTGAGCGCCTCATTGTATGCGTGTGTGTGTGTGTGTGTGTGTGTGTGTGTGTGTGTGTGTGTGTGTCTTTTGGGATGACTCCAGTAAGGAAATTATTATCAAAGTGTCAGTGTTGAGTCCAGTGTTAAAGTGACCAGGTATTAATGTATGTGTGTATGTATGTATGTGTGTGTGTGTGTGTGTGTGTGTGTGTGTGTGTATGTACACTACAGTTCAAAAGTTTGGGGTCACATTGAAATGTCCTTATTTTTGAAGGAAAAGCACTGTAGTTTTCAATGAAGATAACTTTAAACTAGTCTTAACTTTGAAGAAATACACTCTATACATTGCTAATGTGGTAAATGACTATTCTAGCTGCAAATGTCTGGTTTTTGGTGCAATATGTACATAGGTGTATAGAGGCCCATTTCCAGCAACTAGCACTCCAGTGTTCTAATGGTACAATGTGTTTGCTCATTGGCTCAGAAGGCTAATTGATGATTAGAAAACCCTCGTGCAATCATGTTCACACATCTGAAAACAGTTTAGGTCGTTACAGAAGCTACAAAACTGACCTTCCTTTGAGCAGATTGAGTTTCTGGAGCATCACATTTGTGGGGTCAATTAAACGCTCAAAATGGCCAGAAAAAGAGAACTTTCATCTGAAACTCGACACTCTATTCTTGTCCTTAGAAATGAAGGCTATTCCATGCGAGACATTGCTAAGAAATTGAAGATTTCCTACAACGGTGTGTACTACTCCCTTCAGAGGACAGCACAAACAGGCTCTAACCAGAGTAGAAAAAGAAGTGGGAGGCCGCGTTGCACAACTGAGCAAGAAGATAAGTACATTAGAGTCTCTAGTTTGAGAAACAGACGCCTCACAGGTCCCCAACTGGCATCTTCATTAAATAGTACCCGCAAAACACCAGTGTCAACATGTACAGTGAAGAGGCGGCTGCGGGATTCTGGGCTTCAGGGCAGCGTGGCAAAGAAAAGCCATATCTGAGACTGGCCAATAAAAGAAAAAGATTAAGATGGGCAAAAGAACACAGACATTGGACAGAGGAAGACTGGAAAAAGTGTTGTGGATGGATGAATCCAAGTTTGAGGTGTTTGGATCACAAAGAAGAACGTTTGTGAGACGCAGAACAAATGAAAAGATGCTGGAAGAATGCCTGACGCCATCTGTTAAGCATGGTGGAGGTAATATGATGGTCTGGGGTTGCTTTGGTGCTGGTAAGGTGGGAGATTTGTACAGGGTAAAAGGGATTCTGAATAAGGAAGGCTATCACTCCATTTTGCAACGCCATGCCATACCCAGTGGACAGCGCTTGATTGGAGCCAATTTCATCCTACAACAGGACAATGACCCTAAACACACCTCCAAATTGTGCAAGAACTATTTAGAGCAGAAGCAGGCAGCTGGTATTCTATCGGTAATGGAGTGGCCAGCGCAGTCACCAGATCTGAACCCCATTGAGCTGTTGTGGGAGCAGCTTGACCGTATGGTACCAAGAAGTGCCCATCCAACCAATCCAACTTGTGGGAGCTGCTTCTGGAAGCGTGGGGTGCAATTTCTCCAGATTACCTCAACAAATTAACAGCTAGAATGCCAAAGGTCTGCAATGCTGTAATTGCTGCAAATGGAGGATTCTTTGACGAAAGCAAAGTTTGATGTAAAAAAAAATCTTATTTCAAATACAAATCATTATTTCTAACCTTGTCAATGTCTTGACTCTATTTTCTATTCATTTCACAACGTATGGTGGTGAATAAGTGTGACTTTTCAGGAAAACACAAAATTGTTTGGGTGACCCCAAACTTTTGAACGGTAGTGTATGTGTGTATTGTCCTCTCTGCCCTATTTCCTCCCCCCCCCAGTGAGGAGTTGTAGAGTCTGATGGCATGAGGGACAAAGGAGTCTTTGAGTCTGTTGGTCCGACACTTGGGAAGAAGCAGCTTTCCTCTGAACCGACTCCTCTGGGTGCTGATGACGGTGTGCAGGGGGAGTTTAGGCTGTGATATTTCCAAGATAGATTGGAGGTGTACAGAGGTGGGTAGTAACGAGTTACATTTACTCCGTTACATTTACTTGAGTAAGTTTTTGAAAAAATTATACTTCTAGGAGTAGTTTTAAATCACTATACTTTTACTTGTACTTGAGTAGATTTGTGAAGAAGAAACTGTACTCTTACTCCGCTACATTAGGCTACAATGAGCTCGTTACTTTTCTTTTTACCTCTTTGGTATTCTACGCGTCATTGTTCTTACCCCAGCGTACGTCTCATTTTAATGTTTTATTTTGACAGCGAGAGTCTTCCGCTGAAGGGTCTATCACGTAACCAATCAAACATCGTCGTGCAGTCACGTGACCATACTTGATCTCAGCGGCGGGACAGGTTAGCGTTACAGTCGTAGCAAAACAAAGATGTCAGAATCAAACGTCGCCAAGGCAAATCAGACGAGGAGGAACCCCCCCCCGGCCTCATAGTGAAAGCATGGTTACCTTTTAGGAAAAGTACGAAACAGCAGCTACGTTACGCGGCGCCTTCAGTTTCGACCAAAACAAACGGACATGTCAGCGTTCAACAACTCAACATCTAACCTGAGGAAACATGAAGCGGTAATTTTAGTTGTTGCTGTGGAGAGGTGAATGTTTGCCTTTTAGGTTACGGTATGTTTTGCACATGCAGTATCCATCCAAATTTGATGTGACAAGTCTCTTACTTAAGCTATTTTGTAAAAATTAATTTTAATTTATTTTATTGATTGGATGAACTATAATTTGCCTAAAGATGATTAGTTTGTATTGTTGTCTGTCTGATTGATGCTTGATGTGTTAAGAAATAAATCAGACGGTACTCAACAGTTACTCACTACTTGAGTAGTTTTTTCACCAAGTACTTTTTTACTCTTACTCAAGTAATTATTTGGATGACTACTTTTACTTTTACTTGAGTCATATTATTCTGAAGTAACAGTACTTTTACTTGAGTAAAATTTTTGGCTACTCTACCCACCTCTGGAGGTGTATGCTCAGTATTCAAGCTACATTGCTTCATTCTTCCTCACTTAACCTGGAGCTCAACTGCATTCTTTTATGAACGAGGAATATGTTTGGACCTGCCCAACGCTGACTGGGATCATGCTAATTTCATACTAATACTTGTTGTTTTTGTATTTTCCTGATTCTTGGAAACTGGATTAGAACCTCATCGGTGGCCAGTGATTCCCTCCCTGTCCATTTTCAGTAATGTCCAGCAGTTTGTCCAGTGTCCTCCTCTCTGCCACCGTCACCAGTGAGTCCAGCTTCATGCCGACCACAGAGCCGGCCCGCCTGATCAGTTTATCCAGTCTGTGGATGTCCTTCTTCGATATGCTGCCCCCCAGCACACCACAGTGTAGAAGAGGACACTGGTGACCACAGACTAGTAAAACATCCACTACAGGACAACATCTCTCATAGTTTGACATTAAAAGTAAATTGAGGCTTTGCTGTTAGCTTGCTGACTCATTTAAATTGAGAGTTTGAGGCTTAGTGGAAGGGTGTGGGGGTGCTGCTGGCAAAACACACCTAAAACCAAGAGGAAGTCTGTGACACACACGTACCAATTAAAAACAACTCTCTGCCTTCACTAACGACTCGGAGTAGTTTTGTAGAGTCAGAGAACAAACAGCTGATCAAGGTTCAGAGAATCAGGTGTTCAGGCTGATGGAGACGTCGTGACACCCCCTCATATCTCAGCAGGGAAGACAGCGGAGATTCAAATCTAACTTGTTTCCTGGTGCTGATTAAATCTGACTCCTGACCTGCACACGAGACCAGCAAGCCGCAGCATTATATGGCGGAGCAGCCGGGCCGAGGGCTGCTTTTATGGCAGAAAAACATTTTAACAAGACGATTGTAAAAGAAGTGGAGATCACAGCAGGAAAGGACCTTTGCTTTGGGATCTCCACTCGTCGTTACTGGGAACATGTGACTGCTGCTGACTCTGCTGAGAGACGTGAGCATGCACTGCTAACCCATACAACAACTGTTACCAGCAACATAAAAGTACAAATATATATATTACAGTATTATAATCTAACTGTATTCATATTGGGGGGCAATTTGGTCTCAAAATAAATAATCAAGAGAGAGGATTTATAGTCCCTCCCTGTTTAGTCAGTCAACTTACTTACTTGAATAACTTACATGAATACTAATGTTGTAAAACTGTTTTTTATTATTTAATGTTGACAGAAATGGCGGAGTGATACTTTAAGTGATGCGCCGGGTGCTCAAATGGTTCTGGGTGTGCTGTCACGCTGGTCTGAGCTCGTTCTAAATGTTGACCAATCTGTCTGGATGGATCTACTTGTTGTATAATTATTATTAATGATTAACCACTCAGTATGATGCATAATACAGTCGCTCATCATTAGTGCTGGATCACAGTTAATCAGTAACTACTCATTAACTAACCCGTCGGTCCTCATGCAATGACATAGCGTCTCGTGCTTGAGCCCTAATTATTATTTCACATTTTCTCTTCCTGAAGGGCCCCTGACAGCTGAGGGGCCCTCAGCAGCCACTAAGTTCCCTCCCACCCTCGGCTGGCTCTGGTCCATCTAGAAAGGGTTCAGAAGCCTCTTACTATCGGCTATTTAGGGCCGAGCACTCAGTGCCAGATCTACATCATTTACCTCAGAGAGAAGTTCTGAAGAATATCTGCAAGCATCAAATCAATGTTTTGAATCAGCCAATCAGCATGAAGAACCCTTTCTACTGTCCAGTTAAACAGCGACACAGCACGATGTGATCAAAGGGATCCTGATTATCAGACATTTCCACATTCCTCTGGTAGGATTCTCACCTGCTGAACTCTTCAGGTCCACTTCCAGACTCTTTCCACCTCCGTGTGTCCAGGAAACGCCGGCAGAGGCCAAGCTGCTCTTTACTTTTCTTCCTCGTCCGTTTGGGTGTCTGTGTGCATCTGATCCGAGGACGCCGACACACCTTCAGAAGTCCAGAGTCCAAGTCTCAAGTCTAAAACTACGTCAAAGACTGTCCAACAGATAGTAGATGTCAGCCAATTAGAAAAGTGATTTTATTTCCTGCTTCTTCCCCCTTACCTGCCTGAGGGGAGGGGCTAATCATTGCTGTTTGTTACCCACCTGTGTTCTGTGTTGGAGATGTGGAAATGTTTCTTGTGATCTAACAGGTGCCAGACACATTTAAGCTCTTATACAGTGGTATTTTTAGTGCATTTAGCAGGACCAGGGCAGCAGCTGGGAACAGGATCCAGGTGCTGCCCCAATCCAAGGAAATCTGCAAGAAAGCGCAAGAACTCCGGGGAAAAAGTTAAGTTAGTAACATGCATTAATGGGACATGACTGCACACAGATAGAGGGAGAGTTATAATAAATAAATGTCATAATCAAACTGCATTCATATTCTAAATATCTAGTTGCCAGAGCTACTTGTTGTGTGATGATCCTACCTTATTAAGGCTTTTTGATGGGTCATCACTTTCAGGATTCTTAGGGTTATCAATCCCTTAAGGGAGGACCATGAAGTAGGGCTTTATAAAGAATTGACTTTCATTTCTCTCTTTCATATGTCCCTACAACATAAAGAATATATGCTTTCATAGCCTATGATTGTCAGATTGTCTCAACATGTGCACATGCATTCTCTTTTATTAATATAAAGGGTTTTGTTAAGTTTTTGTGAAACATTTTGAGGGGCAGGGGCTCAACAAGAAAAGCCTCATAATAGTAGTAATAAAGGTCCCGAGCTGAGTCGGCACCGAGAGGAGATGAGGTCTTGGGGGCCTCAGGGGGAATTAGCCGTTTCAGTCCGTCTTCGGATCTAATAAACAACTTGGCAGAGAAGCGCAGTGTAGGTCTGAGGCCCAGGTTATAGAGATGTTTCAGAACATCTCGGTATGCGGATCGTTGCTCGACCACCTCGGACAGGTAGTCCTCAAAGATGTGGATCGGAACGCCCTTGTATGTCAGCTTGCCACAAAGCCTTTGAGCCTTGCATACAACCAACTCCTGAGTCTAGAATCTGTAAAACTGCAACACGACAACTCAAAGATGAGTCCAGTATTTGTTTGCCCAGGACCTGAGCTAGAAGCTGAGGGGGAAAAAACATTGGTTCTGCCCCTTCGATGTTCTCAGGGAGGCTGATTATTCTTAAGTTATGTTTTCGGTGTTTTTAAGATCGAGGAGTTTAGCATGTAGCTTATCATTCACCTTAGACTCATTCACCTTAGACTCATTCACCTTAGACTCATTCACCTTAGACTCATTCACCTTAGACTCATTCACCTTAGGCTTGTAGCGTTGGCAAGTGACTCCAGTGATGAAAAAGGCTGTTGGTGATCCAATATAGTAGTCTGGACCATATCTAACCCTTCTTTGGAACATCTTTATTCAACTTGCTGGACATGCACTCGTCGTGGTGGGGTGCTGCCAAATATATAATAATATATAATAATAATATATAATAATATATAATAATATAAATGGTTGGTTGTAGAGCTTTGGCTGAACTGTAGCCTAAGGAAGGTCAGAGATGAAAAGGATGGGAGCGAGGTGCGAACCCTTCACCAAGCCGCCTCACCCCAAGTCCCCTGAAGTAACTACTTTAACAAAGTTCACAATGCCGCTAGGTATTTTTGTTCAGTTTATTAAAGATCAAAGTAAGATGAATTTCTAGTTCTCATTTTTACAGTGAACAAAACTCAACAGATCTTAAACCTCCATTAAGAAACAGAAAATACAAAGAGTTAATTTAAAATGTAAAATACAGATTATTAAATGTAAACTAAGTAAGAAAAGATCATGTTAAACTAAGAATAATAAAAAGAATAAGTATAAGGCAGACACCAACAAATAATGGGACCACATCTTTAACAGGCCTTCTTCAGCTCTTAACCCTCTGAACCCTGAGGCCATTTTTACAGTTCATTGTGCGTCTGGATTTATTTTATAAAGCTTGTAAAACATCAACCCTGTTGTCTACAGTCAAGATATGAACATCATCATGAACAACATTTCAGGACAAACTGAATTATTAGAATATTTGGGTTGCAGTGAGGTCACTTGAATGTTAAAAATGGTTGTAGGACCTCCAGATATGTATCAATATCACACACAGAGCAGTAAAACCTCTAAAACACTTCTCATATGGCTTGGGAGTCACACTGTGAAGAAATAATCATTATAACTTATACAGTTGACAAAATAACTTTTTCAAAGAAAGTCCAGACGCTTTTGCCCTCATGACATTTACTTAATAATCAACATAATAATGTCATATTTATTGATATTACACCCACAGCAATGCTACACAAGCATTTGTGTTGTCTAAAACAGTTCTCCTCTATGCAAAAATAAACATAATAAACATTATAACTCATATAAAGCACATACTATTTACATTTCTTCAAAAAAGACCCAAATATATGCCAAATCTCAAACCAGTGATGCCATTCTCCTCTGTAAAACGATAGATTTTAGATCTTGTTCGTATCTTTGATCGCATACAAGACTAGTTTGACTGGGGCGATCACTATCTTTCCCACTGAACTCTTTGGGTCACTTTGTTTCCCATATATGGGCATGCTGCTTGCTTTCACTTCCGACAAACAGAAAGACACGGAGCACGGAGCTAGCGGCAGATATGAGCAAAAGCGTGATGAATGATAGCAAATCACCTGTAGAGGCTAGAAAGACCTTGAAGAGACCTCCGTAGCCGCTAACTCGTTAGCCGCAACAATTGATAAGTTTCTATCTTTTATGGTTATTAAATGATGAATCAGATGTGCTGTTTTTGCTCGCGGACGAGCCTCTCGGGTCCACAGGGTTAAACTTCACCGTGAATTATCATGATCATGTTACACTAAGAATAATAAAAAGAATACGTATGAGGCAGACACCAACAAATAATGGAAACACAACTTTAACAGATTATTCTCAACACAAGGCTTCCATTGTCTCAATTGGAGCTTTGACCGAATTCCACGGCTTTCTTCAGCTTTTAAACTTCACCCTGAATCGAACCAGCTGTTTTAATGGGACTAAAGAGTCAGACTTAAATCTGATCCACTGAAGAAGCGTGTGGGATCCGGTTTAAAGCAGAGGATTAAAACTATTTACATGAATGACAGGACTACCCCTTCAAAGGGAGGGAGTGTAATATGTAGTCGTAGCCATGACAACATACATGCTGTTCAGAAGATAGAGTTACTCCTGGTCAGCCTTCAATTTGGAGAGAAGATCAGAATATAACAACACAGCTATCAGGGCATGAGGAGGAGGAGGAGGAGGAGGAAACAGCTTGGCTCTGAAACATGTTCACAACGAGGCAGTGTGAATGCGCTGGTGAGATTTAAGGTTACCTCTCTGAGAAAAGGTTTTCCCACATTGTTCACACCAGTACGGCTTCTCTCCAGTGTGAATGCGCTGGTGAGTTTTAAGGGTACCGCTATGAGAAAACGTTTTCCCACATTGATCACAGCTGTACGGCTTCTCTCCAGTGTGAATGCGCTGGTGAGATTTAAAGCAACTAATGTGAGAAAACGTTTTCCCACATTGTTCACACCTGTACGGCTTCTCTCCAGTGTGAACGCGCTGGTGAGATTTAAAGCCACTAATCTGAGAAAACGTTTTCCCACATTGTTCACATCTGTACGGCTTCTCGCCAGTGTGAATGCGCTGGTGAGTTTTAAGGCTACCACTCTCAGAAAAGGTTTTCCCACATTGTTCACACCAGTATGGCTTCTCTCCAGTGTGCCTGCGCTGGTGAGTTTTAAGGGTACTCTGTAGTGTGAAAGCTGCCCCACATTGATCACAGCTGTACGGCTTCTCTCCAGTGTGAACTCTCTGATGAATCTTTAAATTTCCTGATGTTGTGAAGGTTTTGTCACAGTGCTGACAGCGGTGATGTTTGACTCCTCTTCCTCTCCGTTTCTAGACAGAAAAACAGAGAGTGAGTTAGTGAGGTGCCGCTGTAGAGATCTATCTTAAACTAGAAACTATGTCCACATTTAGAGCATGTATCTGGAACAGAGTTTGACTGATGCATTACCTTTCTTAATTATCTGCCAACATCCCCATTATGGAGTTACATTATGGGAAATGTAACATCCAGTGTATGTTAGCTTGTGATAAATAAACTACTTTTGATCAATTCATGTGTGGCCTCCCTTTTTATTGCCAGCCTTTAGCCAGGCGGTAACACATGGGGGATCAGCAGGATTTTTAGTGCCGGGAAAGTTGTAAATGTAACATTTTCCCAGATTTTTACATTGCACTTGTATCTGTAGGGGTTATCGTGTTGTCTTTATGTTGCTGGACTAGGTCTACTGCAGTAAAGTCATTTGGAACCATTGTCCCTGATAGACATTAGCAATGAGGGGCACCAGTTGACCTTTGACCTTTTGTTTTAGCTTGTTGTTACTAAATCAAACTTGTATCTCCAGCAGTATTGGGCAGTAACGATACTAGTTTAACTACTTCTCAGTAGCATCACTGGTTTCTGAACCAAACAGCTTTTCAGAGGTTTACCTCTTATTGATCAAGTAATGTGGTATTGTCCACACGAGCTACATTTCCTCAAGTATTTCAGAGCTCAGCAGAGCTTTCTGTTGAGCTCTGAAATAAAACTGCTGAGGATCACTGATGCCACTGACAAACACCGGCGCATATGTCCTGATCATGGAGGTTTAAAGAATAGCTTTGATGTATGTAAAGGTTCGGTACAGGTGGTCGTTGGTTCGATTCCCGGTCAGGGCGGGTATCCAGGTGGACCCTTAGGCAAGGTCCTTAATGCTACTGGCCTACCTCAAGCATGAGTGAAACCACAAATACAAGACGGACGTCGCCCGGGTTAACAAGGTCCGCGTCAGGTGCTAGGGAACCAGGGCAACCTGATGAGAAATGGGCTACTGGAACACATGGACATGGACTAGAGCAGAAAACATGGATCTGATGCGATGCTACTATACAAGCATGCAGAGGACTATGGGATATGTGGATGCTTCGATACACGTCATCAACACTGACAAAGAAACAACTTGTGGCCCAGTGTTCGAACATCCGCAAACGGCAGCTTCTATCACAACTAGAGATTGATGAGATACAACAAATATGCTGTACAACGACCAAGACTGCCAAGGCTAAGTGATAAAGTACCCTCTGAAAGTCTGCTAGAAGATGTGAATGCAGCACTACATACTAAAGCCATAACCGAGACAGTGATCCTAGAGATGCTTGGCTATAAGATGAACACCACAAGCCACAAAAAAGCGCAGTACCCCCCATGGCGGAGAAGGTTAGAGGCCAAGGTCAAGGCAACACGAAGAGAGGTTAGTCAGCTCTCAGAGCTACAGAAAGGTGTAAGGAAGGGGTTACCTAAGAAATACAACAAGCTGTCCATACCTGAGGCTCTAGAGACTGCCAAACAAAGACTCACTGCTCTGGCCACCCGCCTAAAGAACCATCCAAAGTGTACTCTCAGTGGCAGGGCAATGGCACAAGATCAGATCCACCCAGGGCTGAGACTGAACAGTACTGGAAGAACATATGGGAGAAAGAGGCATCCCACAACACAGATGCTCAGTGGCTAGTGGATCTAAGAACAGATCACAGCAATCTCCCTGGACAAGAACCAGTAACCATAACAACGGCAGACATCCAAGAAAGAGTGGCAGGTATGAAGAGCTCATGTGACATGATCCACACCTACTGGCTAAAGAAACTAACTGCGCTCCATGAACGCCTGGCAGTACAAATGAACCAACTGCTGATGGATGGGACCCACCCAGAATGGTTAACCCAAGGACGGACAATCCTGATCATGAAGGATCCCCAGAAGGGAACAATCCCATCCAACTACCGGCCAAGAAGCTCCTGTCGGGCATCATAGCGGCTAAGATGAGTAGGCACATGGCTCAATACATGCACAGGGCCCAGAAGGGAATAGGCAGTGACACCAGAGGAGCCAAGCACCAGCTACTTGTGGATAGAGCAGTCACTCGAGACTGCAAGACCAGGCAGACCAATCTGTGCACTGCCTGGATTGACTACAAGAAAGCCTACGACTCAATGCCACATACATGGATACTGGAATGCTTGGAGATGTACAAGGTCAACAGGACACTAATAGCCTTCATCAAGAACTCAATGAGGCTGTGGAAAACAAGTCTGGAAGCCAACTCAAAGCCAATTGCACAAGTCACCATCAAGTGTGGCATATACCAAGGCGATGCACTATCCCCGCTGCTGTTCTGCATAGGCCTGAACCCCCTCAGCCAGATCATCACAAAGGATGATCGATTCCGAGGCGGAACAATCATCAGTCACCTCCTCTACATGGATGACATCAAGCTGTATGCCAGGAATGAGCGAGACATCGACTCACTGATCCACACTACCAGGATCTACAGCAACGACATTGGAATGTCGTTCGGACTGGACAAGTGTGGACGCATGGTATCAAAAAGAGGGAAGATGATCAGAACTGAGGGGATCAAAATACCAGAAGGCCACATTGCAGATGTTCAGGATAGCTACAAATACCTTGGGGTGCCACAGGCTAACGGAAACCATGAGGAGGCAGCAAGGAAGACCGCCACAGCCAAATATCTACAAAGAGTGAGGCAGGTCCTGAAAAGTCAGCTGAATGGGAAAAACAAGATCCGAGCCATCAACACATACGCCCTGCCAGTCATCAGATACCCCGCTGGTATAATAAACTGGCCAAAGGAGGAGATAGAGGCTGCTGACATCAAGACCAGAAAGCTCCTCACATCAAGAAGAAGGAATACGAGAAGCTTGAGAAATACCAAGGGCTGAAAGAGGAGCTAGAAAAGATGTGGAAAGTAAGAGCAACAGTGGTGCCGGTGGTAATCGGAGCACTGGGGGCTGTGACCCCCAAGCTGGGAGAGTGGCTCCAGCAGATTCCAGGTAAAACATCAGAGGTCTCTGTCCAGAAGAGTGCAGTCCTAGGAACAGCTAAGATACTGCGCAGAACCCTCAAACTCCCAGGCCTCTGGTAGAGGACCCGAGCTTGAGGATGACACATACCACCCCACAAGGGGGGTGAGAAGGGGATTTTTTTTTTATATATATATATATATATATATATATATATATATATCTCTAAATAGTCGAAGGTGGTAGAAATGTACATTATGATGAACTTGAATGCTCATTATATGAAAGGCCCTGAGGAGATTATCCACTCTGATTCCCCCCCCCGGCCTTTATTTGCGCGTGTTGCCCCCCCGGCCACTATCAGAGGCGGAGTTTAATGACTACCGGTTTTTCTTTGAGGAATTACGGTATAATATATAAATCCTAAAAGACATTTGTGAAACCCTCTTTGTGCGTTCATTAATATTGAGATTAGATTTCTGGGAGTCTTCAGTCTGGAGGAACCTCTTTCCTTCACTCACCTCCTCCTCCTCCTCCTCCTCCTCCTCCTCCTCCTCCTCCTCCTCCTCCTCCTCCTGTTTCTGCAGGTACTCGGTGATAAGGTCCAGGTCCAGGTGGTCTTGCGGCTCCCATGTGTTCTCCTCACTGGAAAGGTGAGTGCAGACAGAAGAACATCTCCTCACACTTTGTTTTTAGACAATCCATTCTCCCTCTAATTCATCATTCCTATTAGTCCTTTTTTCTATTTCTAAGGTTATTTGTGGGTCTGCAACTTAGAGTCAAAATACCAAACCTTCAACTTTGAGGGCGTGATACAATGCTGACATTTATCTGCAATATGTAAATATATTATATATATCAGGACCAAGACCACCAAGTATTAATATTATAGACTCATACTTACTCTGAGGACCCCTTCCATTTCAGCAGAAACTCTACTCTTCCCTTCACCACTCTGCGCTCCAAAACCTTCTCCACCACATACTCCTCCTCCTCATCCTCCTCCTTCACTGTTACAGGCTCCTCCTCCTCCTCCTCCTTCACTGTTACAGGCTCCTCCTCCTCCTCCTCCTTCACTGCTGCTGCAGGCTCCTCCTCTTCCTCCTCCTCCTCCTCCTCCTCCTCCACCGTTGCAGGTTGCTCCTCCTCCTCTTCCTCCTTCACTGTTGTAGGTTGCTCCTCCTCCTCTTCCTCTTTCACTGCTGCTGCAGGCTGCTCCTCCTCTTCCTCCTTCACGGTTACAGGCTCCTCCTCCTTCTCCTCCTCCTCTCCTGCTACAGTGGCCAGCTTGCCGTCTGCTGAGGACTCCTTTGGTAGACCCAAGGGGGAAACATGCAGAGATAATGATACAAGGGTTAGAAGAACTAATGGGAGGTGTGAGTGAATTCTAGCTGACCATGTTTTACTAGATTCAAATCTTCTGTTTGAATGGAGACAATGCGAGGGCTGATGAGGGGACCAATCCAGAGGACTTCAGAGTGTCAAGAGCCTTAAGAATATATCAAGGGTTAAAGGACTTATGTGTCAATAGGATTTGGAAAAACTAGTCCATGCTTTCATCTTCAGTAGACTTGACTACTGTAACGGGGTCTTTACAGGTCTCCCTAAAAAATCAATCAGACAGCTGCAGCTGATTCAGAACGCTGCTGCTCGAGTCCTCACTAAGACCAAGAGACTGGATCACATCACTCCAGTTCTGAAGTCCTTACACTGGCTTCCTGTGCCCCAAAGAATTGATTTCAAAGTTCTTTTGCTAGTTTATAAATCACTAAACGGTTTAGGGCCAAAATACATTTCTGATCTGCTAGTACACTATGACCCCCCAGACCTCTAAGGTCATCTGGGACAGGTCTACTTTCTGATCCTAGAGTCAGAACTAAACAGGGGGAAGCAGCGTTCAGTTTCTATGCTCCTCATATCTGGAATAAACTCCCAGAAACCTGTAGGTCTGCTGCTACTCTCAGTTCTTTTAAATCAATGCTGAAGACCTTTCTTTTTGATGTTGCCTTTCTTTAAATGATGTTCATTTCTTTCTTTTATACTGCACTGTAACTTTTATTCTTGTGTTTTATCTGTTTTTATTTTTATTTTATTTTTTAACTGTTTCTTCTGTGTTTTATCGGTTTTATTTTCTCTTAACTGTTTTTGTGTAAAGCACTTTGAATTGCCCTGTTGCTGAAATGTGCTATATAAATAAAGCTGCCTTGCCTTGTCAAGTACCTCCTGCATTCAAACTGAAAGAACTACTAAAATGGAAGCCACCAAAGTCATTAACGGAGCTCCACGCTACATGCACAGTAGCCTGGATCAACGCCAGTTCATTTGGCAGAAAATCACCAGATGTTCCTCGCCTTGCACAACTCACTTTGTTTCAGGGAACAACAACAAACTTTGAGCTAGCGAGCTCCACGCTGAAAATGGAAAGTTTAGAAAAAGGTTTTGATGGTGCAACAAGGCCGGCCTGGTTGGTTCTTTAAGGGAATAACTGGAAAGACTCCCAAAGACTAAGGTGTGTTTCAAATCGTGCACTTCTGTACTAAATACTAACTATTTGAGTGCATAGTGCGGTCAAATGGAGTGCACTTATAGCACCCGGATGGTGCACTCAAAACGGCCAGAAAGTTGAGTGTGGATCGATGGACACTTTCCACACTCAACGGTCACCTTGGCTACGTAGCGGAAGGGGCGGAGCTAACAACAATTAGACACGATAGCGAGACCGATGGAGCAATACTAATGTAAGTTGAACGTGAGTCTTTGTGCTATACTAATAACATATAAGCCACCTGTATATGTATATTTGATTAATTTTACAGTCGGTAATGATTTTTGTACCACGGATTATAACCTTTATTGGTACCGTAATTTGACGTGCTAGCAAGCAAACCTTAGCTAGCTAACGGCGGCAGTTTAACCAGATTGGCAAATAAGTTCTAAGATAACGTTACATGTGTTGTAGTATATTGTTGTTTGTGTTAAACTACCTTCCCACTGTAGAAGATTTTAGTGTTAAGTGTGTGATCTTAACAAGTTGTTACATATTCCGATCGATCAGCTGATTGCCGGTAACGTTAACAGTAGCGTAATGATGGTGACAAGATGGCGTCGTAGTGTGAGCACCACGTTTGCTCGGCACCTGTGGATTCAGCTGAAATATCCGTCTAAAACACGTGTTCACCTGGTAAAAACGTTATAAATGTGAGCGGGAGTAGCTCTATAATGAGCCTGGCTGACTACTTTTTGAAAATGCCTCGTGTCAAATCTAAAAGAAATACTGTTTCGGAGGACCAGCCCAGCTCGCTGCGGGGCCGGCTGCTGTAGAACCCGAAAATACCAACGAAACAAATGCCGCTGCTGAAGTCGCAGTCGCAGAATATGAGAGTGACGTCGACCCAACTATCCTTATGGCTTTGAGCAAGATAACGGATAACATCACAAAGTTAATAGACGCCAAAGTCAACACTGTGCTCGCCGCTATACGCGAACAAACATCTCAGATGCAGGCCCTGGCGACGCGCGTCGGGATGCTGAGACACGGATCTCAGGCGTGGAAGACACGATTGACACGCTGCAGGCTAAAGTGGCAAAACTTGAGAAACAAACATCAGATATGGCAGATCATATTGACGACCTGCAGAACCGCAGCCGCAGATGTAATCTTCGATTGGTCGGACTACCAGAGGGCACGGAGGGCAAAGACCTGGTCACTTTCATGGAGACGTGGCTCCCCTCCCATCTCAACCTACCAACAAGATCCGGGAAGATTAAGGTCGACCGCGCTCACCGTTCCCTAGCACCGAGGCCGGGCCTTAACCAACGCGCCAGACCCATCATCATGAAACTGCACAACTTCGCAGATAAACAACGAGTGATGGCGGCGGCTCGGCGCCTCGCTATGGAGCCGAACTCCCCAACGGGCCGGATTAAAGTTTCCTTTTTCAATGATTATTCGGTGGCGGTGGCCAAGAAACTCAAGGCTTTTGACGAGGTGAAGGTCTCCCTCAGGAGGAAAAATGTGGACTATGCCCTTCTTTATCCCGCTATTCTGAAGCAGTCTGTCAACGGCGCAGTGAAGAGATTTGACACACCGGAGGCAGCCGTGACTTACGTGGAATCGCTGCCTTAAACACCTGAAAACAGCGAATCTATTTTTCCCAGCACCGTCTCCGGACAGTGCCCTATGAAACGGTGTGAGTATCAGTGGAGCTCTCTTCTGCTACGTATAATAACTAGGTGAACAGTAATGCTCGATTCTGCTCTGCTGTGTGCTTGGTGGACTTTAGTGTGTTTACGTCTATGAGGAGGCGCGCGGTAAGCGCTCGTTGCACCTGCCGGCTCCCGGCGGCAGGCGGGGGGAGAGTCTTCCCTACATGTTTAGTAGGGTTGTTGCCAAACTGTTGTTTGTTAAATGTGTTGTTGTACAGATATTTGCATCACTTTTCTTTCCTTGTTCATTTTCTCAGCTCTTACTCAGTGTATGGTGGTTCACATGTCTTAATATGTTTTGTCTGGATCATCAATAATATTAATGATGAATAAGTTACGGGTATGCACCTGGAATGTACGGGGTGTCCACAGCCCTATTAAGCGGAGAAAAATAATTACATGCATAAGGAAAGATGATATAGATGTTGCTATGTTACAAGAGACGCATCTCGATGATATAGAGCATTTAAAGTTACAACAAGGGCCATTTGGCCGAGTGTTCTTCTCATCTTTCACATCAAGGAGCAGGGGTGTAGCAGTATTGATCAGGAAGAATCTACCTCTTATAGTGTCTGAATGCGTTGAGGACCCGAGTGGTCGCTATGTGATAATCAAGGGAACTTTGCAAGGTCAGAGTATTGTAATGATGAATGTGTACTTTCCACCTGCCCACCCAGTTCATTTTCTAACCAAAATGTTTCTGGACCTAGCTCCATTTCTCTCTAGTTCCACTGTTATCGTTGCCGGTGATTTTAATTTGATATTAAATCCACTCATTGACAAATTTCCGAATAGTAACGTACCCCCCTCTCCTCAGGCCAAGGCGCTCCACGCTCTGTGTGAGGAGCTTGGCCTTATAGACGCTTGGAGATGCATCCACCCCTCGGGTAAACAATACACATTTTTTTCTCCCCCACATAAGTGTCAAACCAGGATTGATTACTTTCTTCTCCCAAAAACCGCCTTACAGTCAGTCTTATCATGCAACATAAACAGTATATTTATCTCTGACCATGCAAGAGTAATTTTGGAACTTAAACAGCGTTATATCATTCTCGCCACTGGAGATTCAACAACACTCTTCTTAAAGACGAGAAATTCACCTCCAACTTTTTCAGTGAACTTAAAATGTTTTTTAAAATGAATGCCCCATCTGCTAGCAATGCCTCAGTCTTGTGGGAAACATGCAAAGCCTATTCCAGAGGGCTAATTATTTCGTACTCTGCAACAAAGAACCGCCAAAGACAGGTGAAACAAAAATCTTTAGAGAATGAATTGGCTGATAAAGAAAAAGTATATATAACCTCTCCATCACCACCACTGTGGCAAGAAATCACGACAATTAGAGCAGCTTTAAATTGCCTTCTTACCAGGGAAGCAGAGAAGAAAATCAAATACGCAAGACAGAGGTTTTATGAGCATGGAGACAAAGCAGGAAAATGCCTGGCAGATTATGTGAAAAAACGTGCAGAATCCCAAACTATTGCTGCGATTACAGACAAAGATGGTCACAAGGTATACGAAAATAAATGAATAAATATCTGTTTTAAGAATTTCTATGAAAACCTCTACTCTTCTGATCAAGAACAGGAGCAAGGGCAGCTCATGGACAATTTCTTTGCTCAAATTGACCTACCACATCTGTCAGAGGAGCATAGAACTGCCCTCAATAGCCCCATAACTAAAACTGAAGTGATTAAAGCTATCAAAGCGTTACAAAATGGGAAATCACCAGGCTCTGACGGATTCTGTTCTGAATTTTACAAACATTTTCAGGATATTCTAATAGATCCTCTTCTTGATATGTTCAACCACTCCTTTACTTCAGGAGTATTCCCACAGACATTGAAGGAGGCCAATATATCTTTAATCTTGAAGAAGGGGAAGCGTTCTGACTTATGCGGATCCTATAGGCCCATAGCTCTTCTAAATGTAGATAGGAAGATCCTGGCCACTCGGTTGGAAAAATTCTTGCCGGCATTGGTAAAAGAGGACCAGACAGGTTTTGGAAAGGGCGGAACTCAGCTTCTAATGTAAAGACGTTTGTTGAATGCTATCATAGCTTTCAAGCAGGAATCTGTTAATGGTCTGGTGCTTTCTCTAGATGCAGAGAAGGCTTTCGACCGAATTGAATGGTCTTTCCTACTGTATACACTGGACAAATTTGGGTTGGGGGAAAATTTTATAAAATGGATTAGGATTATATATACTGAACCACAGGCAGCAGTTTTAACTAATGGACTCAAGTCTGAATACTTTAATACTCACAGGGGGGTGATGCAGGGCTGCCCTTTATCGCCTCTCTTATTTGTTTTGGCTATAGAGCCGCTTGCAGAGGCCATTAGGACGACACCTACGATACGTGGTTTGGAGACTGGACAGCTGTGTCACAAAATAACCTTATATGCGGACGATGTTCTAATCCTTCTAACTGACCCTGAAACATCCGTACCAAGTCTTCTCGATTTAATTGACCGATTTAGTCGCTTTTCAGGTTATAAGATTAACCTGACTAAATCTGAGGCGATGCCACTAGGCACCCTTTCAATGATACCACTTACTACACCTCCCTTTCCTTTTAAATGGTCTCCCAATGGGTTTGTGTACCTAGGAATCTTCATCACCCCATCCTTTGATCAATTATATAAAGCCAACTTTCCCCCACTATTTTGTAAAATTAAACAGGACCTAGAGCGATGGATGTCGCTTCCCATTTCCTTCTTGGGGCGCATTGCTCTGATCAAAATGAATGTCCTGCCTAGGTTATTGTATCCTATCCAAATGATTCCTGTGTTGTTTTCTAAGCGGGCGTTGAAGGATATAGATGGTTGGCTCAGCGCTTTCATTTGGAGCAAGCGCAGACCCAGGCTTAAGATGGCTGTGTTACAACTACCAAGCTCAAGGGGCGGCCTAGATCTACCTAATATTAAAATTTACCAGCTTTGTGCCCATTTGAGATTTGTACAAGAATGGGTCACGGGTAAAACCTGGATTTGGATGGACATTGAGACAGCACTATCACACTGCAGACTAAGCGACTTGTTGTTTTTTAATAATTTTAGAGAAATCAAAACCCTCTGTGTAAATCCAGTAACAATTAATACTCTAAAAGCATGGCGGATTACCCGACGACTTGAGAGAAGATCAAATCTCACATCCATTCTCACCCCAATAATAAATAATCCTGCTTTTCCCCCAGGTTCCTCGGACCAGCAATGGTCTAACAAGAACAGAAAATCCCTTAGCGACCTATTTGTAGATCATAAGCTAATGTCATTCGAACAACTTACAAACATTCACAAGCTCTCCAAACAGGATTTCTATCGTTTCTTACAAATAAGGCATTATATTACTCACAGCACAAGCCTTATTGACCACCCTGAAACATCTGCTGTTGAGAAAATTCTGTTTAATCAACAAGTGAAAGCATGTATGAGCTCCCTTTACCATGCACTGAACGGGGTTTCAGCTGCTGATGTGCGGGGGTCAGGGGTGTGTGGGAGAAGGAATTGTCTGTAACCATAGAGGAGGACAAATGGGATACTATCTGGTCTCTTGCAAAAGGGATTTCAATTTGTACTCGGACAAGGGAAATACAATTTAAGATCTTACATAGACTACATATCTCCCCTCAGCGTAGGCGCTCTCTAACCGCTCCCTTCCCCCTCTCTGTCTCAAGTGCAAAACTGATGTGGGAACTCTAACTCACTGTCTCTGGTCTTGTCACAAACTTCAAAGATACTGGGCTGAAATAATAAGTGAAATGGTGAACATTTTTCATGTTAATTTAGACATGGACCCCACGTCCTTGATTCTGGGTCTGCCATGTGCCTGTCTGAAAACAGCAGCCAACAAAAGACTGTACAAGACCACCATCATGTCCCTATCCCCATCAGACTAGCTACGGCCTGGGGGCTATAGACCACCATCATGTCCCTATCCCCATCAGACTAGCTACGGCCGGGGGGGGGCTATAGACCACCATCATGTCCCTATCCCCATCAGACTAGCTACGGCCTGGGGGGAGCCTGCAGAACTACAAGCACATTTTTAAATAAAACTATATTAAAAGTATTTAACTTTGTTATCTCTTGTATTACACGTTGCATGACTGCTGCAAGCATATAATGAATATAGAGGAATGGGCTCTATTACATGGTAATGTAAGTATGGGATGGTAAGGGCGGTTACCTCTGCTCTCACTATTATATCGTCATGTATGAAGACCATTTACAACAAAGATACAACTTAGAATAAAAGATGTAATGATGTTTTGTCTTCTAGGTAAGTTGTAAGGGTAATGTCTTATCTAAGGGACACAAGGATGTCCTCATGAAACCGTTGAGTTTATATTAATATAGTAATATATTAACGTTACTTATTTTTAGAGCAGAAACATAAGTGTATATACATAAAATAGTGGTCTGCAAAGAATAGGTATAATTAATGGATTGAAAAGAGAGAGTGCAGTAACCAGAACGAATATTACGATACTGTTGTGTGGACTGTTTTCAGCTAATGGGGGGGGGGGCATCATCCTGGCGTGACACGGAGCAAATAAAAACAAAATCACATTTATTTATGTTAAAGTATCAAAAACAAGGAATTATTCACGAAAAACTGTTGCTGTAGCTCAGCTAGCTCCGTGTAGCTGTAGCAGCTAGCTCCGTGTAGCTCAGCTAGCTCCGTGTAGCTGTAGCAGCTAGCTCCGTGTAGCTGTAGCTCAGCTAGCTCCGTGTAGCTGTAGCTCAGCTAGCTCCGTGTAGCTGTAGCAGCTAGCTCCGTGTAGCTGTAGCAGCTAGCTCCGTGTAGCTGTAGCTCAGCTAGCTCCGTGTAGCTTTAGCTCAGCTAGCTCCGTGTAGCTGTAGCTCAGCTAGCTCCGTGTATTTGTGGGCTAACGTTAGCTTCATGTAATGTAGAATAAGCTGGAGGTTAGCTCCCTAAACTTTCCAAGTAGCTTGCCTGAGACATGGGACCGTGATTAATATGTTATTAGACCTGAAAGGAAGAGGGCGACTTGCTGAAGTTCAGCGTCCATCCTGCTGTTGAACGTGTAAATATGACCAGCTGGAACGTTACTCACCACCGGAGACTCTGCGGTGCGTTCAGGTACACAATCAGACGCAGGGCAGCAGAAACGCTCAAGTTGTGTTCCTATTGTGAGTCCAAAGCGAGCAAAACTCTGTACGGACGATTTATATCTCCATAGCAACAACAGCAACCCGTCCAGCATGAGAAGAGGAGTGTGATTCACGTATTTACGTTTCTACTGACGGCGATGGTATGTCCCGCCCTATCCTTACTTACTCTGCTCTGATTGGCTTACCATTGCATTCGAAGGCAACGTGTTACACACACACACACACACACACACACACACACACACACACACACACACACACGTACAAAACCGACATTCCAACATTAATATTCTTCCATAGTGTAACCAGGTTCTGATCAGCCTCCAACATTACCTGTAAAAAAATAACACCTCAAGGTGGATCACTACTTAAATACTTTCAGCGATGTCCTGGTTCAGGTTCAGGACACTTAAACTTATTAAATCAAAGACGGTCAAGCAAGAAAACGAGACTCAGACGGCAATGAGCAGTTTAGACTATTGCAATAGCGAAGAACACACGAGAGCAACCTCTCTCCAGCATTGCTCTCGGGAAACTTCGAATGTTTCTCTGCAAGAGAGTCGTATTTATTCAAAACACACACACACAGATTCACACTTGTTGATACATAGGAATGCTTTGTTTTGTCTATTCTAGGGGAACCAGGGCCAAGTGCAGGCGCCTGGAGGACATGTACCTTGAGTGACCTCGAAACTAAGCCTGTGATATACTGCAGTGAGGCATTTACTATCTCTGCGAGAAATAGCTGCAACTAGATACAAACAGTTTGTTAAATGTGCATATAATAAGCATAAAAGTTATACTACTTTAAGACACGACTACAAAGAAATAGAACAAATAAAAGACTTACTAAAATTGAATTCTCTATCAGAAGAAACGCAGCAGAAACGTTCAAGTTGTGTTCCTATTGTGAGTCCAAAGCGAGCAAAACTCTGTACGGACGATTTATATCTCCATAGCAACAACAGCAACCCGTCCAGCATGAGAAGAGAAGTGTGCTCCACGTATTTACGTTTCTACTGACGGCGGACCGGATGTCCCGCCCTACTCTGCCTTACTCCGCTCTGATTGGCTTACCATTGCATTCTTTCTGCAACCCTAACCAATCACACTCCTCATGCCTTAACGTAACCAATCCGAACAACGAAGGCAACGTGTACTAGCCAATCAGAGGATGAGTAGAGCGGGCCATAACGTCAACACACACACACACACACACACACACACACACTTTTGTACAAAATAATACTTTTAGCGATGTCCTGGTTCAGGTTCATAACTGCACTGTAACTTTTATTCCTGTGTTTTAACTGTTTTTGTTTTTTTAACTGTTTTTGTGTAAAGCACCTTGAATTGCCCTGTTGCTGAAATGTGCTCTACAGATAAAGCTGCCTTGCATTATTTAGAAGTGAACCCAATAATCACACTGAAACCAAGCAGACTGTGTGGAAGGCTTTTGCTCTTTAGCTCAAAATATAATGAATTGAACACACATGATTAATATAATGCACTACGTATATATGTTTATGAGCACACATGATATGAATATATTTTATTCCAACAACACACACCTACCTTTGTACAAAACCGACATTCCAACATTAATATTCTTCCATAGTGTAACCAGGTTCTGATCAGCCTCCAACTTTACCTGTAAAAAAATAACACCTCAAGGTGGATCACTACTTAAATACTTTCAGCGATGTCCTGGTTCAGGGATAAAGATAAGATAGAAATCAAATGCACTGACACTCAATAACTAATTAGTCTTTGGCTGTAGATGATTATTGACTTCACGCAGAGAAATGAAAACACAACCGCACTGGAACTCTTTTATTTTATATTTTATTATTATTTCAAATGTCCAACAATGACTGTAACACTCCCATCTACTAACCCAACATGTCAGGTAATAACAACATATGTTCTGGCCAGTAAAAACCTCCATGTTTAAGTGTTGCTGCAGCAACAGTCCCTTCAGTCTAGTCGTTTACACCCAGTACCTGTTCAGCTCAGACACGATCCTCCAACTCCACGGGAGGAGAGACCTCATCCATGAGATACTCAGGCCTGAAGTTCAGAGTCCAGCCCGCTGTCCACCACGCTCTCTCTCCCACTGTCCACCACGCTCTCTCGCTGTCCACCACGCTCTCTCCCGCTGTCCACCACGCTCTCTCCCGCTGTCCACCACGCTCTCTCTCCCGCTGTCCACCACGCTCTCTCCCGCTGTCCACCACGCTCTCTCTCCCGCTGTCCACCACGCTCTCTCTCCGCTGTCCACCACGCTCTCTCCCGCTGTCCACCACGCTCTCTCTCGCTGTCCACCACGCTCTCTCTCCCGCTGTCCACCACGCTCTCTCTCTCCCGCTGTCCACCACTCTCTCTCTCCCGCTGTCCACCACGCTCTCTCCCGCTGTCCACCACTCTCTCTCTCCCGCTGTCCACCACTCTCTCTCTCCCGCTGTCCACCACGCTCTCTCCCCGCTGTCCACCACTCTCTCTCCCGCTCTCTCTCCCGCTGTCCACCACTCTCTCTCTCTAAATGATAATAAATGGAATAAAGTGTAAATCAGTCACCACAGGAAACAGATTCTGTAGAAAATAAGCTGTAAAATATATGAATGTACATTTGTTCCCTTGATTGAAAATAAATCAATACCTGAAATGAGATCAGTGATTAGTTTACTCTGACAGGAGAGATGATCAGAGGGGCAGAGTTTTCTTCATCATCATTCAGACAGGGACAGAAGAATGGGAAGAGTTTCTCAGTGAAGGAGCAGCCAGTAAAGGAGTAGATAAGAGCTGCAGCATCTACGTCATAAAAGGAGACCAGACCCTCCTGATTATCCACAAACACCCCCACCTTCTGAGGAGGAGACTTCAGAGAGAGAAGGACTCGAGGGTCAGCACACGCTTCGTACTCATTTCCATTTCTCAACCATATCGTCCAGTAACCATTCTGAGGGCCCAGTGTGATGTCTTCCTTCCTGCTGATCGACTCTCTGGCCACTCCTAAAGTCCATTTAGTCTTTCCTTTAACTTGAACCTCAAAGTAAAATCTGCCTGAAGAGAAACTCTGTTTTCCTAAAACACAAACACAATCAGAAAATCTCTCTGGGTTGTCTGGGAGATTCTTCATCACATCACCAGTATTCACTTGTTTCCCATCATCAGACAGGATGAGCCAGGGATTAGCTGTATCAGGATCAAGAGTCACATCCACTGCATACTGCTGGACCCTCTTCAGCTCGGCTTCAAGCAGCTTCTTCATCTCTTTACTGAGTGTCTCCTCCAGCTGAACCACAGCTTTCACCACAGTCCCCTCATATGATGATGGACGGACGCTGACCTCTGTCCAGTCCTTGGTGGGTGGAGCTTGTTGGATGTTTAGGGACTGGACCCTCTGGAGAAGACGGAGGTGGTCTTCAGAGCGTGAGAGCTGCTCCACCTCAGTGCTTCTCTTCATCAGCTCAGAGATTTCCTGTTCCAGCTCTGTGATGAAAGCTTCGCCTGTTTTTCTGTTGTTTTCTGCTTCTCTTTGATGGTGTTGATGAGCTCATTCAGGCCTCTCTCAACAGACTCCTTCAGAGAAGTGAAGACCTGAACACCTTCTGCTATCTGTCTGTCTGCATCTTCCTCACTGAGGTCGACTGAGTGTTTGATCTCCTGAATCTTCAGTCGTCTCTTCTGGATCATCTGCTGGATTTCAGCTCCAGTGTTCTTCTGTTTGGATTTTTGTTGAGACTGTCTGAACTGAGCAACCATCTCAGAGATAAAGGTGTTGACCCTCAAATCAGGTCTTCTGGTAAAACGCTCCTTACACAGGGGACACAGGTACTGGTCATTAGTATTCCAGTGTTCAGTGATGCAGTTCTTGCAGAAGTTGTGACCACATGGTATGGTGACAGGATCAGTGAACACATCCAGACAGATGGAGCACAGAAACTGATCTTCAGACTGCAGATAGTTTGCAGCAGCCATATCTACACACAGTGGGAATAGAAAAAAAAACATATTCAGTATTCATGACAGGGTATACTAATGCCTAGTTGTCAAAACAAACATGTCCAACAATGTTAACTTAGCATTAAAAGTGTCATAATTTACCAAATGAGACTTAAAGCTATACTGCGTAGTTCCCACCGTCCCCATGAGGAATTCTAAGTAATGACAACAATTCAGCACATAAATGTTGTCGGTTGACACCATGATGAGAAATAGAGAGACTTTTGTAGAGCTGAGAGTCTTAAAGTGCCCATATTATGAAAAATCAAATACACTTCCTGGGATTTGGGGGTTATTTTGTGTCTCTGGTGCTTCTACACGCATACAGACTTGGAAAACACCCTCCATGGTGTTTTGAGTGAGATCCGGTTTCTGAATGTCCTCTGCCTTCAGTCTCCGGGTGAGCTGTTCAGAATCGGCAGGGCCGTCTACGCCTCGGCCCAAACATTTGGTGTGTGCTAACCACTTTAGCTAACACCACATCAGCTGTTTCTCCAGCTTTGGTCAGTACAAGGCAGAATTAGCCGGGAGACTTCTTCTAAACGAGGACACACGTCCAACTTAGCGAGGAATACCTGCAGACGAGGGACGTGGAAATAGTTCTAAACAGTTTTTTATGTAGATTAGGGTGAACTCATGTGTGTTGTAGCTGTGTTTTGCCTTTGAGAACATGAACAGCATTAGCTTCTAGCTAGTAGCGCTGCACAGTACTAGTTACTGAGCATGTGCAGCTCCCAACAGAGATGGGATAGAATGAGATGTCTCACTCTGGAGATAAAACTAGTGAGATGTCTCACTCTGGAGATAAAACTATTGAGATGTCTCACTCTGAGATAAAACTAGTGAGATGTCTCACTCTGGAGATAAAACTAGTGAGATGTCTCACTCTGGAGATAAAACTATTGAGATGTCTCACTCTGGAGATAAAACTAGAGAGATGTCTCACTCTGGAGATAAAACTAGTGAGATGTCTCACTCTGGAGATAAAACTAGAGAGATGTCTCACTCTGGAGATAAAACTAGAGAGATGTCTCACTCTGGAGATAAAACTAGTGAGATGTCACAACATCAAACTACATCAACATAAACAGAATTTCCTCAATCCATATCCTGTTTACATTAAAATATAGAAAGATGTAAAAGTTGATATATCGCCCAGCCCTCGATGTTAAAGGGGTAGAAATGGAAACGAAATGTTGAAGCAGCATGCTGATGAATGAAAAGCACACATGAAGAGCTGAAGTCGTCATATATTCTGTTAGCTTCTGTTCAACCAGCTGTTAGTTCCTGAAATAAAGGCTGTCTTGTTGTTTTAGCCTCGCTAGCAGCACCACACCAAACACTACTATAATGGACCAGGAAGATGACATCATCATCAAACTACAACTTTAAGATTAACACGTGTGATTGGAGTGAGTGGAGCCCCCCCCCCCCGTAAGCTTGTCTAATGAAGAGACAGAGTCATTATCTGAGAGGCCTGAGGGCTCAGTGGCAGGAGCATCTGATCTGGACTGGGACAACCCTCCGTTTGCCAGCTGGCATTTTGCCAGATTCTTGACTGAAGTTATTTATGTGGCAGTCCCGCCCAACCAAAACACCACAAACTGTCCCAGCCTATCACACCTCAGCTCCACCCAAGCCCCGCCCTCTTTGCCCATATTAGGATTACCCGGCTCCAGTAACTGACGGAGACAAACTGCAGGTTTCAACTTGTCCCTTCAGAAACCTCTGGATGTGGTTTTCCTCAGTCTATAGTTCAGGATTAAATAACCCTAATATTAATAAGGATCTTTTATCTTGTTGTTGAGGACGTGTGTCCACAAATCAAAACCAAGACAGATTTACACTTTTGATGGGATGAAGTTTGTGACACACACCTGCCAATCAAAGCAGCTCTCGCCAATCAAAGCAGCTGGGACACACACCTGCCAATCAAAGCAGCTCGTTGGGACACTCCCTCATATCTCAGCAGTGAAGTCAGCGGAGATTAAAATCTAACTTGTTTCCTGGTGCTGGTTAAATCGGACTCAACTGAACATAAAAAGGCTCATTTTGGCCAAAACGTCCCACATCATAGAATAATTACTGAGTTACTTCAGATCTTACAATAGTGCTGAAAGAATGAATCACTGCTCTCATCTTAAAGTATATCACGTAGCCCCAAAATCTCCCCAATGATGGGCGAGTTCCTCCATCAAAGGTGTGTGATGTTACCTGTCAGGCTGCTCCGCTGTTAAAGTCCCGTTCAGATGAGGTCAAAGAGACGTCGTCCCTTCATCAGCAGACACTGACAGATGCTGCTGCTGTCTGTCTTCATCTGACTGACATCCGTCACATCGGCACACCTTTATATCCAGAAAGGTCATGTGACCTGAGAACAGGACCCGGTCGGACCTGTAGGGCTGCCAGTCAGCGCTCTGATTGGGCAGTTTTCAGGTTAATGATGTATTGAGGGAGGAACAGTCTGAACTCATAACAACATGTAGAAAGAGTTTGTCTCCAAGGAAACTGTTAAACAACAAAACAACCACCAGATGGGAAAAGGATACTTTACAATAACTATGAATGCACCATGAGGCTGGCGAGGCGAGTTTCCAGTGAATGCACCGTGTGCTATTCTTCCAGACAACGGCAGCTGCAGGCTGCTACCTAATCACCCTTCAGGGACACAAACAAAGTTGAAGTTGACAGTGGTTTAATCTTGTTTCCTTTAAGGAATATGAAGACGGATTGTTGTCCGTCCAGTGTTGCTCCGCCTCTTACTGCAGCTCTGTTGTTAGGTTGGTTTCCTCATGTTCAGACATGATTTTAGTGACACACAACTTTTCTCTGGCTTATAAATGGTGCATATATCTGCTGTAAATTGAATAAATCTCCCAGGGGAGCATGCCCCCTATGATTTGTCTGAGTCCCCAATGTTACCAACTTCTAAAACCAACTGATTTGAAGACCGCAATGATCGGTTGTGCTCACACAAACTTAAGTTAAATAGATCAACTGAGTTGTGTTTAATTTATTCAATGAGACAATCTGAAATGAAGAGACTACTTCAGACAAAGCTTTCTCTTGGGAAGGGACGAGATGAACAAGATCATGATTAGACCCAAAGAAAAAGGAAGGCACTGTATTCTCACTGCCCCCCAAACCTAACTGTTGTGCAATGCGCATATTTAGGTCAGGGAAATAAAAACTAAATTTGGAGGTCTGTAACGCTCAAATCCTGGACACAGTCCTGTTTTCGACTTAATCTTACTTTTCACATAATCTCACATCTGCTTAAGTTTTTATTTCTTGTGATGTACTCTACCTATGTTACTTTATACACTTATCAACTCTTTTTTCTAACTCTTATTTTTTATGTTGACTGTGAGCAATTGCAACTAACAATTTCCCTGAGGGGATGAATAAAGTATTCTGGTTCTGATTAGTTTACTCTGACAGGAGAGATGATCAGAGGGGCAGAGTTTTTACCACCTTCATTATTACCAGTATGGAAGAATGGGAAGAGTTCCTCAGTGAAGGAGGAGCCAGTAAAGGAGTATCAGGTGGTTCAATAGAGTATCAACTCGCCCAGGTGGTTAAAGAGGAGTCTTAACTACCCTCACGGGGGGAAAACTTCTGCCCTCGGAAAGCTGAGGGGTGAGAGAGAGAAATTAAATGACTAAAATCAAGGAATACAAGTCTTTTGGTTTCCTAGCTCACAACAAGCTCAGGTAGTTTTATTATTTAGTGAATAATCAAAAAACTAGTACAGAATACAGAAATAATCTTTTCCCTTTCTGCCCTAAAAGCAAAGGGTATCAAAATAAGAGAATAGAAAAAACCCGATAAATGGGTATGCTTGTGCTGAAGAGAGAGTCCACATCAACTCATATTTATACTCAAAGTCAAGGCTAAAAACCCCCCTCCCTTCTGGAAAACACCACTACGTAATCATACAGGTAGCCACAGCAGCGGACAGGTTCAGACCAGTTCCACTGTTACAGTAAGTGTGACCCTTAGCACACTTAAAGGGTGCCAAAGGTCACACCTAACGAATATTAGTTTTTAGTTTTAGCCGTTTCTAATATTAAGTTCATACTTTCATCAAAACAATATATGTCATGGGTTAAATAGCACACTTTTAAGCAGTATATATATATTTTAGCTGTGAGTTACTCTTCACACTTCAAACAGCACATATATTTTTAGTTTTGTGTTTCTTCGGTTTTAAACTGAACCTCCGTTCAACAGTCGCTGCAGCTGAAACAGAGAATAACTTCAGAGTCCGAGGACTCTTCAGTTGGATTGGTTGTCGTGGTTACCCTCTGTGGTCTGTCCCATAAAATCCACTGAAGAGAATTTCTGAAGTGTTCTCTAGCTGTTTGCTGTTCAAATCCCAATCTTTTATTTGAGGTCCTGTGGTCCAGTGCTGTTCTGGGTCCAGTCCATTGCCTTCTGAGATCCTCCGAGGAATAACGCTGTTCGCTCTTTGTCTTCCCTTTTTATATCTTTCTTGGAACACACACATCTCTAACTTTCCTCACATACACACACATGTTCAGATACACACATCTCTGCTCTGCACACACATTTCCCTTCCTGCTCTGGGCATGTCCTAACATATCCCTCTCACTTCCCTTATTCTCTACACACACATTTCATCACATGCTTATTCATAATCACATTTAAAATCATAACCTCCTTCATTCTGTCTTCTGGTTATAATCATATTTTAGTTGATTACATTATAATTGTTCCACCAAATACATCACATTCTTTACTTCTACTTAACCAGTTCCATAATCGTCTGAAAAGTACCTAATTATTTCTATTGGTTACTATAAAGGTTATACTCATTTGTGTTATTTAGTTGGAAAATACCTTGCAGTTACAAGACTCAATAGTCACTGTTTGCACATCTGTCCCTTGAGTTGTAAAGGACAGAGCGGGACAGCTCACATGAGGCTCGTTGGAGACGAGCTGCACCTCGCCTGTAAAGGGGACGAGAGCGGGGGGACGGGGACCAGAATCCGCTCCCAAGTTGGACAGTTTCCGCAGTCTTCAGGCTGGACAGGAAGTGACAGGAACACTGTGGTCCCATTTAATAAAATGTTATCAGACCCATATATCAGCTGGTACACAGTCTCTAGTTGTTTTATTATGACAGAGTAGCTCTCAAAAAGCCCTAAATGTGATCTGTTGCTGATTTTAATAAACAACAGACTGGAGATGATCTATAATCTGAACAGATTTAGTCTCTCTGACTTCTAAACGTCACTATCAGCCACACAACATGTGTTCTGGACAGAATACGCCTTCAAATTAAACTAATAGCAATTAAAATCCCTCCAATCCAAAATCAATAAAAGGTTTATAAAAACATCATCATGTTAAGCCAATTCTGAACCAATCAGCTGTTAGATCAGCTGAGAGGCTGGCGTTTCCCAGCATGCTCTGCTGGGTCCGCCTGGGTCTTACAGTCTGTGAAAAACAACTGAGCTGCCTGTGTCTCAGAATTGAGTCCACTACGGTTCAGTACAGAGGGTTAAAACTATTTACATGAATGACAGGACTACCCCTTCAAAGGGAGGGAGCGTAATATGTAGTCGTAGCCATGACAACATACATGCTGTTCAGAAGATAGAGTTACTGCTGGTCAGCCTTCAATGTGGAGAGAAGATCAGAATATAACAACACAGCTATCAGGGCAGGAGGAGGAAACAGCTTGGCTCTGAAACATGTTCACAACGAGGCAGTGTGAATGCGCTGGTGATTTTTAAGACTACCGCCCTCAGAAAAGGATTTCCCACATTGATCACACCAGTACGGCTTCTCTCCAGTGTGAATGCGCTGGTGAGATTGAAGTTGGCCAGACGTAGAAAACATTTTCCCACATTGTTCACACCAGTACGGCTTCTCTCCAGTGTGAATGCGTCGGTGAGATACAAGGTGACCACTCATAGAAAAGGTTTGACCACATTGATCACAGCTGTACGGCTTCTCTCCAGTGTGATTGCGCTGATGAGCTTTAAGGTTACCACTCATAGAAAATTTTTCACCACATTGATCACAGCTGTACGGCTTCTCTCCAGTGTGAATGCGCTGGTGAGCTATAAGGGCACCACTCTGAGAAAATGTTTTCCCACATTGATCACAGCTGTACGGCTTCTCTCCAGTGTGAATACGTTGATGGTATTTTAGGTTACACGGTCGTCTGAAAGCTGCCCCACATTGATCACAGCTGTACGGCTTCTCTCCAGTGTGAATTTTCTGGTGAGTCTTTAAATATTTTGATAATGTGAAGGATTTGTCACAGTTCGGACAGTGGTGAGATTTGGGTCCCTCTCCTATCCGTTTCTATAGCAACAGAGAGAGATAGAGTTAGTGAACACCCTGCTTTAAACCCTGGACTTGCTCTCACCCACAATTTTAACTCTTCACACAATAATGTCTTAGACTGGGTAAGCCAGCCCGATCTGCTGGTGATCTGATGTCACCCTGCAGCTCAGGCTGGAAACCTGGACATCCATCCTGCTTCCGTTACGTTTGAGGGACCAATCCCAAACTGGCTTATCCACCTGGCGCGGTATTGCCGGATTTAACACGATGACGATAGAAAAGCGACCAGGCAGCTTTTTGTTTACATTCAACATGGCGGCCACCGAAGCAATGGTGATATCCAGACTAATAATTTATGACAAAATGAAGAAAAATGTGTGCCGCTTGCAGATGTGTTATCATGGAAGCAAACGTACTTTTCATAACTTTTATAAGTTCTGAAATATTCTACATTGTTCAGGGAAGTTGTAACGCTGTAATGAAACAGCGAGAGAAAGCGTGGCAGACGACTGGAAGTCTAGAACCCCCCCCCTAGCGGCAGCTAACCTGCAGCCAGGGCCAGTCTAGCAACTCCCCGTTGTCTTGCGAGCTGGAGAAACCAAATCCTGGAGACCTGGAGTTAAGCTCTGAAGTCATTCTTAAAAAAGGAAGATGTGTTCAGAGTTTAAAGGTTAATCTACCAACCGGCATGGCTCTGGTTGGTTGGAGTGCTATCCTATTGGGTGCAGAGGGAATTTGAAAGACAGACGTTTACCCGCCGGTCGGATTGAGCCCAGCCAATGGAGAGGTGCCAGACCCAACATCTGGATGATGGGTGGCTTGTCAGGCCACTTTGTATGTAAAACAGTACCTATGCTCTCCGTCTTTGCAAGATTGGGAACGATTGAGATTTCTCTTGGCACAACTACCAGAAGACTTTCAGACAGGTAGCCCACGTCACATCTACGTCGTCAAGCTTCGGTTGGAGGCTGCGCAGTAACGCTCGGCATCACCGGAAAATTGCATCTAATGTCCTTCACTGGTCTTCGTCCAGAACAATGGGAACTACTGGTCCATTTCTTTAATGGCCCCCTCAACAAAACCTGGTAGGTTACAAGACTCCTCTCTGATTGGCTCTGATAGGCTAGTAACAAAATGGACACCTGCCCAGACCCAATACAGAAGAAAAGCACCTGAGAGGTTCATGGGCTACTTACAGCGGAGGACATTTCAACATCTTACCAACTATGTTTCCTCTATATTCATGCAAGTTATTATTAACCAGGGATAATTGGACCAGCTGATATATTTTTGTTTACAAGGAAATGGGGTAAGGTGGATGTTCCTTGAAAGGAAGAATGAACAGGTGTAGTAGAAGAAATCTATATGATGGAGAAACTGACACACCGCCTGAGACTACAACAAGCACAGCTGGAAATAAGAAATCCACAATATTCAGAACCAAAACCACGAGGCCACGAGGACTATGGACAGAAACAAATGATTTACATGAACATTGATTATGGATTGTCTGTGTGAGTTTTATAATAAAACTTTAGAGCAGTTGCTGTTGTTAACATGTTATTTCCCCTCTACACTGTTCACTACGGCAGAAGGTTTTCCCCGGTGTGTGCAGGGTAGCGCATGCGTGGAGGGAGGAAGTTGGTTGTGTGGCAGATGGTGGACATGTGTGTCTAAGCTAGCTGTGTACTCAATAAAGGTTAGAACTGAGTAAACGTGTTTATTAGAAGTAACAGTTGTGTCCTGAAGACTGACCTGAACATGGCTGCTATCAGAGGCCCAGTTTGCTGCTGGTCTTCTGGGGACCTCGTTGCTCCGCTGCTCCTGGTCCTGGTTGTCCTCCTCCATTCCTCTCTGGTCCTGAAGTCCAGCAGATCTCCACTGTGGCTGCTGGACTCCCTCTGGATTCTGTTCAGTCCAAATCAAAGCAGGCAGAGATATTCAGGAGCTGCTGTCTCCTCTCGTTCTCCTCACATCATCACACCACTAAAAGAAGAGTCTGGAAACTCAAAGCAGCGGCTGTCCAACTGCTCCATTTCCTTCCTCCTACAACATCAACTCGGAGTAGTTTGGAGAAAACCGCATTATATTCCACTGGGAAGAAATCTAAAGGGAAAACATGGACTTTGGAGTTAACACACACAACTTTATTAGGTCATTACACTGCTACGGTGGCCCAGACAGTTCAACACACACACAAGTATGCTGAATGTTCAGGGCTACAGTCTTTGGGCAGAACCCTAACCTTCCATCTGTATTAGCTGATAAACTACCTGCTCTAGAGGGGACCACCATGAGTGCTAGAGTAGGAGAACACATTTCAGCTTTACATGCTTCTAGGAAAGCGTTCACAGAAGCAGAGTCTTCTGAGCGGATAAGAAGGGCAATAAAAAAGCAGCTCAGGCCACAGATGACATGTATGTGACAGGAAACAAGGTAGATTACAAAAGAGCAGACTGTCCTGAGTGGAAGGGACCAGGGATAGTTATTGGTCAGGATGGAGCTGCTATATTTGTAAGACATGGGGGGGGGGGGATTCTAGTTAGCGTGCACCAATCCAGGCTCTGTAAACACACAGGAGTCTCAGGATAAGCCAACTGGGCAAGACAGCAGAGAGACAACAAGCAAGAGAGGCAGTTAAACAATGTAGCAGGAAGCTCAGATGATGAAGAAAATACAGACAGCACACACACAACACCAGCGCCACACAACAGACACACAACACCAGCGCCACACAACAGACACACAACACCAGTGACAGGGGGAAGAATACAGGAGAAGTGGTTCATCCTACAATGACACCGAGTGAAACAGATCCCAATGTTTGTTGGTAAGTGTCTCTTCTGCTGGTGTAAAGTTAAAAACAGGTCAGACTGTAACATCCATGAAACCTGATGGTAGTGGTCTACAGAGAGCCAAGGTCTTAGGCAGAGCAGGCAAGGCTTCTGGAAGGCACACAAACTGGTTTAATCTACAGCATGTTGAACCTGATGGCAGTGATGGGCAAAAGGAGTCCGTTGATATGTCAAGGGTTGATAATCTTAACTTTGAGTCTGAAATGGAGACTGATATACTCATAACAAAAGACATTTCATGTGATGCAGCCAAGCAGGAGGAAATAATGAGTTGGAACAAAAACAATGTATTTGAGGAAGTTCATGACGCAGGTAAAAAGTGGGTCTCTACCAGATGGGTCTGTAGTCTCAAGGAAACTCCTAATGGTATAGAACCAAAAGCCTGACTCGTAGCCGGGGGTTTGGAAGAGCTGAATATTCACGAGCTGCAGAAAGATTCCCCAACCTGGGCTTCTGAATCTCTCAGGTTATTATCAGCTGTAATATGTCAACATAAGTGGCAAATCACTTCTATGGACATCAGGTCTGCTTTCTTACAGGGCATGCAGTCGTCCAGAGAAATCTATGTCCGGCCCTCCTGAAGCAGAAAAGGAAATACTCTATGGAAACTAAACACATGTGTCTATGGCCTTGCAGATGCATCACTGTATTGGTACAACAAGGTGAAAGACATAATGCTGAGTACAGGTGGCAAAATGTCTCAGGTGGATCCAGCAGTATTTATTGGTTGGATGAACAGTGTAAAGTGACTGGAGTACTCGCATGTCACGTTGAGGACTTCCTCTGGGCAGGCTCGGAAACTTTCTCAACAGAAGTGATCCCTACGCTGAAGTCTGCATTCCATGTTGGGCGTGAGGAACGCTATGTGGGAATGGACTTTGTTAGTAATAATGGTGTAGTTCATGTACATCAGCATAGTTCCACTGAAAACCTCCAGCCTATCCAGCTGCAAGCAGCACGTGCTGTGCAGAGAGAAGCCTCTCTTAATGAAACTGAACAGGAGCAGCTTAGGTCAACAATAGGACAGATACTACGGGATGCAAAACAAACCAGACCAGACATTATGTTTGATGCCAGCAGCTGAGCGTCAAATATAAAAGATGACACAGTCCAGTCTATTCATGAGACTAATAAGGTTCTCAGAAAGCTTAAATCTGAAAAGGTGTCTCTCAGGTTCCAGCATTTGGGAAACAGTGATGCTCTACACATTATTGTTTTCAGCGATGCTTCTCTTGGGAATCTCCCTGATGGGGGTACACAGGGGGGTACATTGATTGGTCTAATGGGAGAAGGAGGGAAGTTGTCTCCTCTCTGTTGGCAATCTAAGAGAATTAGACGTGTTGAGAGGAGTCCTCTGGCCGGGGAAACTCTGGCCATGTCACATGGAATAGACAAGGCTGTTTTTCTGGCTACCCTCTTTTCTGAGCTCACAAGTGGAAAAGCAGAACAAAATGCTCCTCCGTTGATCTGTGTGACGGACCATCACTCTCTGGTTGATGGTCTCACGTCAACAAAACAGGTCACTGGGGGGTTTTCAAGATGGCGGCTTAAGGGACAGTCGGGACGAGGGGCGCTGGCGCTTATTTTTACCTATTTCTCCAGTTTATACCCTGCAAAAAGCGACAAGGCAGTCTCTTCTCGTCGGCTAAACTTGCGATGAGTATTAGTGATTATTTTTTAAGACCGTCTGAGAACATGCCACGTAGGAAAAACGTTGTGACGGAAACGACAGGGGAATCGAGCGGAGAAGCTAATGAGGCTACTGGCGGTTTGGCTAGCGAAAAGTTTTGCGATCCTGAGAGGATGGACCCAGCTCTTCAGGAGGTGATTCGTGCGGTAACCGACAACCTTACGAAGGTTTTCGAAGACAAATTAAGAGACAAACTTGATCCGATATCGAGATTTATGCATGATTACCGAGAGCAGCTTCAAGAACACGAGAGGTGCATCACAGAGGCAGAATCCCGTATCTCCACCGTGGAAGACGAAACAGCCCCTATCGCTAATAAGCTGAAGTCACTGGAGAGACAGGTGAAAGAGCTCACGGATCACATTGATGACATGGAAAATAGGGGTAGGAGACGGAACATACGCTTGGTTGGACTCCGAGAGTCTGCGGAATACGCGGAAGGGAATGATCCGCTCTATTCTTTGAGAAGTGGCTCCCAAAAGTGCTGAACATCCAAACGGAAACCGGGAGGCTAAAAGTGGACAGAGCTCATCGCACCGAGGTCCAGTCCCGCCGCTGGCCAAAGGCCACGTCCAGTCCTGGTCAGGCTGCACAACTACCGCGACAAGGAGAGGATCATGCGTGCGTCTTTGGAAAAGGGCAAGAGCGGGCAACCCCTGGAGCACGACGGTGCCTCTGTGATGATCTTCCAGGATTTCTCTGCGGCTGTTGCACAGAAGCGTAAAAGCTTTGATGGCGTTAAGAAACGTCTGAAAACCGTGGACGCCGGCTACAGGCTCCTCTACCCCGCCAAGCTTAAAGTCACTCACCGTGGTTCTACAAGGGTGTATCAGACCCCAGCTGAAGTTGAACGATTTCTGGATATGCTTAAATAAGTCCCGCTGTCAGCGCCATGGGACACATGGGTACTTCGTTTTACTGTTTTATACTCCTATGTGAGTTCAAATTATTGTGATGTATAGTATTCTTATGCAGAGACATTATGCTTGTCGTTATATATTACTTTTTGTAAAATGGGTAAATTACGGTTCTTATTATCCAAGCGCCGGCCCCCCCTTTTATTTTTTCCTTTTTTTGGTTGTTGCTCTTGAATTAGCTAAACAGGCGACTGTTTGTTGTCAGAAGACCTACATACTTGCTCTTCACCGTTTGGAGGAGAAATAGTGTATCTGTTGTGCCAATGTTAGGCAGTGTTTGTTGGCAGTTAATTAGTTTTTTTTGTCTGTTACATGTTATTCCAGCTCTTTTTGAAGTATGGAGGGGGAGGGAGGAGAGAAAAATGTCCGACCTCATTATACCAAAGAAACTATGTCAGAGTCCACGCGCCTTGTTTTTATAGCTAAATGCTATCATGTCAGCACTTAATATTTGTACATGGAATGTTAATGGCATTCACACACCTCTTAAACGGAGAAAGGTCTTAACATATCTTGAGAGGTCACAGGTTCAAGTAGCTTTTTTACAAGAAACCCATTTGGATGCGAAAGAACATGCAAAATTGCAACAGGGTGTTTTCAATCAGGCCTTTTTTTCCTCCTTTACATCTAGAAGCAGAGGTGTTATCATTCTGATCCGGAAAAATGTACCATTTAAACTTATAGATTGCATAAAAGATACCGGTGGGAGATATATTATTGTGAAGGGTATTCTGTTTGGGGAGGAGGTCGCCTTTATGAACGTCTACTTCCCCCCTGGTCAACCCGGCAAATTTCTAATGTCTGCTTTTACAAAACTGGTGGAACTGAACATCAAGAATACAATTGTGGGTGGAGATTTTAACTGTCATCTCCTCCCCCTGGTTGATAAATCCCCATCTGGCAAATGTCGTATTTCATCTCAGGCCCAACTGGTTTTGACTTTGTGTGAGGAGTTGGCATATATTGATGTGTGGAGAACACAACATTTAACAGATAAGGAATTCACATTCTTCTCCAAAGTACATTCTTGTTACACAAGAATTGATTATTTTGTTCCCAGGCAGTTCCTACCATCAGTCATTTCTAGCTCAATCGGCAACATAATAATATCAGACCATGCGCCTGTGTACATTAAATGTAACATTGGAACTGTGGCCAGTCGATCAAGACGGTGGCACTTTGACTCCTCTATTTTGTATGATGGAAAATTTAAAACTTATTTTGCAGAGGAATTCAAGCACTTTCTCTCAGTTAATGCAGCATCCACCGATGATCCATCATTACTGTGGGAGACCTCCAAAGCTTATTGCAGAGGCCTCATTACTACTTTTACAAATGGTAAAAGACGCAGGCAAGCAGAACAAAGATTAATTTTGGAAGCCAAATTGAAGAAGGCTGAACAAGTCTATCAAGTTAGACCCTCCACGGAGAAACTCAAAGAAATCCAGACTCTCCGCTCAGCGCTAAACTGCCTGCTAACAAATGAAGCAGAGAAAAAAATGAGATTTGCAAAACAAAAACTATATGAACACGGTGACAAGCCTGGGAAATATTTGTCATACGTGATCAAAAAGAAATCAGACTCTCAAAATATAGCATTCATTAATGACAGGAATGGCAAACAACTCTTTGACTCGAATGATATTAACAACACCTTCAAAAAATTTTACGAAAATCTCTACGAGTCTCAGATCTCTAGTGACACTACAGAGCTAATGGACACCTTTTTTCCAACTTTAACCTTCCTTGTTTGACAGAAATCCAAAATCAACATTAGACAGTCCTATAACCATTAAGGAAGTCACGGAAGCCATTGGAGGTCTGCAGTCTGGAAAAACAGCAGGGCCTGACTTTCTTATTGTAGAATTTTACAAGGAGTTCATCACCCTACTGGTCGAACCGCTGCTACACATGTTTAACGACTCTTTTCGAAAAGGTCACTTGCCCATGTCATTGAGGGAAGCCAACATATCTCTAATACTTAAAAAATAAACCGCCGGAAGATTGTGCCTCGTACAGGCCAATTTCCCTATTAAATGTAGACTTAAAGATCCTTTCAAAAATATTAGCGAAACGTTTGGAGACCCTACTCCCAACACTTATCAATGAGGATCAAACTGGCTTCATTAAGGGTCGTTGCTCCTTTAATAACATGCGTAGGTTGCTCAACGTGATCCAGTTCTTTAATCAAAGTGCAATGCCTGGTCTAGTTGTTTCCTAGACGCTGAAAAGGCATTTGATCGCGTTGAGTGGTCATATCTTTTCTACACTATGAGAAAGTTTGGCCTGGGGAAAATTTTGTTAATTGGATCAGAATACTTTACAGTGAGCCTTGCTCAGTTGTTATTACTAATGGTTTACGATCGCCAAATTTCCAGGTGCAAAGGGGAACACGCCAAGGCTGCCCCTATCGCCCTGCTTTTGCTCTGGTTATGGAGCCTCTGGCGGAGGCGGTGCGGACCCATGGGGGGATATGTGGTCTGACCATTGGGGAGAGACAACACAAGATTACTTTATATGCTGACGACGTGCTCATATTTCTATCTCAGCCTGAGGACTCTATCCCGCATCTCATAGAGACCATTAACAGGTTTGGGGACTTTTCGGCTATAAAATCAATTTCAGCAAATCAGAGGTCATGCCACTAGGCACATTAAAACGTCAACCATCTATACCTGCTCCATTTCCTTTCACTTGGTCCCCAGAAGGATTTTCATACCTGGGAATAAGAATTACCCCTCATTTGACAGAATGTATAAGGCCAATTTCATCCCCTTATTTGAACGGATTCGGTTGGACCTTGAAAGATGGAGAGCGCTGCCTCTCTCATGGTTGGGCCGCGTGTCTCTTCTAAAGATGAATGTCTTGCCCAGACTTTTATATCCCATACAAATGATTCCAGTTCTTTTTCTCCGTAAGACAATTAAGGCTCTAAATGGGTGGCTAAGTTCTTTTATATGGGCAGGAAGGAAACCACGCTTAAAAATTTCTACATTGTGCCTCCCGTCCACGAGTGGAGGCCTTGATCTCCCAGACATACGAAAGTATCAGATCAGTGCTCACATGCGTGCTGCTGCTGACTGGACAGGGGGGGCTGCTTCTCTGTGGCTTGATATAGAAAGCTCTATGTCCAGGTTCCCTTTAAAAATTTACTTTTTTGGGAAAAACTATACTATAAAAACGTACTGCAGTAACCCCATTACTATCAACACTGTGAGGGCATGGCAAATGGTCCAAAAACTTGAGGACAGGTTCCAAATTATATCACCTCTTACACCTATTTGTGATAACCCGATGTTTCTGCCAGGCGCTACGGACTCTGGCTTCAAAATATGGTCAATAAAGGGAATTCGCACGCTTTCTGACTTGATGGAAGGTAACACATTATTATCATTCTCCCAGCTATTGGATAAATATGATATTGGGAGGCAGGATTTCTTTCGCTATTTGCAAATCAGAGATTTCATACAGAGAAAAACCGCACTCGATGTGGACCAAACAATTTCAGTGTGTGAAAAACAGCTTTTTTCCTCCAGGGTAAAAACCTCAATCAAAGTCTTTTACAACTTGCTGAAAGAGCACCCCTCACCAAATACATTTCACCTAAAAGAAGTCTGGGAAAAGGAATTGCAGTGGGCAATAAATCAGGAGGGATGGGATGAGGCTTGGAAGAATGTAAAGTCTTTAAGTATTTGCAATCGGGTTAGAGCCATACAATTTAAAATTTTGCACCGTGCGCACATTTCTCCTTCTCAGCGAAGTAAATTCAATGCAAGCCTCTCACCATTTTGTCTAAAATGTAGAGTGGATATTGGCAGTCTTACACATTGTTACTGGTCCTGCAGGGAAATTCAAAATTTTTGGCATATAATAAAATGTGAATTAGATAAGATTTTCTCTGTTTGCACACAATTTAACCCATTGTATTTACTACTTGGTTTAACCGACGCCGGTATTACTGGTAAATATCAGCGTCAACTTTACAGAATGCTTACTTTTTGTGCAAGAAAATGCGTGGTACTGAACTGGATTTCTGACAAAGCACCGAGTAAATCACAATGGCTAAATACAGTACTGGACTATATATCTCTGGACTATTTGACGAGCAAACTGCACGATAAAGGAAATAACTTTTATAAAGTTTGGGAACCTTTTATTTCTTATGTAGGTTTTGAAACTTCGGTTCTTCTTCGGAGAGGATTTGTAATTTGAGGATGACCGAATTGTAAACATCTGAGTTGTTTTTGGTATAGACCATCTGTCTTCCACTGCTGTTTTTTTTTTTTTCTTTGGTAGGTATGTATATGTGTGTATGCACACGCATATGCTCGTATATAGGTATGTAACTTTAAGAGCTGGATTGTTCTCTTGTTCTTGTCTTGTATTGTATTTGTTTGTTTGTCAAAACGTTAAAATCAATAAATATAATTATTAAAAAAAAAAAAAAAACAGGTCACTGAAAAACGACTCAGGCTGGAAATAAGCAGCATAAAGGAGCTCATCCAGACTGAGAAGATAAGGAAAGAGCTCTGGTCAGACACAAAGACTCAACTCGCTGACTGTCTTACCAAAAAGGGAGCATCAGCTCTGGTGCTGTTAAAGCCCTCAGTGGGGGTCTGTGGTGCTGTTAAAGCCCTCAGTGAGGGTCTGTGGTGCTGTTAAAAGCCCTCAGTGGGGGGGTCTGTGGTGCTGTTAAAAGCCCTCATTGGGGGTCTGTGGTGCTGTTAAAAGCCCTCAGTGGGGGTCTGTGGTGCTGTTAAAGCCCTCAGTGGGGGTCTGTGGTGCTGTTAAAGCCCTCAGTGAGGGTCTGTGGTGCTGTTAAAAGCCCTCAGTGGGGGTCTGTGGTGCTGTTAAAAGTTCTCATTTAAGGACTGAACACAAAGCTTAGAACAAAAGGACATTTTAAAAGCACAAAACATTTTATTTGCACATGTAACAGTTTTATTAAAGTTGTAATAACGGTGGCCATTGTGGGTATATGTGTTTTTATATATATATATAAAACATTTCTTTGTATTCTCTTAATTGTTTAAAGTATAGGGAGATTGTTAACATGTTATTTCCCCTCTACACTGTTCACTACGGCAGAAGGTTTTCCCCGGTGTGTGCAGGGTAGCGCATGCGTGGAGGAGGTAGTTGGTTGTGTGGCAGATGGTGGACATGTGTGTCTAAGCTAGCTGTGTACTCAATAAAGGTTAGAACTGAGTAAACGTGTTTATTAGAAGTAACAGTTGTGTCCTGAACACTGACCTGAACATGGCTGCTATCAGAGGCCCAGTCTGCTGCTGGTCTTCTGGGGACCTCGTTGCTCCGCTGCTCCTGGTCCTGGTTGTCCTCCTCCATTCCTCTCTGGTCCTGAAGTCCAGCAGATCTCCACTGTGGCTGCTTACACTGGGAAGAGATCCCACACACAACTTTATTAGGTCATTTCCCCTCACACACACACACACACACACACATTCCCCCCTGTGGGGACCAAACAACAACCTGTGGAGAGGCTTGTGAAGCAGTGGTCTGAGGAGGTCAGTGATAGGCTCAGAGACTGCTTTGAAACTCCAGACTGGGAGGCACTCTGCACCCCCCACGGCACCGACACTGACAGCAGGACCCAATGCATCACAGACTATATCAACTTCTGTGTGGAGAACACGGTGCCCCCCAAGGTGGTCCAGTGTTTTCCCAACAACAAACCCTGGGGGACCTCTGAGATTAAGACCCTGCTGAATGAGAAGAAGAGGGTCTTTGCATCAGGGGACAGAGAGGAGCTGCACAGAGTCCAGAAGGAACTCCGGCTCAGGATCAGGAGGGGGAGGTCATCTACGGGAGGACATTAGAAAAGAGTCTGGAGTTCCACAACTAAGATGGCGGCAGCGTGAGTGTTTGAGGAAGCCAGGCCTGCAAGAATGACAAGATTTTCCTTCAAATAACTCGTAAATCATTTGATTGTCTCGCTACAAAGGCAAACCGACGCATTATATAAATAACGTCAACAAAAGCTTCTGATTTACATTTCCTGCTGCCCACTATGGAGCAATCTGTTACCAACAAGTTTATAGTGGACACTATACAACAACTGAAAGCTGAAATGTTGTCACACTTCGACAAAAAAATGGACAACATTCAGTTAAGTTTAACTTCAATTCATGGCTCTCTAACAACTTTGGGTGACCATGTAACGGAGCTTGAACACAGGGTCAGCTCCAATGAGGACAATTTATCCGACATACAAAAACGGCTGAAGTCACTCGAGGGTGAAAACTCACATTTGCGGGACAAACTGGACGATGCTGAAAACCGAAGCAGGGCTTACAATCTTCGCTTCATTCATGTTCCTGAAGAAGCTGAGGGTAAAGACATCCACGGATTCATCGGCGGCCTAATCCAGCAGCTTTTGGGTGAGGAGAATTTCCCGGTACCTCCAGTCTTAGAGCGGGTTCACCGCTCCCCTATGCTACAGTCACAGAGCCAGAAGAAGTTTGCTCCGAGACCTATCCTGGTGAAACTCCTTAGCCTTCAGGATAAATTCAAAATCCTACAACTTGCCCGTAAAAAAGATGAACTTAAGTATAATGACAAACGTGTCCATATCTTCCCGGATTTTAGTCCCAGTCTTCTCCAGAAGCGTCGGGAGTTTGATGATATTAAAAAGAAACTCCGTGACCTGAACATTAAATATTCCTTGTATTATCCTGCCACGCTCAAGATCACCTTTAATAGTAAATCGGTGCTGTGCAAAACCCCAGGGGAAGCTGAAAAGTTTCTTCAGGAATTACAACTTGAATGACGGACTGCTTCTGTCGTGTCTAAGGTAGTTCATTGACTGGTTGCTGTTGATGATATTTGTTTGCTTGTAGTAGCGTAATTTGGATTTATTTGCCAATGTTTTGAAGGTTTACATGATATAGAAATTATTTATTATTTCCTTACAGACCAAAATATTGAGACTTTATATCTTTTTTTATTTTTTTATTTTTATTTTTTATTTAAACCATAAGGCTGCATTTGAAACGAATCCAGTTATTGATAAACAATACTTAAGTTTCTTTAATTTTGACTATGTAGCTTTTTTCCTAGTTTTACTATTACTAGGCTATTTAATTAACTTTTCTGTTTCCATCACTGTCTCATAAGGAGGTCTGTACACAGTGAAATATTTAGGATACGTATAAAGCATTCTCAGTTATTATTCTGTGGCCTGAGCTTGCCTTTTTCTTTTTTGTTTGGTTGCTTTTGTCTTCATTTTTAGGTTATGCCTTGGTTTGATCAGTGTGTGTGTTTTTGTGCGTGCATGGTGGTATGCGTGTGTATGTGTTTGTGTGTAAATGTTTGTAAAGACTTGTGTTACATGCTCTCCCTCCTTACACCCTTTTCTTCCTTACCACCCTATTTTTATTTTTATCTTAGTATCCGTATAGGTAAAGGTTTATTTGTTATTCATTTGAATATTAGGAGTCTGATACATAAAATTGACTTGCTAAGAGCCTGGCTTTCCTACAATAAGCCTAGTGTTATCACACTTTCCGAAACATGGCTGAATAGCAATATACCTGATGCAGATGTTAAACTTGATGGTTATACTTTGTATAGAACAGATAGGGGTACTCGTGGGGGGGGAGTAGCCACCTATATTTCTTCTCATTTATCCTCTGAACTTATTATGCTAAAGGAGAGAGCTGTACATTTTGAATGCTTATTTGTTAATATTATTTTTCATGAAAACAAGCAGATAACTATAGGTAACATCTATAGACCTCCAAATTCCCCTGTTGAATCAACAAATTGTATTCTTGCTACTATTAATTCCTTAGACAATACAAATGAGTTGATTCTACTTGGTGATTTCAATCGTAATTGGCTTGATCGTTCTTCCTCTCATGAGAAGAACTTATTTAATGGCCTTAACTTTACTCAACTAATTACTGTTCCAACAAGGGTGACCAATAGGTCCAGGTCTCTTCTGGACTGGATCTTGGTTACCCACCCAAATAGAATTTCTCATTCTGGTGTATTACCTGATTGTTTTAGTGATCACTCAATTGTTTTTTGTGTTTGGAAAATAAGACTACCCCGTCTGCTGCCCAAAATAATTAGGATAAGACAGTATAAAAAACTACACACTGAGGCTTTTATCCAAGATTTAATAAGTATTAACTGGGCCAGATTTCAAATGATTCCTTATGTTGAAGACGCATGGAACTACTTTCTCTCAGAGGTTCTCAAAGTCATCGATAGACATGCACCTTGGACATCAGTTAAGGTCAAGGGTAGCCATTTACCTTGGATTGATAGTGATTTAATATATTTATTTAAACAACGAGATAAAGCATGGGTCAGATACCGTATGACAAAGAATGATATTGATTGGTCTAAATACAAGAAATTAAGAAATGCCTGTACAACTAAAACACGGAATGCAAAATCAAATTATTATAAGCATTCTTTATCAGATGATTTCAAAAATCCTAAGCAATTTTGGAAGAAACTCAACTCTTTAATTAACAGTACCAATAAAAATCTTCCTACCAAACTTAGAATAAACAACAACATTATCACTGACCCTATCTCAGTGGCCAATGCCTTTAATCAACATTTCTCTTCTATCTGCTGTTCTACATCATCTGAGCTTTTCCAATCTAGTGTAACAAATATTGTGAACGATAGCTCATTTTCATTTTCAACAATTAATCCTTCTGATGTCCAACAGGCAATCTTAGAAATAAAATCCTCTACTGGTGCTGGTCCTGATGGTCTGGATATTAGGTTTATTAAACTTTCTGCTCATGTCCTTGCATTTCCACTATGTGATCTATTTAATTTATCACTTTCCACTTGTGTAATCCCCTTAATGTGGAAATTAGCAAAAGTAACACCACTATACAAAGGTGGTGATTCACTTGATGTTAACAATTATAGGCCAATCTCCATAATCAGTAATGTAGCAAAGATATTTGAAAAGCTTATTTTTAAGCAACTGTCTAAATATATTAATGACTTTTCCATCCTGACTCTAAATCAATCTGGATTTAGAGCTAATCACTCTACAACTACAGCCCTTACTATATTTACCAATGATATTTTTTCCGCACAAGATAATAATATGTCTACAGGTGCAATTTTTATTGACCTCACTAAGGCGTTTGACATGGTCAATCATTATATTCTTCTTGATAAATTATATGCTATTGGTCTTTCCAAATCAGCTCTTCTCTGGTTTAATGCATATCTTCATTATAGACGTCAAAGTGTGTCTCTTAATTCTATTCTTTCACAGTCTAGTATAATCGAAACGGGTGTCCCTCAGGGTTCTTCCCTAGGGCCCCTTTTATTCACTATCTTTATAAATGATCTTCCTCAAATATGCTTAGACTGTCAGATTCATCTATATGCCGATGACACAGTTATATATACATCTAAATACAAAATATCTGAGATTCAAACCTCACTTCAATTCGATTTCAAATGTATTCAAACATGGTTATCTTCCAATCTGCTTTTATTGAATAATAAGAAGTCTTATAGCATGCTTTTTGCAACTAGATCTGCACTACATAAGCAAAATAACTCTCTTGAGGTTAAATTTCTGGATGGGACACCTCTAGTACATGTCAATGAGTTTAAATATCTGGGCCTCTGGCTCGACTCTCAACTTACCTTCAGACCACATATTACTTCTCTTGTGAAAAAAATAAACTGTAGTTTAAGAATGTTATATCGTTCAATTAATTGTTTTACAAAACAGATCAGATTAAAAATTATTACTCAATTATTATTGCCTATAATTGATTATGCAGATGTTGTTTACCAGAACACTGCTGAAACTAATCTTAAGCCTCTGAATGTGATTTATAATAGTCTTTGCAGATTTGTCCTGAGATGTCCATTCAGGACGCATCATTGTCAGATGTATCAGTTGTTGAATTTTTTCTCACTAAGTGCTCGACGTCAGTTTCACTGGCTGCAGTTTGTTTACAAATGTATTTTCTCAGATTATCCATCTTATTTGAAACAACATTTGATTGTATATCGATCAACCTATAGACTCAGAGACACTGACCATCTTTTCTTCGCAGTACCACATATATCTAAAGAAATTGGAAGGAGAGCTTTTAAATTTAAAGCCCCTTCCGATTGGAATGGTTTACCAAGGTCTATCAGAGCTCTTTCCTCATTTCACCAGTTTAAGATGTCTCTTCGTAATTATCTGCATACAAGTTGCAACTGTTTTTCTCATGCTTGATATTCATAATTGATACTTATACTTGATTTTTTGTATATTTTTAATTATTTTTTTTTGTGTATATGTATATGTATGCACACGTACAGTATGTGTATATATAAATGTGTGTGTGTGTGTGTGTATGTATTTGTATATACTATATGTTATTATTTTACTTATCTTTCTCAAACTGTCTATATTAATAATCTTAACTGTTTATTGTTTAATATTTATTGGTTGGAATGAGGAGGATATGGGTGATTTTGGTGTGATGGAGAGCTTTTTGTTTGTCAGTATGTGTGTATGTTTGGGATGTATGTTTTTTATCTGTATGTCCCTTCAAGTTGTTTTGTTAACTGTTTTGTCTAAATTGTGAGTGTACTGTATTTTATTTTTTTGTTGTCTCTAAGGACTCCCTCGAAAACGAGATGTCACATCTCAAGGGACTATTCCTAATAAAAGAATTTCAATAACAAGGCCAGGGACGTCTGGAGAGGGCTGCAGACCATCTCAGGAAACGGCAAGGGGGGGGGGAGAAACCAAGCCAGCGGAGACCAGGACTGGGCAGCTGGATCTGGTTTTAACAGATTGGACTCTGCCTCCTCGCCCTCTTCACCACCCCCCAGCCCCCTCTTTCACACCTCCCCTGCCCCACCCCCCCAGGCTGCCACCTTCAACGACCCTCAACATCAACAACAATAAGCCCACCAGCCCCCCTCGCCCTGCTCATCAGCTACACACACACACACAAAAGCTACAACACACACACACACACACACACACACACACACACAAAAGCTAAAACACACACACACACACAAAAGCTACAACACACACAAACGCTACAACACACACACACAAGCTACAACACACACACAAACTACAACACACACGCACACAAACGCTACAACACACACACAAACGCTACAACACACACACACACAAGCTACAACACACACACACAAGCTACAACACACACACAAACTACAACACACACACAAACGCTACAACACACACACACACAAGCTACAACACACACACACAAGCTACAACACACACACAAACTACAACACACACACACACACACAAAAGCTACACCACGCTGACGCATGCGCAGCTCCGTCTTGTATTGGCTGTGCCTGCGTGTAAAGAGCAGTTGTTAAAGTGTTTACCTGAGTGTGTGCGGGTTCACCTGGAGCTCTGTCTTCTTAAAACTCACTAATAACAAAGAACACAGCTATCCCGCCGCCAGCCCCAGATCACAGTGAAGCAACGACACTTCCGGTTTCCTCCAAGTCCCGGTTTTTCAGATTAAAGTTTCAAATGAAAGAAGGCCGCCGCCTGGAGGTCAGGAGGGGAACAACAGCTCCACATTCACTTAATGGATCAGTTAGTGGTGGACTGGGACTGAGGACATTTACTCAAGTACTGGACTTACCTCCAGCTACTTGTACTTCACTTGACTATTAAATAATGTACAGCATCTTAATAACTAAAATAATGTGAAAGAATAAGGAGAAATTAAAAAATATAGATCAATTTCAAGTATTACATTTTTTCACCAGGTTTGATTATTAACTTCACTTCATTCAAAGTGGACAGAAACTAAATAAAATTACCAAAAGCCGTCTTGGTTCATCTTTCCACTGTTCAACAATCACCACTCTGGTCTGGTTGGAATAAACTCTTAATTCACCCATTTACATGTGGAGAGATATGCTGCTCTATACACGCTAAAAGTAGTGATTATTTACATGGAGTCTGGTGGAGATATGCTGCTCTAAACACGCTAAAAGTAGTGATTATTTACATGGAGTCTGGTGGAGATATGCTGCTCTAAACACGCTAAAAGTAGTGATTATTTACATGGAGTCTGGTGGAGATATGCTGCTCTATACACGCTAAAAGTAGTGATTATTTACATGGAGTCTGGTGGAGATATGCTGCTCTACACACGCTAAAAGTAGTGATTATTTACATGGAGTCTGGTGGAGATATGCTGCTCTATACACGCTAAAAGTAGTGATTATTAGGATGGAGTCTGGTGGAGATATGCTGCTCTATACACGCTAAAAGTAGTGATTATTTACATGGAGTCTGGTGGAGATATGCTGCTCTATACACACTAAAAGTAGTGATTATTTACATGGAGTCTGGTGGAGATATGCTGCTCTATACACGCTAAAAGTAGTGATTATTAGCATGGAGTCTGGTGGAGATATGCTGCTCTATACACGCTAAAAGTAGTGATTATTTACATGGAGTCTGGTGGAGATATGCTGCTCTATACACGCTAAAAGCAGTGATTATTTACATGGAGTCTGGTGGGTTTGGTGATGGGGATTTCGGGGCTGTTTCATGTTAAACTAAAAGGATCTTACTCTTTCACTAAAAGCTCTATCTCTGTAGGTAATGTTATCAGACACTTAGAATAATAATCTGAGTCTGTCAGCACTTTTAGTGGATGGAAACGTTCTTTATCAAGGAGTTTAACACAGAAACGGCAGGAAGGATAAATCCACCAAATCAAGTCACAAATAATCAGCATGAGGCCTCGTTTTATTTCATTTATTTGCATTGAATTGTTCCAAATAGGAAACTGTCTTCGTCTTGAGTGGGCATCAGAGAGAAATAGAGAGGCAGAGACAAAAGATGGCGCCAGCGTGCTGGATTTATGTGCTGAATATAACAATAATGGATCTTCAAAGTCGCGTCCCTCTTACCTGGCTAGCCCTACTTCCTAGGAAACGCCGGCGCAGAGGCATGCGCATCGGCAGGCTAGTCAGGCTGAAATCCTGGCTAGCACTCTCTCCAGATTTGACGTGGTCCCACGCAGGTATCCCTCAAGAATATGAGGCTTGTTTTTACCGCCTGATATCTCGGCGCATCTTCGCTCCTGCTGGCAGCTATTTGGTCGCTGTTGTCGGTCAACTGGATGAGTGTCTCGCTGTGCGCTATTGCCGACCTCGGCTACGTGGAGTGAACCCAGGCTCACATAACTCCATATTACTCCATATAACTTCATATTACTCCATATAACTTCATATTACTCCATATAACTCCATATAACTTCATATAACTACATATAACTCCATATAACTCCATATAACTTCATATAACTCCATATAACTCCATATAACTTCATATAACTCCATATAACTTCATATAACTCCATATAACTCCATATAACTTCATATAACTACATATAACTCCATATAACTCCATATAACTCCATATAACTCCATATAACTCCATATAACTTCATATAACTCCATATAACTCCATATAACTTCATATAACTCCATATAACTTCATATAACTCCATATAACTCCATATAACTTCATATAACTCCAATTCTTGCCTCATTGCACTGGCTTCCTGTACGTTTTAGGATTGATTTTAAGATTTTATTGTTTGTTTTTAAAGCTGTGAATGGACTGGCCCCAACATATATCTCAGACCTCATCCTAATTTATAGGCCAGCGTGGCCACTGAGGTCAGAGAGCCAGCTCCAGCTTGTGGTCCCCAAGACAAGATGTAAAACTCGGGGGGACGGGGCTTTTCTGTGGTTGGACCAAGACTCTGGAATGCTCTGCCCCTCCATGGTCCAACAGCCCCAACAGCCCCTCCATGTCCAAACAGCCCCAAAAGCCCCTCCATGTCCCAAAAGCCCCAACTGCCCTCCCATGTCCAAACAGCCCCAATAGCCCCTCCATGTCCAAACAGCCCCAACAGCCCCTCCATGTCCCAACAGCCCCTCCATGTCCCAACAGCCCCAACAGTTGAGTGTTTTAAGTCCCGTCTAAAGACACATTTGTATTCTTTGGCTTTTAACTCCATGTGAGTTGTGTGATCCTCTGATGTCTCTTATTGTTTTACTGTATTTTAGTATTTTTTATTTTTTTTACAATATTTTATATTAATTGTTTTGTATGTTTGAGTTTTCTGTGCAGCACTTTGGTAACTTTGTGTTTGTAAAATGTGCTATAGAAATAAAGTGGATTGGATCTATCTCTCTCTATCTATCTACCTACCTATAGTATCTATCTATCTATCTATCTATCAGGTCCTGTTGTGGTAGAAAGAACCAACCCAGCAGTTTAAAGTGATATCAGAAGAACTGATTTAGGAAAAACACCATTATCATTCTTGGTCTCAACAAACAGACTTTATTTCTGCAATTATGCCTCAATAATTCATCCTTTTTCATTCCTGTCTCATTATTGAGGAATATAAAAAATATAAACATCAGACAACCAATTTACACCATATATCTCTAAAGATTTGCAATTTAAATTTAATTTAGTTATTTAAAATGAGAAAAGTATTTGTGTTTTTTTTTCTCCATTTGTGGATATCTGCTATTGTTTCTAGTCATAATTCATCATCACATCAATTTGATGCATCATGACACACGTTATGTAGACGATATCTATTTAAACCTCTGTTAAACCCACAGACATTTATTATAACTTCCAGAAGAAATCAGTTTCTAAAGACACCAAATATGTCAAGATGGAGTTTGATTCAATTTGGAAAGAATTGCTGCACATTTAACATATTATAATAAATGGAATAAAGTGTAAATCAGTCACCACAGGAAACAGATTCTGTAGAAAATAAGATGTAAAATATATGAATATGTACATTTGTTCCCTTGATTGAAAATAAATCAATACCTGAAATGAGATCAGTGATTAGTTTACTCTGACAGGAGAGATGATCAGAGGGGCAGAGTTTTTACCACCATCATTCAGACAGGGATTGAAGTATGGGAAGAGTTTCTCAGTGAAGGAGCAGCCAGTAAAGGAGTAGATAAGAGCTGCAGCATCTACGTCATAAAAGGAGACCAGACCCTCTTCATAGTCCACAAACACCCCCACCTTCTGAGGAGGAGACTTCAGAGAGAGAAGGACTCGAGGGTCAGCAAGAGCTTTGTACTCATTTCCATTTCTCAACCATATCGTCCAGAAACCATTCTGAGGACTCAGTGTGATTTTTCCCTTCCTGTTGATCGACTCTCTGGCCACTCCTAGATCCCATTCAGTCTTTCCTTTAACTTGAACCTCAAAGTAAAATCTGCCTGAAGAGAAACTCTGTTTTCCTAAAACACTAGCACACTTAGAAAATCTCTCTGGGTTGTCTGGGACATTCTTCCTCACATCACCAGTATTCACTTGTTTCCCATCATCAGACAGGATGAGCCAGGGATTAGCTGTATCAGGATCAAGAGTCACATCCACTGCATACTGCTGGACCCTCTTCAGCTCGGCTTCAAGCAGCTTCTTAATCTCTTTACTGAGTGTCTCCTCCAGCTGAACCACAGCTTTCACCACAGTCCCCTCATATGATGATGGACGGACGCTGACCTCTGTCAAGTCCTTGGTGGGTGGAGGTTGTTGGATGTTTAGGGACTGGACCCTCTGGAGAAGATGGAGGTGGTCTTCAGAGCGTGAGAGCTGCTCCACTTCAGTGCTTCTCTTCATCAGCTCAGAGATTTCCTGTTCCAGCTCTGTAATGAAAGCTTCGGCCTGTTTTTCTGTTGTTTGCTGCTTCTCTTTGATGGTGTTGATGAGCTCATTCAGGCCTCTCTCAACAGACTCCTTCAGAGAAGTGAAGACCTGAACACCTTCTGCTATCTCTCTGTCTGCATCTTCCTCACTGAGGTCCACTGAGTGTTTGATCTCCTGAATCTTCAGTTGTCTCTTCTGGATCATCTGCTGGATTTTAGCTCCAGTGTTCTTCTGTTTGGGTTTTTGTTGAGTCTGTCTGAACTGAGCGACCATCTCAGAGATGAAGGTGTTGACCCTCAAATCAGGTCTTCTGGTAAAACTTTCCTTATACAGGGGACACAGGTACTGGTCATTAGTATTCCAGTGATCAGTGATGCAGTTCTTGCAGAAGTTGTGACCACATGGTATGGTGACAGGATCAGTGAACACATCCAGACAGATGGAGCACAGAAATTGATCTTCAGACTGCAGATAGTTTGCAGCAGCCATATCTACACATAATGGGAATTAAAAGAAAAACATATTCAGTATTCATGACAGGGAACAATAATGCCAAGTTGTCAAAACACAAACATTTCCAACAATGTTAACTTTGCATTAAAAGTGTCATAATTTACCAAATGAGACTTAAAGCTATGGTGCTAGTTTCCACCGTCCCCATGAGGAATTCTAAGTAATGACAACAATTCAGCATGTGAATGTTGTCGGTTGACACCATGATGAGAAATAGAGAGACTTTTGTAGAGCTGAGAGTCTTAAAGTGCCCATATTATGAAAAAAATCTGGTGTGTGCTAACCACTTTAGCTAACACCACATCAGCTGTTTCTCCAGCTTCGGTCAGTACAAGGCAGAATTATCCGGGAGACTTCTTCTAGACGAGGACACACGTCCAACTTAGCGAGGAATACCTGCAGACGAGGGACGTGGAAGTAGTTCTATACAGTTTCTTATGTAGATTAGGGTGAACTCATGTGTGTTGTAGCTGTGTTTTGCCTTTGAGAACATGAACAGCATTAGCTTCTAGCTAGTAGCGCTGCACAGTACTAGTTACTGAGCATGTGCAGCTCCCAACAGAGATGGGATAGAATGAGATGTCTCACTCTGGAGATAAAACTAGAGAGATGTCTCACTCTGGAGATAAAACTAGAGAGATGTCTCACTCTGGAGATAAAACTATAGAGATGTCTCAGTCTGGAGATAAAACTAGTGAGATGTCACAACATCAAACTACATCGACATAAACAGAATTGCCTCTTCCCATATCCTGTTTACATTAAAATATAGAAAGATGTAAAAGTTGATATATCGCCCAGCCCTCGATGTTAAAGGGGTAGAAATGGAAACTAAATGTTGAAGCAGCATGCTGATGAATGAAAAGCACACATGAAGAGCTGAAGTCGTCATATATTCTGTTAGCTTCTGTTCAACCAGCTGTTAGTTCCTGAAATAAAGGCTGTCTTGTTGTTTTAGCCTCGCTAGCAGCACCACACCAAACACTACTATAATGGACCAGGAAGATGACATCATCATCAAACTACAACTTTAAGATTAACACGTGTGATTGAAGTGAGTGGAGCCCCCCCGTAAATTAGAGAACTAAGCTTGTCTAATGAAAAGACAGAGTCATTATCTGAGAGGCCTGAGGGCTCAGTGGCAGGAGCATCTGATCTGGACTGGGACAACCCTCCGTTTGCCAGCTGGCATTTTGCCAGATTCTTGACTGAAGTTATTTATGTGGCAGTCCCGCCCAACCAAAACACCACAAACTGTCCCAGCCTATCACACCTCAGCTCCACCCAAGCCCCGCCCTCTTTGCCCATATTAGGATTACCCGGCTCCAGTAACTGACGGAGACAAACTGCAGGTTTCAACTTGTCCCTTCAGAAACCTCTGGATGTGGTTTTCCTCAGTCTATAGTTCAGGATTAAATAACCCTAATATTAATAAGGATCTTTTATCTTGTTGTTGAGGACGTGTGTCCACAAATCAAAACCAAGACAGATTTACACTTTTGATGGGATGAAGGTTGTGACACACACCTGCCAATCAAAGCAGCTCTCGTTGGGACACACACCTGCCAATCAAAGCAGCTCTCGTTGGGACACTCCCTCATATCTCAGCAGTGAAGTCAGCGGAGATTAAAATCTAACTTGTTTCCTGGTGCTGATTAAATCTGACTCAACTGAACATAAAAAGGCTCATTTTGGCCAAAACGTCCCACATCATAGAATAATTACTGAGTTACTTCAGATCTTACAATAGTGCTGAAAGAATGAATCACTGCTCTCATCTTAAAGTATATCACGTAGCCCCAAAATCTCCCCAATGATGGGCGAGTTCCTCCATCAAAGGTGTGTGATGTTACCTGTCAGGCTGCTCCGCTGTTAAAGTCCCGTTCAGATGAGGTCAAAGAGACGTCGTCCCTTCATCAGCAGACACTGACAGATGCTGCTGCTGTCTGTCTTCATCTGACTGACATCCGTCACATCGGCACACCTTTATATCCAGAAAGGTCATGTGACCTGAGAACAGGACCCGGTCGGACCTGTAGGGCTGCCAGTCAGCGCTCTGATTGGACAGTTTTCAGGTTAATGATGTAATGAGGGAGGAACAGTCTGAACTCATAACAACATGTAGAAAGAGTTTGTCTCCAAGGAAACTGTTAAACAACAAAACAACCACCAGATGGGAAAAGGATACTTTACAATAACTATGAATGCACCATGAGGCTGGCGAGGCGAGTTTCCAGTGAATGCACCGTGTGCTATTCTTCCAGACAACGGCAGCTGCAGGCTGCTACCTAATCACCCTTCAGGGACACAAACAAAGTTGAAGTTGACAGTGGTTTAATCTCGTTTCCTTTAAGGAATATGAAGACGGATTGTTGTCCGTCCAGTGTTGCTCCGCCTCTTACTGCAGCTCTGTTGTTAGGTTGGTTTCCTCATGTTCAGACATGATTTTAGTGACACACAACTTTTTTCTGGCTTACAAATGGTGCATATATCTGCTGTAAATGGAAGAAATCTACCAGGGGAGCATGCCCCCCTAAGATTCGTCTGAGTCCCCAATGTTACCAAAATCTGGCCCTGCTCCTACACCCAGACAGGGTTTCCCAGGCTTATTAACATGAGGTGAAGAAAGGCGGTACTGTATAAGTTAGGTACTGTACCTTATCCATGAGATAAGTTAGTTTGAGGGGAATCACTGAGCTGTGTAGACACCCTTCGATAAGAGGAAGAGGAAGAATACTCTACACCACTAGCAGCCCAAACTATTTACCAGACCATTGTAACACGGCATCCTGAGGGTCTATCAGTGATTGGTTAACAGCATAGTGACTCCATACCAGCTGGCTCTCTGGGTCCTGGTCCATCCAGTGGTCGCTCTGTGCCATAACACCAGGAAGTGGTGGACATGGAAGCTGGTTGCTATGGTTACTGTAGTGCAACAATCAACATTACTGCTGTTTTTATGGTGTTCACCTGTTTAAGTTGAATAAAATAACACCAGCATGATTTTAACAATATAATAACTATTGACATCTGTCTTGACGGGGCTTATATACAACAGCAGGACGGTTTCATGCACAACTTTGAGCTACAAATAAAACGCTTCTTGTTTTTTAGATTGCTAATCCAAATATAAGCTCATCCTGTTCACTTAGATACATATTTTAGTTTTTTGCAGTGATGTGTGCCTTTGACCACTGAAACTAAAGGGAAATATATTTGTCTTTGGTATGATTCTTGAAATAAGAACCTTCATCCAGTTTTTCTTACAGACGTTTTGGACGTAGTTTAACCTTAAAATCACTGTTGATGGAACCGAACATTTCCTCCTGCCACTGCTTCACATTAAAAGGTTCATTAATGTTGTGTTCAACACCTGCTTTATTTTACAGCTTTTATTCTACAATCACATATTTACACATTTCTTTGACTCATAAACCATCTTACAGAATTCATGAAACAGAAAAAAAATGGCCAAAGTGACCAGTAATTATCCAAAAGACTTTTCACACAAGATAGAAACATCCATTAACTTTTTATAGCCGGTATAACAAGGACACATACTGTGTTCTGGAGACATTATGGGATGTAATAGGCCTCACTCTTAAATGAAGCTTCATGACACAATGAAATATTCAGCAATGTTTCTGTGGCTGCACATCAAATACTAATAAATGTGGATGTTTTGCATCATTTGTGCATCATTAGTAGGCGGTGAAGTGGATTTTGCCGTCGTAACTATCCAGTCTATGACCATCACCATTGTTTTTGGGTATAGTGTCAACAAACAGCTTTTCTTTCTAGTGACTACAGCAGGTACTTAACAGACAAATTAGTGTATTTAACTAGTAGAATTTTACTTTTCAATGCTATTTATCTCCAGACATCTGACAAAAAGCTCCCTCGCTGTCACGCTGCATATAAACAGTGCAGTGGCCATTGATGCCATCCAATAATAATGTAATGTTAGTTAGTTTCACTTGGATGCATGTTAATGTTACCTTATATGGTGTGCTAGCTGGTTAATTGTATGATTAATGTTGTTATCTTAACATTATGAGAGAACAGTAACCTTTAATGCAGAATGCTCATATTTAGGTCAGGGAAATAAAAACTAAATTTGGAGGTCTGTAACGCTCAAATCCTGGACACAGTCCTGTTTTCGACCTAATCTTACTTTTTCACATAATTTCACTTTACTTCTGCTTAACTTTTCATTTCTTGCAATGTACTCTACCTATGTTACTTTATACACTTATCATTATTATTATTATTATTTCTTGCAATGTACTGTAGCTATGTTACTGTATAGACTTATCGATTATTTTTTCTTACTCTTATTTTTCACCTTGACTGTGAGCAATTGCAACTAACAATTTCCCTGAGGGGATCAATAAAGTATTCTTATTCTGATTAGTTTACTCTGACAGGAGAGATGATCAGAGGGGCAGAGTTTTTACCACCATCATTCAGACAGGGACCGAAGAATGGGAAGAGTTTCTCAGTGAAGGAGCAGCCAGTAAAGGAGTAGATAAAAGCTGCAGCATCGACGTCATAAAAGGAGACCAGACCCTCCTCATAGTCCACAAACACCCCCACCTTCTGAGGAGGAGACTTCAGAGAGAGAAGGACTGGAGGGTCATCAAGAGCTTCGTACTCATTTTCATTCCTCAAAAATAAAGCCAAAATAACTTTCAGAAGGTAAGGTAAGGAAGATTTGTACTCATTTCCATTTATCAACCCTATAGTCCAGAAACCATTCTGAGGGCTCAGTTTGATGTCTCCCTTCCTGTTGATCGACTCTCTGGCCACTCCTAAAGTCCATTCAGTCTTTCCTTTAACTTCAACCTCAAAGTAAAATCTTTCTGATGAGAAACTCTGTTTTCCTAAAACACAAACACCCTTAGAAAATCTCACTGGGTTGTCTGGGAGATTCTTCCTCACATCACCATGATTCACTTGTTTCCCATCATAAGACAGGATGAGATTAGGATGTGCTGTATCAGGATCAAGAGTCACATCCACTGCATACTGCTGGACCCTCTTCAGCTCGGCTTCAAGCAGCTTCTTCATCTGTTTACTGAGTGTCTCCTCCAGCTGAACCACAGCTTTCACCACAGTCCCGTCATATGATGATGGACGGACGCTGACCTCTATCCAGTCCTTGGTGGGTAGAGGGTGGTTGATGTACTGAGACTGGACCTTCTGGAGAAGATGGAGGTGGTCTTCAGAGCGTGAGAGCTGCTCCACCTCAGTGCTTCTCTTCATCAGCTCAGAGATTTCCTGTTCCAGCTCTGTGATGAAAGCTTCGGCCTGTTTTTCTGTTGTTTTCTGCTTCTCTTTGATGGTGTTGATGAGCTCATTCAGGCCTCTCTCAACAGACTCCATCAGAGAAGTGAAGACCTGAACACCTTCTGCTATCTCTCTGTCTCCAGCTTCCTCACTGAGGTTGACTGAGTGTTTGATCTCCTGAATCTTCAGTCGTCTCTTCTGGATCATCTGCTGAATTTCAGCCTCTGTCGTCCCCAGCTCTGCCTTCTTTCCTTCATATTCTTCTTTCAGAGGAACAACATCATGTGTCTTGTGGTCTAAAACAGTGCAGAGCATGCAGACACATGTCTGGTCGGTCTTACAGAACAGCTCCAGAGGTTTATCGTGCTCCGTACACATCCTGCCTTCCAGGTTCTCCACAGGGTCGATCAGCTGATGTCTTTTCAGAGCTGACCTGGTCAGATGAGGCTCCAGGTGAGTCTCACAGTAAGAGGCCAGACACACCAGGCAGGACTTCAGGGCCTTCAGTTTGGTTCCAGTGCAGACGTCACAGGGAACTTCTCCTGGTTTGGACACTTGTTGCTCTGAGCTGCTGCTGCTGGCTTTCTGTTGCGCTGACTGTCTGAACTGAGCGACCATCTCAGAGATGAAAGTGTTGACCCTCATATCAGGTCTTCTGGTAAACCGCTCCTTACACAGGGGACACAGGTACTGGTCATTAGTATCCCAGTGTTCAGTGATGCAGTTCTTGCAGAAGTTGTGACCACATGGTGTGCTGACAGGATCAGTGAACACATCCAGACAGATGGAGCACAGAAACTGATCTTCAGACTGCAGAATGCTCACAGCAGCCATATCTACACACAGTGGGAAAGAAAAGAAACATGATATGTTCAAAATACAGTTCTAATTTAAGCTGCAAGCAGTGATGCACACTTCTGCATGTAGGGGGTTGATGTCTTCAGAAATGTACGGCAGATTACAAGATTCTTGCTCTCTCTCTCTGTGGGTCTGACCTCAAGCTGTTCCCTGTGTTTTTAACTTCCTGTTCTAATGAGTTCTCCAGCTGCATCTGGCCTATCGTGTGGCCCTTTGGGTCCAGACTCCAGTTCCTGCCTCCGCCCTCGTCCAGCCCTGACAGAAGACAGAAGTGTGTTACGGTGCACCGAGCGGTCACCAACACGCCCATTAAAGCTCTACTCTGAGAAAACAGACCTGGTTAAAGCTGTTAAAGTGGGCTACTGTACAGCGGCCTGCAGACAGACAGCCGACCTTATGTTGTTCCACATCTCACAGGAAATGAAAAGAGAGGAAGTTCCTTTCTGAGCAGAGCTGAAGTTTCCTGTTAATCCTGCTTGGAGGAAGTTAAATCTGATCAGCTGGACTCACCAGTGGTCCAGAGACTCTGCTGGGCTGACCTGATGAAGTCCCTTTGACTTTTCTTTCAGAGAGAAACAGAGACTCGTCTGGACTGCAGCGCGGCGACACTCTGACAATCTTAACTTTCGTTTGTGGAGTGTGACGTTGAAGCTCTCCTCTTTCCACTGCTGCTCCGCCTCTTCCTGCAGCTCTGGTGCTGGTCTCCTCCCTCTCATGTGCCCTCTTGTTGGGAAATACCCGGCTGGTGTCTGGTTGCTATGGAGCAAAGGTCATGCTAGAACTGATTTATTATTAGAGCAGAACGCTATTCGTGCTGTGTGTGTGTGTGTGTGTGTGTGTAAGGTTAATGTAGGCTATTACATGGCTATTTGAGGGAGTGATCCGACTTTTTCATTCCTGATACCCACAGTCAGCAGTCAGGCAGCTGGGGGGGGGGGCTCATATTAATGTTATAAACCTCATAAAGGGACATTTTCGTATCATGGGACCTTTAAGGTTTTACTTTTTGTTTGGAAAGCCCTCCATGCCCCCGTATGTTTCTGATCTCCTGTCCACTTGTTCTGCCGCCAGCACCTTCTCTCTTTACAGCGCTCAGTTCAGCTCACAGCTCACTCTGCTGGCTCGCTCTTTCATTTCTGGATTTCTATTATTAATAGTATATTACAGTAACGCTGTTGTGTTCAGGGACAAAATATAGATCATCACCATGGCAACAGACACATGACATCACACATCAGAGTGTCCAAAGCAACAGCTCATTTATTCAGAAAACACAACAGAGACTCAACTCACACAGTTAGACACGCAGACAACTACCATTATTATTAATATTATGAATACGTATGACAATTAAACAGACATACAGAAGACTTCATGTTCAGGTCTGAATGGAACCCATTTAAGCTACCCATGAGCATTAATAATAATTAATACATAGAGGCAGGAAGAAGTCCTTTAAACCACAAATGGGGTTTGGGGCTGGGTCCGTGGGACTGTTTCTGGGGGTGGACAGGAGACAAGGGTAAGGAGAATGCAGAAGACAAAAGGTAGGTAAGATAAAAAGTGGCTGGGTCAAACAAATCAAATCCCATCCACAACGCTTTTGGGTTTGGGTCTTAGTGCTCATGGGGAGGCTCAACGGGTTCCATTCCCACCTTGACATGAAGTCTTTCCTGTTATATGTCAACAGGATTCAACAAGACATTTGTATTTGAATGCATCTTCGGAACACCTTGCTATAGCCAGCAATTGTGGTTTTCAGCTCTTAATTATTACAGTCTATCGACCACCAAAATCCAAATCTGGTTTACCAGATCACTTCATTGAGCTACTGTCCAAGGTCCCCACGGACTATGATCTCATAATCATCTCAGGTGATTTTAATATTCACGTAGACGATGCAACTGCCTCCGATGCTCAGAACTTCATCTCCCTATTGGAGCCATTTGACTTCATTCAGCATGTGTCTGGACCCCCCTTAGTCCCATCAAAAGGACTAAATACCACCGTGCCCTTGGGGGGGGGCGTTGCTATCTCAGGTCACTGTTGCATAGTCTCTGATGTGTCTGCTTTTCCTGTGCAGCAGAAAGCTTCCCACCAGTTAAAATAATGTCACTATTGAAGCCTTTATGAACACTAGAAATAACTCCCCATTATCTATGGCACCATTAATTGAGGACCCTGTAAACAACGTTAACTCTAAAATACCATCTATCATTGATAACATCTCACCTGTTCTAACCAAAAACACAGAAACCACAAAGCCGTGTGGAGGGATGGAGCGGTTGCTAGGCAGAGTAAGAGAGAGCGTCGCCAGGCAGAACCAAAGTGGAGCCAAACCAAACTCCATGTTCACTATGACATATAGAAGAATAAAGTGGACCACTACAACAAAGAGATGGAACAGGCCAGACAGTCTTTCTTCTCTAAAACATCAACAACAGTAAAGAGCTTTTCCCACTGTTGATGAATTATTAATCCAGCAACTAAAACTCCATCAGAGATGCTGTCTGCTGAAAGATGTGAAGAATTTGCTTCATTTTCAACAACAAAATCATATCAGACAGAATATTAGTGCATCAAGGTCTATAAATCCCCCCCCGTTCTCTAGGAATAGGACTGCTACCACGCCTCATTTTCTCCCCATTGACCTCTAAACAATGAAATGACATTGTTGGACAGCTCAGGTCTTCCCCCTTGTGATTACACCGGTCCACGCATCATACACATGTCCTTTTAACATTTATTTCCACATTTCCATCGTAAGACACCGTGAGAACTACAAAGAAAATAAACACATGAAATACAATGAGTCAAATATACTTCTTTCAGTCATTTTACAGTCTCTTAAACAGGTTTCCTGAACTAGACGGGCCCCACGATGTTAGCGTCACAACAGAAAATGCATTAAATACAAAGAAATTACAACAAATATTAAAAGAATATAACAGCTGAAATACAAAAGCACAATTAGCGTGTGCGCCTCTTGGACCTGAATCTTAGTTTGAGCTCGTACATCTTCCCTCTGCAGCCACGTTGGCTCTCTCTGGAAACCTGTTTTACCCACAATGCAACAGGTGTGGCCTTCACTAAACTCTGCTCATATGGCCTTTGACTTTAACATTAAAAAATAGCATTTGTAATAAAGAACAAAATGTAAACAAAATATTTTTAATGAAAAAAAGTACAATTTCAGATCAAACATCTCTTTCTAAACTTATTTATCACCTTTTTAAGGTTTCTAACCGTATGAATTCACACAGCAATGAGATTATCAAAATATGTACTGACAAGTAATCTCAGTGACACCGTCCCTCAGACAGATACACACCTGCTGCTTGGACCCCCCCCCCTTTATTCTGTTGCTTAGCACACTCCTGAAGAGCAATCTGGATACAACAGTCATCTGTAACATTAGGCCGTCTTCAACATGTCATTTCTCAGTAAGATAACAGAAAGAAACAGTTTCCTTTCAGCTCAACTATCGAACGTCAAACAACCTTCTGGACAATTATCAATCAGGCTTTGCCCCCACATCACAGAAACCACATACCACTTATTAAAGTTGCTAATGATCTGAATGTAAACACTGATTCTAATAAGTTATCTGTACTTGTGCTCCTGGAGCTCAGCGCCGCCTTAGACGCCGTCGACCATCAGATTTCATAACTCAGATTGGAGACATGGGCCGGCCCGTCTGGTCCAGTCTTAAACTGGTCCAGAACTTACCTGCTAGATCGGCAATTATTTGTGTCTGTTGGGGATTTTGTCTCAGACAAAATGGCCATTATGTGTGGAGTTCCCCAAGACTGAATTCTTGGACCATTATTGTTTAATCTCTACATGCTCCCACTTGCACGTTATAAAGAAACACAACATAAATTACCTTTTAACTATTCAGATGATTCACAGCGATACATATCCTCGTCTCCTGATGACATGCATCCCATACACTCCCTTATTAATTGTATTCATGACCTCAACAGTTGGATGTCAGAGAACTTCTTACAAATAAACAAGGATGAAACAGAAGTACTTATCTTTGGTGCTAAGGCTCAGAGGCTCATCTCAGTTCTCTGTCTCTGGAGAGCAAAAGCGAAGCTAGTAATCTGGGTGTAGGCGTCATATGAATCAAGTCACAAAATCAGCTTTCTACCATCTTAAACATATTTCTGTCAAAGGAAGACAAGTGGGGTGCCCCAGGGGTTTGTGTTGGGCCCTTTGTTGTGCATTATCTACGTCCTTCCACTTGCCACTATCCTCAGGCAACATGGTGTTCAATTTCACTGCTATGCGGCACCCAGCCGCCCAGCTTCTTATCTACAAAACCCACCGCCTGCCTCCATGACATAAACTTGTGGATGACAGAAACTACCTGAAGCTGAAAAACAGCAAGACTGAGCTGGTAGTGGTTGGCTCCAAATCAACTCTTGCTAAGATGGAACCGTTCACCCTTTCTGTAGATGGCAGCACCATCCCCTGCTCCAACCAGGTCAAGAGCCTATAAGAAAGTCATCATGTTAAGTCGATTCTGAACCAATCAGCTGTTAGATCAGCTGAGAGGGCGGCATTTCCCAGCATGCTCTGCTGGGTCCACCTGGGTCTTGCAGTCTGTGAAAAGCAACTGTGCTGCCTGCGTCTCAGAACTGAGTCCACTACGGTTCAAAGCAGAGGGTTAAAACTATTTACATGAATGACAGGACTACCCCTTCAAAGGGAGGGAGCGTAATATGTAGTCGTAGCCATGACAACATACATGCTGTTCAGAAGAAAGAGTTACTGCTGGTCAGCCTTCAACGTGGAGAGAAGATCAGAATATAACAACACAGCTATCAGGGCATGAGGAGGAGGAGGAGGAGGAAACAACTTGGCTCTGAAACATGTTCACAACGAGGCAGTGTGAATGCGCTGGTGTCTTTTAAGGTGACCACTCTGAGAAAAGGTTTTCCCACATTGTTCACACCAGTACGGCTTCTCTTTAGTGTGAACGCGCTGGTGTCTTTTAAGGCTACCGCTAAGAGAAAAGGTTTCCCCACATTGTTCACACCAGTACGGCTTCTCTCCAGTGTGAACGCGCTGGTGTCTTTTAAAGCTACCGCCCTCAGAAAAGGTTTTCCCACATTGTTCACACCAGTACAGCTTCTCTTCAGTGTGAACGCGCTGGTGTCTTTTAAAGCTACCGCCCTCAGAAAAGGTTTCCCCACATTGATCACACCAGTACAGCTTCTCTTCAGTGTGAACGCGCTGGTGTCTTTTAAGGTGATTACTATAAGAAAAAGTTTTCCAACATTGTTCACAGCTGTACGGCTTCTCTCCAGTGTGAATGCGTTGATGGCTTTTTAGGGTACTCTGCTGTGTGAAAGCTGCCCCACATTGTTCACAGCTGTATGCCTTCTCTCCAGTGTGAATGCGTTGATGGCTTTTTAGGGTACTCTGCTGTGTGAAAGCTGCCCCACATTGATCACAGCTGTATGGCTTCTCTCCAGCGTGAATGCGTTGATGTTTTTTTAAGTTACCCTGCTGTGTGAAAGCTGCCCCACATTGATCACAGCTGTACGGCTTCTCTCCAGTGTGAACTCTCTGATGAATCTTTAAATTTCCTGATGTTGTGAAGGTTTTGTCACAGTGCTGACAGCGGTGATGTTTGACTCTTCTTCCTCTCCGTTTCTAGACAGAAAAACAGAGAGTGAGTTAGTGAGGTACCGCTGTAGAGATCTATCTTAAACTAGAAACTATGTCCACATTTAGAGCATGTCTGAGGAACATAGTTTTCAATTCAATTTTATTTATAGTATCAATTCATAACAAGAGTTATCTCAAGACACTTTACAGATAGAGTAGGTCTAGACCAGATAGAGCAGGTCTAGACCAGATAGAGTAGGTCTAGACTACACTCCAGAATTTACAAGGACCCAACAGTTCTAGTAGTTCCCTCCAGAGCAAGCAACAGTGCGACAGTGGCGAGGAAAAACTTCCTTTTAGGAAGAAACCTCGGACAGACCCAGGCTCTTGGTGGGCGGTGTCTGACGACCGGTTGGGGTTAGAATGACTGATGCATTACCTTTCTTAATTATCTGCCAACATCCCCATTATGGAGTTGCATTATGGGAAATGTAACATCCAGTGTTTGTTAATTTGTGATAAACAAACTACTTTTGATCAATTAATGTGTGGCCTCCCTTTTTATTGCCAGCCTTTAGCCAGGCGGTAACACATGGGGGGTCGTCAGGATTTTTAGTGCTGGGAAAGTTGTAAATGTAAAAATACATACGTGTCCATTGATCTCCGTTTCTATAGCAACAGACAGAGTGAGTGAGTTAGTAAGGCACCATGGTGAAGCGAGCTAAGTAAAAGCAGAAACATCATTCACAGCATGTCTGTGTCTGTGTTTACGTTGGGCTGATTCATTACCATGACTACGCTCTGTGTGTGTTAATAAAGTTGGGATTGATATCTCTGTGTGGCATTTGTGTGTGTTAATAAAGTTGGGATTGATATCTCTATGTGGCCTTTGTGTTGCCGGCCTTGAGCCAGGCGGTAACAAACGGGGGGGCGTCTGGGATTGGTAGTGCTGGAAACTTGGAAATGGAACATTTTCTCTGTGGGAGTGTTTCACATTTTTACTGGATCTGGTCTCTGAAGGTTATCAGCCTCTCCATCTCAGGGGACTGGTTCTCACTCTGGTTCTTAATTATAGTAAAAATAAAATAATACTTTCCATGAGGACCATAACCCAGAAAAACACAGTGAGAAGAAAAGCATGAATATATTGAATCTGTTAAATTAAATTGGTAGAAATGTACATTAGGATGAACTTGAATGTTCATTATATGAAAGGCCCTGAGGAGATTATCCACTCTGATTCCCCCCCCCGGCCTTTATTTGCCCGTGTTGCCCCCCCGGCCTTTATTTGCCCGTGTTGCCCCCCCGGCCACTATCAGAGGGGGAGTTTAATGACTACCGGTTTTTCTTTGAGGAATTACGGTATAATATATAAATCCTAAAAGACATTTGTGAAACCCTCTTTGTGCGTTCATTAATATTGAGATTAGATTTCTGGGAGTCTTCAGTCTGGAGGAACCTCTTTCCTTCACTCACCTCCTCCTTCTTCCTCTTGCTCCCTCGCTCCTCTGAGTCTCCCGAGGCCTCCCTGACACCTTTCCTCTTGCCCTCCTTCTTCTTCTTCTTCTTCTTCTTCTTCTCCTCCTCCTCGTGTTTCTGCAGGTACTCGGTGATAAGGTCCAGGTCCAGGTGGTCTTGCGGCTCCCATGTGTTCTCCTCACTGGAAAGGTGAGTGCAGACAGAAGAACATCTCCTCACACTTTGTTTTTAGACAATCCATTCTCCCTCTAATTCATCATTCCTATTAGTCCTTTTTTCTATTTCTAAGGTTATTTGTGGGTCTGCAACTTAGAGTCAAAATACCAAACCTTCAACTTTGAGGGCGTGATACCATGCTGACATTTATCTGCAATATGTAAATATATTATATATATCAGGACCAAGACCACCAAGTATTAATATTATAGACTCATACTTACTCTGAGAACCCCTTCCATTTCAGCAGAAACTCTACTCTTCCATTCACCACCCTGCGCTCCAAAACCTTCTCCACCACATACTCCTCCTCCTCCTCCTCCTCCTCCTCCTCCTCCTCCTCCTCCTCCTCCTCCTCCTTCACTGTTGCAGGTTGCTCCTCCTCCTCTTCCTCCTTCACTGCTGCTACAGGCTCCTCCTCCTCTTCCTCCTTCACTGCTGCTACAGGCTCCTCCTCCTCTTCCTCCTTCACTGTTGCAGGCTGCTCCTCCTCCTCCTCCTCCTCCTCCTCCTCCTTTCCTGCTCTGGTGGCCAGCTTGCCGTCTGCTGAGGACTCCTTTGGTAGACCCAAGGGGGAAACATGCAGAGATAATGATACAAGGGTTAGAAGAACTAATGAGAGGTGTGAGTGAATTCTAGCTGACCATGTTTTACTAGATTCAGATCTTCTGTTTGAATGGAGACAATGCGAGGGCTGATGAGGGGACCAATCCAGAGGACTTCAGAGAGTCCAGTACCTCCTGCATTCAGACTGAAAGAACTACTAAAATGGAAGCCACCAAAGTCATTAAGTGGAGCTCCACGCTACATGCACAGTAGCCTGGACCAACGCCAGTTCATTTAGCAGAACATCAGAGGCCTGTTGCACGAAAGTAGAATAAAGGGATCCAGGATAAGTGAAAAAGCGCCGCTTGACTTAGTGAGATCTGCTCATCGCGGCTTAATCGGTTGCACGTTTGCTGAGCCAGGATGAACAGGTGGAGCTATGTCCAGCCAGGTGGAGATAGCCAGGATGAACAGGTGGAGCTATGTCCAGCCAGGTGGAGATAGCCAGGATGAACAGGTGGAGCTATGTCCAGCCAGGTGTAGATAACCAGGATGAACAGGTGGAGCTATGTCCAGCCAGGTGGAGATAGCCAGGATGAACAGGTGGAGCTATGTCCAGCCAGGTGGAGATAGCCAGGATGAACAGGTGGAGCTATGTCCAGCCAGGTGGAGATAGCTGGGATAAGTGCACGTTCACGGCTTTCTGAAATAGACCACGGTATCCATCACAGATCTACTGATGCAGAGATGGAGAAGACGCATGCGGCATATGTTTCACCCAATGAGCAGCAGCTTCTAGTGGAAAGTAACGAGGAGGTGAAGATATAATATGGAAGGTAATGAGGAGGTGAAGAATATAATATGCAGAAAGGGAAATACGGCTCTTATCAAACGGAGAGGAAAAGCCCACCAGACTATAGCAGACTGACTGAATGCGTAAGGATGTAAAAATATCTACTTAGCCGACTAGTCACTCTACTTTTTTATTTTATAAAGTTGTAGGCTACACTGTGTTTTAATTGCTCTAAATATGCTAGTTTCATGTTTCGTTTTTAGGTGATAAATGTGCTGGTTTTACCGTAAAGTGTCTTTGAGTAGCCTACCATGTAAAGCACAATATAAATAAAATGTATTATTTAGCCTATTTTGCCTTAAAAGTGAGCAGAGGGACTTAATGTTCCTCAGGAGATGGACCCTAAGGACTAGGCTTAATTTTAAACCCTTATTCACAACGCGAGAACATGTTTTACAACCATAAATCTCTATAAGCGATGTCTGATTCTAAATATCTTTGTACAATTAATGTTCATACAGAACAATCAGAAAGGTACAAAAACTAGAAAAAGAAGTAAGTGACTTCAATACACGCTGTGAGCATATGTGTAAAATAATATTCGTGTTTTTTTTAATTTTTTTTATTCTTCTGACAAGTAACAGCATCTAAATAAATATATTAAGAAGCATTGTGTCGTTCCCTGTGTGCTGAATGTAAACTACACTATATACGTGCTGTATATAGGCCACGTTATTGGTCCAGGGATGTAAGACTTATGAGAAGGTTATGAAACCAAAGTAAGTTATAATAAAAAAACATCAGCCTACATATTAAGGAGTAGCCTAATACAAACTGTCCTTTATTAGAGAAGGACAAGCAACAAGAAAATAAAATCATGAATGTATTGGTCTCTGACCGGTCTGCCATTAATATCATATCTGGGAATATCGCCCCATTAATATCATATCTGGGAATATAGTCCCCATTAATATCATATCTGGGAATATCGCCCCATTAATATCATATCTGGGAATATCGCCCCATTAATATCATATCTGGGAATATCGCCCCATTAATATCATATCTGGGAATATCGCCCCATTAATATCATATCTGGGAATATCGCCCCATTAATATCATATCTGGGAATATCGCCCATTAATATCATATCTGGGAATATCGCCCCATTAATATCATATCTGGGAATACAGTCCCATTAATATCATAGCTGGGAATATCTCCCCATTAATATCATATCTGGGAATATCGCCCCATTAATATCATATCTGGGAATATCGCCCCATTAATATCATATCTGGGAATATCGCCCCATTAATATCATATCTGGGAATACAGTCCCATTAATATCATAGCTGGGAATATCGCCCCATTAATATCATATCTGGGAATATCTCCCCATTAATATCATATCTGGGAATACAGTCCCATTAATATCATAGCTGGGAATATAGCCCCATTAATATCATATCTGGGAATATCGCCCCATTAATATCATATCTGGGAATACAGCCCCATTAATATCATATCTGGGAATATAGCCCCATTAATATCATATCTGGGAATATCGCCCCATTAATATCATATCTGGGAATACAGTCCCATTAATATCATATCTGGGAATACAGTCCCATTAATATCATATCTGGGAATATCGCCCCATTAATATCATATCTGGGAATATAGCCCCATTAATATCATATCTGGGAATATCGCCCCATTAATATCATATCTGGGAATACAGTCCCATTAATATCATATCTGGGAATATAGCCCCATTAATATCATATCTGGGAATATCTCCCCATTAATATCATATCTGGGAATACAGTCCCATTAATATCATATCTGGGAATATCTCCCCATCGTCCCACTTAATCTCCGGAGCGTCCTGTATAACCTGAAGCTGACAGACCACGGACGCCGCGCTGCTCATCTTTACTTTTACAGAGAGGGTGGACACTGATGTGATGCACAGGTCTGCCGGTGGCGTGCCAATGTACTTATCCCCGCCAGGATGTGTATCCCCTGGCCGCGGGAGCATGCACACAGAGCGGAGATACTGCTGCACTTTGAATTTACCTCTTAAATTGAACAAATAGCGACGTGGAAGACTCGACAGGGTTTCCATAGTAACATGGGTCTCAGTTAACTACATAAATACGTGTATTTGTCTGTTACGGTAAGGCGACGTGTGAATTGTTTATAGAGTCGTTTATTATTATGGACTGATAGGCATCTCCTCCCGGTCCTCTAACGGGATTTCTGTTTTAATTTAATTTAGTTTAATATGGCTTTTCAATTAAGCATTTTATGAGTTACATAAGAGGTACTCAAAATATCAGACCGTTTTTCACCTGATATTTTGGGTACCTCCTATGTAACTTTTGCTAGAAAACAGCAGACCTCCCCAAATTATTTCAGGTTGTTTATTGTGACCTATTAAACACACAAAATAACACCCATGATGACAGGACAGACACACAAAATATCAGGTGAAAAACGGTCTGATATTTTAGCCCGGCTGTTAGCCCGGCTGTTAGCCCGGCTGTTAGCCCGGCTGTTAGCCCGGCTGTTAGCCCGGCTGTTAGCCCGGCTGTTAGCCCGGCTGTTAGCCCGGCTGTTAGCCTGCTCCGGACCAGGCTAGCCGCAAAGAATAAATCTCCATGGTTGCTTGGCTGGGTTTAATTCAACCTGGTTTCGTTCAACCGAGTCAAAGCTAAATTCATCCAGAATAACTTGAATATCCCGGTGTTATGTGCCTTCTGGTTTTTCCACCTACTGGTTTCCGAGCCGTTCCAGATGCCGTGTAAACCTCAACGGCTACCCACGTTGACAGATTCGCTACAAATTCATAAACATTTTACTGGCCTTTGCATGTCGCACCTCAATATAAACTGTACTGAACTGGACTGAATATCTGAGCACGACACTACAAAAACATTGTACAGCGGGAAAATAATGTGTTTTAAAAGAAATTACGATGATCCGTGTTGGACTGGGTTCGAACCCTCTTCAGCAAAAATTATAGCATACAAGCCCACTGCACCGTCCGCTACACCATCTACTGCACCGTCCGCTACACCATCAGATCCATCAGGCTGCTGGTGAAAAAACTTTGCTTTCTCTCAGTAGGACAAGACTCACAGTTTAACAGAGTAAACCGAAACAACTTGTTACCTTGATTAAGGCTTCAAAACAAAACTATATCGTGCACCATAACCTCCTGCTACACCTCTGCGCCATCCGTGTGCAAGGACCTGTCATAAATTACACCAGGCAGCACACAGTTTGTGAAAGAATCGGTCTAAAACAACTGGTTACCCTGGGCTGGAAACGCGTGATCTCAATGCTCTCAAACAGCTACAACAACAGGTTTCTTGGATTTATGAGAAGAAGCAATATTAATATTAACGTGGCTCAAATGCCTACATCTACGTTTCCAATAGCCTACAACGTTATGTTTACGACTTCATTGTGTTTGCATTTTTGTCCAAACGTTACTTGAACGTAAAAGGTTCTGTCTGTGAAGTATCGGGTGCACTCATAAGACATATGTGTTAAACAACGTTCACCTTTCGTCTTACACCACTTTAAAAACTGATTTGCTGATATCTGGGTGCGTAGGTGACATAATATAACCTACGCTACAACACCAACAATTCAAAAGATTGGGCACAAACTATTAAAATGTCTTAAAAAGAACTTTGTATTGTAGGTGTTTGTATTGTCAAATGCGTATCTTCCGTCGTAAACATAACGTTGTAGGCTATTGGAAACGTAGATGTAGGCATTTGAGCCACGTCAATATTAATATTGCTTCTTCTCATAAATCCAAGAAACCTGTTGTTGTAGCTGTTTGAGAGCATTGAGATCACGCGTTTCCAGCCCAGGGTAACCAGTTGTTTTAGACCGATTCTTTCCCAAACTGTGTGCTGCCTGGTGTAATTTATGACAAGTCCTTGCACACGGATGGCGCAGAGGTGTAGTAGAAGGTTATGGTGCACGATATAGTTTTGTTTTGAAGCCTTAATCGAGGTAACAAGTTGTTTCGGTTTACTCTGTTAAACTGTGAGTCTTGTCCTACTGACAGAAAGCAAAGTTTTTTCACCAGTAACCTGATGGATCTGATGGTGTAGCGGGCGGTGCAGTAGACGGTGTAGCGGACGGTGCAGTAGATGGTGTAGCGGGCGGTGCAGTAGATGGTGTAGCGGGCGGTGCAGTAGATGGTGTAGCGGGCGGTGCAGTAGATGGTGTAGCGGACGGTGCAGTAGATGGTGTAGCGGACGGTGCAGTAGATGGTGTAGCGGACGGTGCAGTGGGCTTGTATCGTGTTATTTTTGCTGAAGAGGGTTCAAACCCAGTCCAACACGGATCATCGTAATTTCTTTTAAAACACATTATTTTCCCGCTGTACAATGTTTTTGTAGTGTCGTGCTCAGATATTCAGTCCAGTTCAGTACAGTTTATATTGAGGTGCGACATGCAAAGGCCAGTAAAATGTTTATGAATTTGTAGCGAATCTGTCAACGTGGGTAGCCGTTGAGGTTTACACGGCATCTGGAACGGCTCGGAAACCAGTAGGTGGAAAAACCAGAAGGCACATAACACCGGCTTAATCCCTTATCCTGGTTTCGTGCAACAGGCCCCAGATGTTCCTCGCCTTGCACAACTCACTTTGTTTCAGGAAACAACAACAAACTTTGAGCTAGCGAGCTCCACGCTGAAAATGGAAAGTTTAGAAAAAGGTTTTGATGGTGCAACAAGGCCGGCCTGGTTGGTTCTTTAAGGGAATAACTGGAAAGATTCCCAAAGAATATGTTTACCGTTTTCCTCCAGCACCAAACTTAAATCCACTTTGTTTCATAAAGGCTTGGTGTTCAGGGCCTAAAGAGCTACTTCCTGTCTCTCATTCTGTGCTGGTTACACATTAGTGGGAGAAGACAAACTAAATAAAAATACCTGCAAACAAAATGGTGAAAAGACCTTTTGGTAGATGTCCCTCTCTCCTTGGAGAATAAGACAGTGGATCAATGCCAGGAAACACCGTCCTGGATGGATCTCAGCTAGCTCCGTGTAGCTCAGCTAGCTCCGTGTAGCTGTAGCTCAGCTAGCTCCGTGTAGCTCAGCTAGCTCCGTGTAGCTCAGCTAGCTCCGTGTAGCTGTAGCTTAGCTAGCTCCGTGTAGCTGTAGCTCAGCTAGCTCCGTGTAGCTCAGCTAGCTCCGTGTAGCTGTAGCAGCTAGCTCCGTGTAGCTGTAGCTCAGCTAGCTCCGTGTAGCTGTAGCAGCTAGCTCCGTGTAGCTGTAGCTCAGCTAGCTCCGTGTAGCTGTAGCAGCTAGCTCCGTGTAGCTGTAGCTCAGCTAGCTCCGTGTAGCTGTAGCAGCTAGCTCCGTGTAGCTGTAGCTCAGCTAGCTCCGTGTAGCTGTAGCTCAGCTAGCTCCGTGTAGCTGTAGCAGCTAGCTCCGTGTAGCTGTAGCAGCTAGCTCCGTGTATTTGTGGGCTAACGTTAGCTTCATGTAATGTAGAATAAGCTGGAGGTTAGCTCCCTAAACTTTCCAAGTAGCTTGCCTGAGACATGGGACCGTGATTAATATGTTATTAGACCTGAAAGGAAGAGGGCGACTTGCTGAAGTTCAGCGTCCATCCTGCTGTTGAACGTGTAAATATGACCAGCTGGAACGTTACTCACCACCGGAGACTCTGCGGTGCGTTCAGGTACACAATCAGACGCAGGGCAGCAGAAACGCTCAAGTTGTGTTCCTATTGTGAGTCCAAAGCGAGCAAAACTCTGTACGGACGATTTATATCTCCATAGCAACAACAGCAACCCGTCCAGCATGAGAAGAGGAGTGTGTATTTACGTTTCCGAAGGCGGCGACAAGATGTCCCGCCCTATCCTGCCTTACTCTGCTCTGATTGGCTTACCATTGCATTCTTTCCGCAACCCTAACCAATCACACTCCTCATGCCTTAACGTAACCAATCCGACCAACGAAGGCAACGTGTACTAGCCAATCAGAGGCAGAGTAGAGCGGGCCATAACGTCGCCATAACGTCAAGACACAAACACACACACACACACACACACACACACACACACACACACACACACTCACACACACACTTTTGTACAAAACAATACTTTCAGCGATGTCCTGGTTCAGGGATAAAGATAAGATAGAAATCAAATGCACTGACACTCAATAACTAATTAGTCTTTGGCTGTAGATGATTATTGACTTCACGCAGAGAAATGAAAACACAACCGCACTGGAACTCTTTTATTTTATATTTTATTATTATTTCAAATGTCCAACAATGACTGTAACACTCCCATCTACTAACCCAACATGTCAGGTAATAACAACATATGTTCTGGCCAGTAAAAACCTCCATGTTTAAGTGTTGCTGCAGCAACAGTCCCTTCAGTCTAGTCGTTTACACCCAGTACCTGTTCAGCTCAGCCACGATCCTCCAACTCCACGGGAGGGAGAGACCTCATCCATGAGATACTCAGGCCTGAAGTTCAGAGTCCAGCCCGCTGTCCACCACGCTCTCTCTCCCGCTGTCCACCACGCTCTCTCTCCCGCTGTCCACCACGCTCTCTCCCGCTGTCCACCACGCTCTCTCCCGCTGTCCACCACTTCTCTCCCGCTGTCCACCACGCTCTCTCCCGCTGTCCACCACGCTCTCTCCCGCTGTCCACCACGCTCTCTCCCGCTGTCCACCACGCTCTCTCCCGCTGTCCACCACGCTCTCTCCCGCTGTCCACCACGCTCTCTCCCACTGTCCACCACGCTCTCTCCTGCTGTCCACCACGCTCTCTCCCACTGTCCACCACGCTCTCTCCCACTGTCCACCACGCTCTCTCCCGCTGTCCACCACGCTCTCTCCCACTGTCCACCACTCTCTCTCTCCGCTGTCCACCACGCTCTCTCCCACTGTCCACCACACTCTCTCTCCCGCTGTCCACCACGCTCTCTCCCACTGTCCACCACGCTCTCTCTCCCGCTGTCCACCACGCTCTCTCTCCCACTGTCCACCACGCTCTCTCTCCCACTGTCCACCACGCTCTCTCCCACTGTCCACCACTCTCTCTCTCCCACTGTCCACCACGCTCTCTCCCGCTGTCCACCACTCTCTCTCTCCCGCTGTCCACCACTCTCTCTCTCCGCTGTCCACCACGCTCTCTCCCACTGTCCACCACGCTCTCTCCCGCTGTCCACCACGCTCTCTCTCCCGCTGTCCACCACTCTCTCTCCCGCTGTCCACCACGCTCTCTCTCCCACTGTCCACCACGCTCTCTCTCCCGCTGTCCACCACTCTCTCTCTCCCGCTGTCCACCACGCTCTCTCTCCAGCTGTCCACCACTCTCTCTCCCGCTGTCCACCACGCTCTCTCTCCCACTGTCCACCACGCTCTCTCTCCCACTGTCCACCACGCTCTCTCTCCCGCTGTCCACCACGCTCTCTCTCCCACTGTCCACCACGCTCTCTCCCGCTGTCCACCACGCTCTCTCCCGCTGTCACCACGCTCTCTCTCCCACTGTCCACCACGCTCTCTCTCCCGCTGTCCACCACGCTCTCTCTCCTGCTGTCCACCACTCTCTCTCCCACTATGGCTGCCAGAGAGGAGACACACCGCTCCTCCATCACACCCGTGCTGTCCCTCTCACAGTCCCACAGGACAGCTGTGTTAACAGAAAAGGTTTCAGACGCCACCATCAAAAGAAAGCTCACAAAATTCTGCTGTTTCTCCCTCTGCAACAGGTTCAGAAAAGAACAGCAGCGCTGCGCAGCGGCAACCTAGTGGGCGTTACCGCAAAATGCTTACCACTGCTGAAAAGTGTTGAAAATTAAAATTACTCAATGAATACAAAGTGGCGTAACCTGAACTATTGGTGTCTGATTAATAAATGAAAATAGGAAACTCATACTTTGTGTTGTGACAATTATTGATCACACTAACCCTACTTAAGTTTTTAAAAACCATCAGATTTAGGGTGGGTTACACCAACTTTCCACATAGTACCAGACATAAGAGAACATCAGAGGAGGAAGATCTTCAGATTGGTTTCAGCTTTTAGGAAATTAAGTCAAAATGAGAATTTTTGACTTTATTCTCCATATTTCAACATTATTCCTGATATTTAGACCCTATTCTCAAAATTGGATTTAGACTTTCATTCAAAATATTTTTAGACATTTCGACTTTATTCTCAAAATGCAAAAGACAACAACTTCTATCTCTGATTTATTGTTTTTATGTCAGCAATAATACTGAAAGTTCAACTTTATTCTCAACAATAAAGATCATCCTCGACTGAAATCCAACTTGTGTGTAAACCAGCTTTTCTGTTCTCACTGCTTCCTCAGGCCTTGTGTTCAACACCTGCTTTATTTTACAGCTTTTATTCTACAATCACATATTTACACATTTCTTTGACTCATAAACCATCTTACAGAATTCATGAAACAGATAAAAAATGGCCAAAGTGACCAGTAATTATCCAAAAGACTTTTCACACAAGATAGAAACATCCATTAACTTTTTATAGCCGGTATAACAAGGACACATACTGTGTTCTGGAGACATTATGGGATGTAATAGGCCGCACTCTTAAATGAAGCTTCATGACACAATGAAATATTCAGCAATATGTTTTCTGTGGCTGCACATCAAATACTAATAAATGTATATCTGATGACATAATCAACACATTAATTTGATGCATCATGACACACGTTATGTAGACGATATCTATTTAAACCTGTTAAACCCACAGACATTTATTATAACTTCCAGAAGAAATCAGTTTCTAACGACACCAAATACGTCAAGATGGAGTTTGATTCAATTTGTAAGAATTGATGCATATTTAACATATTATAATAAGTGGAATAAAGTGTAAATCAGTCACCACAGGAAACAGATTCTGTAGAAAATAAGATGTAAAATATATAAATATGTACATTTGTTCTCTTGATTGAAAATGACTCAATACCTGAAATGAGATCAGTGATTAGTTTACTCTGACAGGAGAGATGATCAGAGGGGCAGAGTTTTTACCATCATTAAAACAGGGACTGAAGTATGGGAAGAGTTTCTCAGTGAAGGAGCAGCCAGTAAAGGAGTAGATAAGAGCTGCAGCATCTACGTCATAAAAGGAGACCAGACCCTCCTCATAGTCCACCAACACCCCCACCTTCTGAGGAGGAGACTTCAGAGAGAGAAGGACTGGAGGGCCAGCAAAAGCTATGTACTCATTTCCATTTCTCAAACATACCGTCCAGTAACCATTCTGAGGCCTCAGTGTGATGTCTCCCTTCCTGTTGATCGACTCTCTGACCACTCCTAAATCCCATTTAGTCTTTCCTTTAACTTGAACCTCAAAGTAAAATCTGCCTGAAGAGAAACTCTGTTTTCCTAAAACACAACGCCACTTAGAAAATCTCTCTGGGTTGTCTGGGAGATTCTTGCTCACATCACCAGTATTCACTTGTTTCCCATCATCAGACAGGATGAGATTAGGATGTGCTGTATTAGGATCAAGAGTCACATCCACTGCATACTGCCGGACCCTCTTCAGCTCGGCTTCAAGCAGCTTTTTCATCTCTTTACTGAGTATCTCCTCCAGCTGAACCACAGCTTTCATCACTGTCCTGTCATATGATGATGGATGGATGCTGACCTCTGTCCAGTCCTTGGTGGGTGGAGGTTGTTGGATGTTTAGGGACTGGACCCTCTGGAGAAGATGGAGGTGGTCTTCAGAGCGTGAGAGCTGCTCCACCTCAGTGCTTCTCTTCATCAGCTCAGAGATTTCCTGTTCCAGCTCTGTGATGAAAGCTTCGGCCTGTTTTTCTGTTGTTTTCTGCTTCTCTTTGATGGTGTTGATGAGCTCATTCAGGCCTCTCTCAATAGACTCCTTCAGAGAAGTGAAGACCTGAACACCTTTTGCTATCTCTCTGTCTGCATCTTCATCACTGAGGGCGACTGAGTGTTTGATCTCTTGAATCTTCAGTCGTCTCTTCTGGATCATCTGCTGAATTTCAGCCTCTGTCTTCCCCAGCTCTGCCTTCTTTCCTTCATATCCTTCTTTCAGAGGAACAACGTCATGTTTCTTGTGGTCTAAAACAGTGCAGAGCATGCAGACACATGTCTGGTCGGTCTTACAGAATAGCTCCAGAGGTTTATCGTGCTCCCTACACATCCTGCTTTCCAGGTTCTCCACAGGGTCGATCAGTTGATGTCTTTTCAGACGTGACGTGGTCAGATGAGGCTCCAGGTGAGTCTCACAGTAGGAGACCAGACACACCAGGCAGGACTTCAGGGCCTTCAGTTTGGTTCCAGTGCAGACATCACAGGGAACTTCTTCTGGTTTGGACACTTGTTGCTCTGAGCTGCTGCTGCTGGCTTTCTGTTGAGCTGACTGTCTGAACTGAGCAATCATCTCAGAGATGAAAGTGTTGACGTGCAGCTCAGGTCTTGTGTTGAAAACCTTTTGACACAGCGGACACAGGTTCTGGTCATTAGTATTCCAGTGATCAGTGATGCAGTTCTTGCAGAAGTTGTGACCACATGGTATGGTGACAGGATCAGTGAACACATCCAGACAGATGGAGCACAGAAACTGATCTTCAGACTGCAGATAGTTTGCAGCAGCTATATCTGCACACAGTGGGAATAAAAAGAGAAACATTATATTTAAAATCTGTGAACAGACTGATCTCAGCCTACAGCCTATGGTTACCTTAGCAACAAGTAACATTATCTGTCCAAAACTCTTAGTCACCTTGATACCGAGTTCACTCTCACCAAACTGGTCTTATGTCTTAAAGACAGGTCCAAACTGGTTTTATGTCTTAATGACAGTTCCAAACTGGTCTTATGTCTTAATGACAGGTACAAACTGGTCTTATGTCTTAATGACAGGTCCAAACTGGTCTTATGTCTTAATGACAGGTACAAACTGGTCTTATGTCTTAATGACAGGTACAAACTGGTCTTATGTCTTAATGACAGGTACAAACTGGTCTTATGTCTTAATGACAGGTACAAACTGGTCTTATGTCTTAATGACAGGTACAAACTGGTCTTATGTCTTAATGACAGGTACAAACTGGTCTTATGTCTTAATGACAGGTCCAAACTGGTCTTATGTCTTAATGACAGGTCCAAACTGGTCTTATGTCTTAATGACAGGTACAAACTGGTCTTATGTCTTAAAGATAGGTCCAAAAAGTATTATACGAGTAATACGAGTCAATATCTGTGCTCGGATTGGATAACAATCCTAATTGGGTAACTGACTGACTGCATTATATCTGATCTCCAGCAGGGGGGACTCCTTAAAGCTGCATTATATTTTATCTCCAGCAGGGGGGGGGACTCCTTAAAGCTGCATTATATCTGATCTCCTGCAGGGGGCTCCTTAAAGCTGCATTATATCTGATCTCCTGCAGGTGTGGGGGACTCCTTAAAGCTGCATTATATCTGATCTCCTGCAGGGGGTTAGGACTCCTTAAAGCTGCATTATATCTGATCTCCTGCAGGGGGGGACTCCTTAAAGCTGCATTATATCTGATCTCCAGCAGGGGGGGACTCCTTAAAGCTGCATTATATCTGATCTCCAGCAGGGGGGGGACTCCTTAAAGCTGCATTATATCTGATCTCCAGCAGGGGGCTCCTTAAAGCTGCATTATATCTGATCTCCTGCAGCGGCTCCTCCCTCTTGTCGAAAATCGCCACATCCCTAACCAGGATGACTCATACCGTCTATGACTTTCACCCAGGAGACCGGGGATCTAACCCTAACCCTATTACACTGCAAATGGTGTGTACGTGTAGACCCGATCTATACAGCGTAGACATACATGCACATAGCTCCAACTGCGTACAGATAACACGCCACTTGGCTTAAGAAAGTTGGTGTGAGTGAGTGAGTCAGATTTACACTTTTGATGGGATGAAGGTTGTGACACACACCTGCCAATCAAAGCAGCTCTCGTTGGGACACTCCCTCATATCTCAGCAGTGAAGTCAGCGGAGATTAAAATCTAACTTGTTTCCTGGTGCTGGTTAAATCTGACTCAACTGAACATAAAAAGGCTCATTTTGGCCAAAACGTCCCACATCATAGAATAATTACTGAGTTACTTCAGATCTTACAATAGTGCTGAAAGAATGAATCACTGCTCTCATCTTAAAGTACATCACGTAGCCCCAAAATCTCCCCAATGATGGGCGAGTTCCTCCATCAAAGGTGTGTGATGTTACCTGTCAGGCTGCTCCGCTGTTAAAGTCCCGTTCAGATGAGGTCAAAGAGACGTCGTCCCTTCATCAGCAGACACTGACAGATGCTGCTGCTGTCTGTCTTCATCTGACTGACATCGTCACATCGGCACACCTTTATATCCAGAAAGGTCATGTGACCTGAGAACAGGACCCGGTCGGACCTGTAGGGCTGCCAGTCAGCGCTCTGATTGGACAGTTTTCAGGTTAATGATGTAATGAGGGAGGAACAGTCTGAACTCATAACAACATGTACACACCTCGAGTTTGGAGCAGGAATGTTGTCTGTCAGCGTCGGCTCGCCTCTTACTGCAGCTCTGTGGTTAGCTGTTGTTTCCTCGTATGTTTTTATGACTTTAGTTGTGTCCAGATGTTTCCCCGGCTTAACATAAGGTGAAATTGGTACTGTACCTATCTTCTATGTGAGGTCATTTTGAGGGGAAACACTGAGCTGTGAGGAGTGAATTTCTTGTTTTTGACTGACCCCGATGGTACAGGTCATTAGAAAAAGGACTGGGTTTGCTGTAATAAGATTTCACCATATAGTGGTGCCTAAAAGTGTATCATAATGCAGAAAATGAAGTATTTGAGCCATAAAAAACCCTGAGATGTCACTATTATATTATAGCCAATGAAAATGGCAATGTTAGTTTGGCCACCTTCTTAGGGTCAGACTCTGCATCTCCATCATCTGATATGTGTACCTTTGACTAACCAATCCATCATGCATGACCTTTAAGTGTTTTATTTGGGTTAGTATGCTCATTAAGCGATGCCTTCATCCAATGTTTCTCTCTCCAGAAAATTGATATTGGAAAAAATCAAATAAGTCACTGGAAGGTAGATTTAAGCATTTGTTTCCTGGCTGAGGAAATCTGATTAGTACCAGTTATTAATGCATGTAGCCAGCCATTTATATCACATTTGTGGGCTTTTGTTGATGAATCTTGGTCATTACTAGGTATATTACTGCTCAATACAACTGGTTTTACTGGGAAGCCACCAGTCTAACACTCATCATTTTGGGGGAAACAATGTCAAAGAAAAGAAGCAGGCAGACAGCAGGTAGACCATTTATTTTACAGCACATCTCACATCATATTATATGATTAGAAACAGCTGATCAGGCAGTTTTCTTCATTCAGCAGCCTCTTTACCCTAAAAACACACATAAGAAAGCGTTCAATCAGCTTTATGTCAAACACATCTAACTGACAGTGTATTACTGTCATAACTGTTGGGAAATTCATTAAAATCCACGTCTTTCTCGGTGTGTTTACCTTGCCAGCGTCCCGGCTCTTGGCTCTCAGCTTGTTGACCTGGGACTCAGCGATGTCAGCGCGCTCCTCCGCCTCCTCCAGCTCATGCTGCACCTTCCTGCACTTGGACAGGTGAGTGTTGGCCTGCTCCTCCTGAGAAGAAAACATCCAGATTGACATTATTGAATCTCCTAAAAGACCGAAGGTAATCTGCCACGGTAGGTGTGTGCAGGGCCCTCACCGCGTCCTCGGCCTGCCTCTTGTAGGCCTTGACTTTGAGCTGCAACTTGTCCACCAGATCCTGGAGCCTGGCAACGTTCTTCTTGTCCTCCTCAGTCTGTTAAAGTAAAGAAATGTTTTTGTAATGAATAGGTATGTGTTGTCTTCTCAAAAATCAACACTTTTGTTCACGCTTTAAATCAATGTTTTTAACTTTTTCCTACGTTTTTGTCACATTTTTCAACACTTTTGACGCTTTAATTTTCAATTTTTGTCCGTTTTTTTGACGTTTTAACACTACGTAACACTAACTTATTAACTTTGAGTTATAAAAGCAGAAATTAGGAATTATTGAGACTAAAATTAAAGGAATGGATGTTGATGATAATCACAGACTGGAATATGTCAACTTTTACTCTCAATACTATTTCAAAAACACTTCAATTTGGTTTCAAATGCTATAAAATTGAATAAGACGCCCCAAAATGAATGAAAGTTGGGGAATTAAAAGAACATTGATATAGAACAACATGAGGACAACATGAGGACAACATGAGGACAACATGAAGACAACATGAGGACAACATGAGGACAACATGAAGACAACATGAGGACAACATGAGGACAACATGAGGACAACATGAAGACAACATGAGGACAACATGAGGACAACATGAGGACAACATGAAGACAACATGAGGACAACATGAGGACAACATGAAGACAACATGAGGACAACATGAGGACAACGTGAGGACAACATGAAGACAACATGAGGACAACATGAGGACAACATGAGGACAACATGAAGACAACATGAGGACAACATGAGGACAACATGAGGACAACATGAAGACAACATGAGGACACCATGAGGGTTAAGTTGATTTGTACGACGACTCCCAGGGGGACTGTACCTGGTAGGTGAGCTCCTTCACCCTCCTCTCATATTTGCGGACCCCCTTGATGGCGTCTGCTCCGCGTCTCTGCTCAGCGTCCACCTCGGCCTCCAGCTCACGCACCTTCAATACAACAAGCCAATAAGAATACATCTTTTTAATAAGCTCTGCAACTTATTTCTTTCTTTCTTTCTTTCTTTCTTTCTTTCTTTCTTTCTTTCTTTCTTTCTTTCTTTCTTTCTTTCTTTCTTTCTTTCTTTATTTCTTTCTTTCTTTCTTTCTTTCTTTCTTTCTTACCCTGGACTCAAGTTTCTGGAGCTGCTTCTTGCCACCCTTCATGGCCAGGTTCTCGGCCTCATCCAGGCGGTGCTGCAGGTCCTTAACCGTGACCTCCAGGTTCTTTTCATCCTCTCCAGGTGGGAGCTGGTATCCTGCTCCTTCTTCAGCTCCTCAGCCATCATAGCAGCCTGGAAGACACGGCACCCAACGGGATTAGAATAATCTGGAAAATACACATTGGAGTGAAAGTGACAACAATTCAAATGTAACCCACATCAGTGATGGCCTTCTTGGCCTTCTCCTCTGCATTCCTCGCTTCCTGAACCGTGTCATCCACTTCACTCTGGACCTGGACCAGGTCAGACTCCAGCTTCTTCTTGGAGTTCAGAAGGCTTGTGTTCTAAAAGGGGGAAAAAGACGTTAGAATCAGAATCAGAATCAGAATTAAAATCAAAATCAGGATCAGAATCGGGATCAGAATCAGAAATACTTCATTGAAATTCTGTGTTACAGTTGCACGAAGTATATAAATATATCAGAATTTTTAAGATACGGTATTTACATAATTAAGGAGTTGTAATGGTGAACAGTGATGATGAAGAAATAGTAGCAGCAGAACTTTTAAACCAACATTATTGCACAAAACCCATAATATTGTCCAGTTACAAACTCACTAAGTGTGTGTGTGTGTGTGTGTGTGTGTGTGTGTGTGTCAGACACTTAGAGGAGGAGTTATAAAGGTTGATGGCCACAGGCAGGAAGGACTTCCTGTGGCGCTCTGTGGTGCATTTTGGGGGAATGAGTCTTGCACTGAAAGTGCTCTGTGTATGAGCAGCAAGCCATGGAGTGGGGGAGACATTGTCCTAGAAGACATGTGCTTTGGATAGCGTCCTCCTCTCCGACACCCCGACAGAGAGTCCAGCTCCACCCCCACGATGTCACTGGCCTTGCGGATCAGTTTGATGAGTCTGTTAGCGTCTAACAGAGACTCATCACATGTCTGATTTTCCCACTTGTGGCATTAGATTTTTGAATTCTTGAAGGAATCATGTGGTTCTTGTTCACCTGAGAGTGCAGAAGGCCAACACGCTCGCTGGCATCCACCAGCTCCTGCTCAGCGATTTTGCGACTTCTCTCCGTCTGTTCCAGAGCGGCTCTCAGCTCTTCGATCTCAGCCACCATCAGCCCGTTCCTGCGATCCACCATGGCCGCCTGTTCCTTGAACTCCTCCTGTGCCCTGACAGCATCGTCCAGGTGCAGTTGTGCATCCTAGAGAAGAAATATCAGGACAATATTCACATGAATGCCAACATGTACCTGCACTGATCATAGGAGGAAACATCGTAAAGAGGACAGTACACACACATACCTGGACTCATCTTAACACCTGGACACTTCAACATAGACTGATAATTTATGGGAAATGTCTTTTTATAGACAAAGGTTTCATTGTTATCATTACTATTTCTGTTATTATTATCTTTATACTGTCTTCTTTCTCTCTATACTGTATTTTTCTTGCTGAAAACATGCTGGAAATTTCACTTTCCTTGCGGGAGTCCTCCCAGAAGGATTAATTAAGAGAAGTCTGAGTCTAGTCCGATACCTTCAGCTGCGCCTGCACGTTCCTCAGCTGCTTCTGGGACTCCGCGGCCTGGCGGTTGGCGTGGCTCAGCTGGATCTCCATCTCATTCAGGTCTCCCTCCATCTTCTTCTTGATTCTCAGGGCATCGTTCCTGCTCCTGATCTCAGAATCCAGATTGCTCTGCATGGAGTCAATCACCCTCTGGCTGTTCCTCTTGATCTGCTCCATCTCCTCATCTTTCTCTGCCAGCTTCCTGTCCACCTCGCCCTTGATCTGGTTGAGCTCCAGCTGGATACGCAGGATCTTAGACTCCTCGTGTTCCAGAGTTCCCTGATGATATCAAAGAATTCAATATTAATCTCTTTTCTCTCTTTTCAAAGTATACATTAGTCCATGATATTTTTGTTTACAGTAGGTGTCCCCAGAAGAAAATGTACCTCAGCCTCTTCAAGAGCCGTCTGGATCTCCGACTTCTCGGCCTCCACCTGCTTCTTGGACTTCTCCAGCTCATGGATGCTCTTGCCAATCTCACCAATCTGTTCAGTCAGATCTGAGATCTCCTCTGCAGAGAGATACGTGTCTTTTAGATTAAGCCTCACAGTGTAAAATATTAACACTTCATTCCAACACATGTTGAAGACAATGTAAGAAATACATGTGTTGAATGAAATGTGACCGTTACATGATGCCGAACGTACGTTGCAGGTTCTTGTTTTCACGCTTCAAAGTCTCCAGCTGATCCAGAGATTCCTCATACGAGTTCTTCAGCTTGAACATCTGAGTGCTGAGAGAACGAGTCTCCTTCTGGGTTCCCTCCAGCTCCGCCTGACCCTCCTCGTACTTCTGTTTCCACTCCGCCAACACCTGAATAACACCATTGGTTATGTAGCAATATGAGGAAAAATAAATCACTTTCATTGTGTTGTGTTAGAAGAATTTCATCATCAAGAATAGACAGGAACCACTGAAGTTTTATCAAAGTTCATTTTTACAGTTGATATTCATGAAATTCCGAATTTTACTGTTTTCAGAAGGCATTTGTCATTCAATATCACTTAATTCAGATAGAAACGTCTGGACAGAGCTAGTTTCCACACTACAGAATAGTCCAGAAATGCCCAACTGGAAGCTTTCTACAGCTGCTTATTATACAAAGTGTGTGTTGATACCCTGCCCGGCCCCAGAAACCTCCTGTGCAGACGATGGCTCCATGGTATCTGGTTCAGAGGGATCCGTATAACATGCTAATCTCATGCAAACAGTTTGAATAATAATAAAAAGTCCGTATCGTCCTTCTGCTAACGGGCTGCGTGGCTTGGCAGCACACAGGGAACAACGCTACCTTGTCAAAGTTCCTCTGCTTCTTGTCCAGGTTGGCCGCCAGCCCATTGGCCCGCTCCACGTCGATCATGAGGTCCTCCACCTCGCTCAGGAGCCTCTGTTTGGTTTTCTCAAGAGAAGCACACTTGGAGTTCACCGCCTCGATCTGCTCCTCGGCATCCTGGAGACGCTGAGCCAGCTTTTTCCTGTTTAAAGAATTAGTTTCCCACTAAAAACCTGAAGTGACCTACAGCCGCAGTACCAATAATCTGCAGCGGGAGTTCTTGTATTTTGAGTGTTGCATCGTTGTTTGTGGCGTCTTCCGTAAACCTGCAACTTTGTGGTTTTCTGGGTTTTCAGTTTGTTATTTTTACACTTTTCAACGATTTATTCAAATTTTTGTCACATTTTTAACGTTTTTTTAATTATGTTTTAGTCAATGTTTTTGATGTTTTTTTGTCACTTTTTCAGATTTTTTTGATAACATTTGTAACTTTTTTCAACGTTCTTTTGTCATCGTTCTGATATAGAAAGTCAAATTTGACCCAAGAACAACAGGAGGGTTAAAACCTTGGGGTCTTCACAACTGAGGGGTCGATGGAGAATCGGCGGTATTACATTCAATGTATCGCACCGTTGTGACAAAAAGAGAACTGAGCCAGGAGGCAAAGGTCTCGGTCAGTTCTGGTTCCTACCCTCACTGATGGTCATGAAGGCTCGGTCATGACCCAAAGAACCAGATCCAGGGTACAAGCGGCCAAAATGGGACGTCCCCCCACCCAGGACTAGGTGGAGGGACGTCCAGCTGGGAGGAGGCCTTGGGGAAGACCCATGACTAGGTGGAGGGACGTCCAGCTGGGAGGAGGCCTCAAGGAAGACCCAGGACTAGATGGAGAGATTATATCTCCAACTTGGGCTGGGAAAGCCTCGGGACCCCCCAGTTGGAGCTGGTTGATGTGGCTCGGGGAAGGGAAGTTTGGGGTCCCCTGCTGGAGCTGCTGCCCCCGCGACCGGATAAGCGGATGAAGATGGATAGCATTGTTGTTTGAAGCCTTAATATTCTTAACCCTCATGTTGTCCTTGGGTCGAATGTAACCCGTTTTCAGTTAATATTTGTTTGTTTTTTTCACAACAAATGGGCCGTCGAAATAAGCGCTGAAAATTTCAACATTAAAAACATCAAAAAAGCTCCCACAACATTGAAAAGGTGACAAAAAAATTTTGGAAAAAGAAATAGTAATGTTGAAAAAAAGTGACCAAACAGTGTTTTTTTCATGGTTGACGGGAAGACAACCCAAGGGTTAAAGTAGCGCGTATTTCAAAATAAGAGGTTTTATAGTCAGCCTAGTGTTATTAAAAGCTATTTTTTGAAAGATGAACATGTGAAGGCAGAGCTGTAAGAGGGTTGCTTGTTCGAATGCTGCTCACTTGGCTTCCTCGAGCTCCTCGGTGCGCTGGATAGCATCCGTTTCATACTTTGCTCTCCACTGAGCCACCTCGCTGTTGGCCTTGGACATCCCCCGCTGCAGCTCGGCCTTGGCCTCCTGCTCCTCCTCGTACTGCTCCCTCAGCAGGTCGCAGTCATGGCGGGCTGACTGCAGCCCATGGGCCAGAGCATTCTTGGCCTGGTGTAAGAAATAGGAATGGATTTACAAAATCCCTGCATCCCAAACTGAGAATACACTGTTAGACTGCTGTAGTTTCTACAGTTACTTACTACAAAATGCCTAGCAAAATACCATAAGGTTCATTACTGTAATAAGCATTGCATTATGGGTATTAACATTTCATTTCCAGTGATTTACTGTATGTACTTTGACTTTGCGGTAGTCTGCGGTAAAACAGCAGTGGTGTTACTGTAGTTGAATAAGACAGACTTCAAATTGTTAGTTAATGTTATAGAAGCATAGAAATGAAATGGAAAAATGAAATATACATTTTATTTGTTATGCTTTGAGCAGTGAAGGGAATTTAATAATGAACTTTGGCATGTTACAGTAAGGGTATTATACTGTAAAACACATGTTGTTACAATACAAAGTCTAACAACAGTGTACCAACACACACTTCCTTAAAGGTTTCCTACCTTCACCTCCTCTTCAACACGTCTCTTCAGCTCCTCGATCTGCTGTGTGAAGGCCTGCTTTCCTCTGGTCAGCTGGGAGACCAGAGCTTCTTTCTCTTCCAACTGGCGGCTGAACTCACCTTGTGTGAAAGAAGCCATGATGCATTAGTGTGTCCCGTGTCTCAGCAACATAACACAGCAGATCATTAACTGACAGCTTGTACTGTAGATACCGTTTTCAGTCATGAGTCGTGCTCTCTGAGCACTCGTGTCATTGATCTGACGGACGTTTTCATCATTCTTGGTCTTCAGCTCGCTGAGTTGGTCCTCAGAGTACGGCACATCTTTTCAAGATTACCCTGATGAGTAAATACAGAAGAGATCAGCAATCAGCTGTTATCTATAATATTAAGTACATTTATTTACTATACACTGTAAATAACGGCTGTGAAATCCACTACTGGATATGATTTTACAGTAGGATGCTGTAAAGTACATTACAACCTTGTTGCCATGACAACATCACAGTAGTCTAAGTATTACTGTAGAAATCACAGTAGTCTAAGTATTACTGTAGAAATCACAGTAATCTAAGTATTACTGTGAAAAATCACAATATAGCCACTATAGTACTGTAAATAGTAAACTACTGTATTTTTACTTTTTTATATTTTGTTGTGTTTAATTGTTGTGTATTTTCCAATAAAGACATAAAATACTGCAAATTAAGTACGGTACCTTTACTGTAATAATACTTCACTGTAACTTGCTGCCAATTGTACAGTAAGTTACTGTAAATTGTACGTTAAATGGGTTACAGTGTACTAATTAGCGTAGCATGTTAGCACGTAATGCATTGTGTACCTTAGCTTTAGCAACGTTCTCCATGTTGCTGGAGAGGTCATCAATCTCCATCTTGTATTCACTCTTTTCCTTCTCGAGCTTCTGCTTCACGCGCTGCAGGTTGTCGATCTGCTCCCCCAGCTCCGCGACGCTGTCGGCCTGCTTCTTGCGTAGAGCAGCGGCGGTGGACTCGTGCTGCAGGGTGGACTCCTCCAGGTCGCGCCGCAGCTTCTGGAACTCGGCTTCACGCTTCTTGCTCATCTCAATCTGAACGGCGGTGGCCCCACCGGCCTCCTCCAGCCTCTCGCTGATCTCCTCCAGCTCCCTGGAGAGGTCGGCTCTCTGCTTCTCGACCTTGGCCCGAGCAGCCCGCTCGGCCTCGATCTCCTCCTCCAGCTCCTCAATACGAGCCTGTTCCATGGAGATATCATGTTGCGGTTCTGGTTTATTGCTTTGTTTTCTGCTCCTCCTGCTCTGGTTTTTAGGTTCTGTCTTGTCTCCTCATGTTGGTGTCCTAGTTTCCTACCTGGTCTTGTGTCCTAGTTTCCTCCCTGGTCTTGTGTCCTAGTTTCCCCCCTGGTCTTGTGTCCTAGTTTCCTCCATGGTCTTGTGTCCTAGTATCCTCCCTGGTCTTGTGTCCTACTTTCCTACCTGGTATTGTGTCCTAGTTTCCTACCTGGTATTGTGTCCTAGTTTCCTCCCCGGTCTTGTGTCCTAGTTTCCTCCCTGGTCTTGTGTCCTAGTTTCCCCCCTGGTCTTGTGTCCTTGTTTCCTCCCTGGTGTTGTGTCCTAGTTTCCTACCTGGTATTGTGTCCTAGTTTCCTACCTGGTATTGTGTCCTAGTTTCCTCCCCGGTCTTGTGTCCTAGTTTCCTCCCCGGTCTTGTGTCCTAGTTTCCTCCCTGGTATTGTGTCCTAGTTTCCTCCCCGGTCTTGTGTCCTAGTTTCCTACCTGGTCTTGTGTCCTAGTTTCATCCCTGGTCTTGTGTCCTAGTTTCCTCCCCACTGGAGTTTTAAGTTTGGACTTCCTGTTTTGAGAATAAATCCTTCCCCCCCTCTCCTGCCTGCCTCATCTCTGCGTTTTGGTCCTCAATCCGTAACACATGATGTCTTTCAGTTAACTTTCACTTTTACACAAAAATGGAAATATCAGCAATGTGTTCTTTAGGACCACGTGTTACCTGGAGCTCCTTGATCTTCTTCTGCAGCTGTGCGCCCAGTGACTGCTCATCTTCCACTTTGCTGAGGAGCTGACTGATTTCAAAGTCCTTCCTGTGAGACGTTTAGAGGAAGTACATAGAGTTCATGCAACTGACCACCAATGTTATAAGGACGATTCACGTGTACAAATTCAAAAACTGTTACTTTTTAATTTTCTCGTCAGACTGCTGCTTCTCATTCTCAAGATCCATGATGGATTCCTGGGCCAGTTTCAGATCGCCCTCCAGCTTTCTCTTGGCTCTCTCCAGGTCCATCCGGAGCTTCTTCTCTTGCTCCAGAGAACCCTCCAGCTGAAAGATAAGATTCATTTTGAATCATCACGTTCATGAACCCTGCTTGGCCAATCCAAGAGACTTTGGACACTTACATCATCCACTTGCTGCTCAAGCTTGGTCTTGGCCTTGGTCAGAGTGTTGACTTTGTCTTCCTCGGCCTGCAGGTCATCCAGAGTCTGCTGATGCGCCTCCTGGAGGGCTTTCTTCTCCTTGGTCAGCTTAGCGATGCTCTCGTCCTGAGAGGACATCTCCTCCGTCAGGTTCTTCACCTAAATGTGCAAGAACCATCTGGTCTTTAAACTGTTGTAAGATGAGATTTATTATGAGTACTTCATTAACAGATGACCTGAAATAAGTCACATATTCCCATTAATTATGGCTTCATGGTGTATTGTGTTCCTTGAGGTAACAGGGGACTATCTGACATGTTGGATCCTGCCTGTAATTCAGCAACAGTTAGGTTGGCGGAGGGATACGATGATGAGCTGATGAAGAACGTTTTATGTGTTTTTGAGTTCTACGCTGGAACAAGTGTCATTAAAGAAATGGACCAAGTTACACAGTCCAAGCTGTCTCCGTGCTCTAACTCCGTCCACCCCCAAAGTACTTGTATGTAATAACGCAGAGTTAATAGTTAACGCTAACAGTCACTAGCGGTACACTGGTGGTTAGCAAGTGTTATTTTCATTGTTGAGTTGCCGGGGGTTATCAAGCTAACGACGGCACGTTGTTTTTTTTATAACCCTTGTGTTGTCTTCCCATCATTCATATCACACCATAATGTTCATTACTGTAATAAGCATTGCATTATGGGTATTAACATTTCATTTCCAGTGATTTACTGTAATTCAGCTGGACACATAGCAACCACGGCTGATGAACAGTTCCAGATAAATAACGCAGTTAGCAGTTAACATCAACTGGAGAGGTTTGAAACAGGAAGTGAATACAGCCTGGCGTGTGAATATTATATAAGACTATTGTGTAGAAACCTTGTTTTCTGTGGCATGTTTCTCCTTTTCCACTTTGGCCAAGGTGAGCTCCAGGTCATCGATGTCCTTCTTGAGCTCAGAGCATTCGTCCTCCAGCTTCCTCTTCTTGGCGGTGAGCTCCGAGTTGATCTCCTCTTCATCCTCCAGCCGCTCAGACGTCTCTTTGAGTTTGGCCTCCAGCTGGATCTTACTCTTGATGAGTCCTCGCATCTCTCTTCAGCGTCATTCAGATTTTCTGATTCCTAGGTGATTTTATGAAGAGAGATGTTAGCAACATCAACTTTGAAAAGACATGAAAAGCACAATTTCCTGTTGATGTGACCTGATAGGTTGATATTTCTGCATGTGAGAGTTAAAATGCAGTGAACCAATCAGAGGGAGCTTCCAGGGCAGAGCCAGCAAGAAGTGGAGGAAGGAAGCAGGTCGTTGTGTATTCCCGTTCCCCGTGAGATTTCCCTGCCTTTGCTTCCCTGTTCTTTCTTTGTCTCGTCTTTTGCCCTGGACCCTTTTTAGATTTGGCCTTTTGTTTTTGCTCCCTGAGTTTGTCTTGGACGTTTTACGTAATAAATCATGGTGCACCTGCTCCCGCCTGCCTCCCTCATCTCTGCTTTTGGCTCCTCAATCCTCCCCCTCGCAACAGCTGCCAATTATCTGAAATCCTTGGACTCGTCATCTTTAACCCTCGTATCGTCTCCACCTCCAGGACCTTCTCGTGTCCCTCAGGTCAAACTGACCCGGGGGACTTATTTGAGGTTTTGAAAACAATTCTGAAATAAAATTTTATTTCATAATCTATTAGCAAATATCATCTTTATCTCCATTTCCAGCAGCTGAGATAACATCTATGTTCAGGGAATGAATCAGTCTCTACTAGAACACTATTAAAGATGGAAGTGGGGTTCGTTTTTATCATCAGGTTATAATTCATGTTAAAAATCACTATGGAAACAACATAAGTGTCATATCCAGAATAATGTTCTGTGTCAAGAATACATGTTTATCACAGGAAATAAGGTAAGGTGCTGATTTCAGGCAGAAAACATGGAACTTGGACCATTTTTCTTCTTGTAAAACTTTGAAATGGGTCAATTTGACCTGAATACCGTAAGAGGGTTACAGTCTTCATCATCGTCCCCTTCATCGCGTACTTACAGACGATACTTGCAGCTGCAGGTCATTCTTCTCCTGCAGAAGCGACACCATCTTCTCCTCCAGCTCCTTCTTCTTGGCCAGTGCAGTAGCCAGGTCGGTTTTCATCTTGTCGTAGTTCTCCTTCATGCTCGCCAGCTCCTTCTCCGTCTCGGCCGTCTTCAGCAGAGGTTTGATCTTGTAGTACACCTTCATCCACGGCCAGTGTTTGACGTTCATGAAGGAGCGGATGTTGTACTGGATGGTATATATGGCCTCCCTGCAGACAAGAAGACAATATTGTTAGTGATCTTTACCCCCTCAAATCTGACCCCTTTAATAAATGTCTATTTCTGAAATCTGAGTTTCTTTTTAACCAAATTACCATAAAATGGATTCCTTCCAACGCTCTTTCATTCCTCTGATCTTAACTATTAGTCACAATAATTCATCATTTCTGCTTTTTAACTCTAATATTAGGTATAATTCTATATAAATGAGGGTTATTGACCATGAATTCCAAGAAGTAGTAAAACTAGTAAGGTGGTAAGCTGCACTGTAAATAACGGCTGTGAAATCTCCAGTTATTACTTTAGATTTCACAGTAACACTACTGGATATGATTTTACAGATGTAAAAAGGCTGTAAAGTTACATTACAACCTTGTCGCCATGACAACATCACAGTAGTCTAATTTTTACTGTAAAAAATCACAATATAGCCGTTATAGTTCTGTAAATAGTACAGTAAAGTACTGTATTTTTACATTTGTATCTTATGTTGTGTGTAATTGTTTTGTATTTTCCAATGAATACATAAAATACTGTAAATTTACCTTTACTGTGAAAAGAATTCACAGGAACTTGCTGGACAATTATTACAGTAAGTTACTGTAAATTTTACCTTGAATTTGTTTCGGTGTGCACTGTATGTAACTTTACAGCTAAAATCTCACAGTATCTCACTGTTTTAATATTATACAGGACCATACTGTAAGTGGCAATGCATTCTGGGAGAATATAATAATATTACAGCACCATCTGCAGAATGTAACATATTACAGGTTTTTACTGTTAATTGCAGTGCAGTGGAGTTTTAAAATACAGCATATTGCTATAAATAAACAGTCTACTGGTGAAAGTTGTTACAGTGCGGTGTTATTGAAAACTAAAAAAAAGTCTGAAAAAGGGACAAAAATTTCCAATTTTTGTCCGTTTTTGGAGGACAACACGAGGGTCAATGTTTCCAACGTGCCTCCTCTCCATCATCTTCAGGAACTCCTTCCTCATGATGTAGCCGCGGGCCAACGCCTGCGTCATGGTAACCAGGGACGACAGCTTTTCATCTCGCATCTCCTCCAGGACGCCCAGCAGGCCGGCCTTGAAGAACACCTGATAACACCAAACACACCAAAGAAGACGGAGGAGGAACTCAGAGAGTGAAAACGTTTTCCTTCGCACCAAACTACAATCACCTATTTCAGAGATATGTTGCGTTTTATATATATAATAATTAACAGAAAAACAATCAAACACACTGGACAGAACAACCTCATTAATCTACCGTACAGTAAGAGAGCGAGGTGTGTGTGGAGTTACAACTGTTTCTTTATTACATGCGAGAAAAGGTTTTCCAGGGCCATGTTCCGATTGGCCAGTTGGGCGGGCTATGTTCCTATTGGCCAGTTGGACGGGGCTATGTTCCTATTGGCCAGTTGGGAAGGGGCCATGTTCCTATTGGCCAGTTGGGAAGGAGCCATGTTCCTATTGGCCAGTTGGGAAGGGGCCATGTTCCTATTGGCCAGTTTGGCGGGGCTATGTTCCTATTTACCAGTTGGGCGGGGCTATGTTCCTATTTACCAGTTGGGCGGGGCTATGTTCCTATTGGCCAGTTGGGGAGGGGCCATGTTCCTATTGGCCAGTTGGGGAGGGGCCACGTTCCTATTGGCCAGTTAGGTGAGCACCATCTTGTCTTGGGAGTCCATCTGAATCATTACACCAATATCCTCGCCAGATAACAGCAGCCCGCCCACTTCTAAATAAATACCTTTTAATGATCTCAACACTTTCTAACAGTCCAACTGTTAAAACTGAGAGACGAATCCTGAGACTTATTATATTATTACTTTATTTTATTTTATTAGGTTTTGAGATCGAGAAGAAAAACGTTTTGAGAGAAACGCTTTTTTAGAGAATTTTTCACACTAATTCAAAAACATATATTTGAGAGTAAAAATAATTATTTTAAAAGACATTTTTTTTTTGCTGTTGGTATGAAAACCTTTTCTCTCAGATCTTTGTGTTCCTGGCATGTAATACAGGAACGCTCCCAGCGTCAGGCGTGTACCTTTGTGTGTCCGAACTTGTACTCGTCGTGGGGAATGTCGATGGACCCGAGCAGCTTCTCTGAAGCCTTCTTGTTGTCGATGAAGTGGCCCTCGGGGATCACGCTGGCATTCAGCACCTTGTACCTTTTAATGAGAGTTAACGGTCAGTCTTTTAATAATCTTCATCAAAATCCCAGTAAAATATCCATTGATACCTCTGCTTGAAGTCAGCATAGAGGATTCTGCTGGGAACCCTTTCCTGCAGATCCTGATACCCTCCAGCACACCGTTACACCTGAGCTGGTGGATGACCAGGAAGTTCTCCATCAGACCTGAACAAATACATTTCTTAAAAATCTTAGGAGACCATGTCAACCAAAACAAAACCACTCCTCAAATAATCTCCTGAGATCATGGTCTCTATATGTACCTGGAGTCTTGGACTCATTGGGAATCAGGCAGCGCACAAAGTGAGGATGGGTGCTCCTCAGGTTAGTCATCAGCTTCCCTAGGTTCTCCTGTAGACCCAAAATGGAGAATGTAATCAGTTGTGAGGTTGAGCATTAACTGAGATATACACTACCGGTCAAAGGTTTGGGGTCCACTGGGAATTATTGGGTTTCTGCAAATAACATCCCAGAGTCCGGTCTAGACCTGCTCCTTATGGAAAGACCTGGGAGATAAATAACATCCCAGAGTCCGGTCTAGACCTGCTCTTTATGGAAAGACCTGGGAGATAAATAACATCCCAGAGTCCGGTCTAGACCTGCTCTTTATGGAAAGACCTGGGAGATAAATAACATCCCAGAGTCCTGGTCTAGACCTGCTCTTTATGGAAAGACCTGGAAGATAAATAACATCCCAGAGTCCAGTCTAGACCTGCTCTTTATGGAAAGACCTGGGAGATAAATAACATCCCAGAGTCGGTCTAGACCTGCTCTTTATGGAAAGACCTGGGAGATAAATAACATCCCAGAGTCCGGTCTAGACCTGCTCTTTATGGAAAGACCTGGGAGATAAATAACATCCCAGAGTCCTGGTCTAGACCTGCTCTTTATGGAAAGCCTTGGGAGATAAATTACATCCCAGAGTCCTGGTCTAGACCTGCTCTTTATGGAAAGACCTGGGAGATAAATAACATCCCAGAGTCCTGGTCTAGACCTGCTCTTTATGGAAAGCCTTGGGAGATAAATTACATCCCATATATATATATATATATATATATATATACGTATATATATATATATATATATACGTATATATATATATATATATATATTTTGCAATGATATAATCACATAATGTAATATAAAAAACAATGCAACTGATCTCAGCTGCTATTCTGTCTACAATGGGGCGCAATGGATTTCTAGGTTTTGACTGGTAGTATATATACATACTGTACATACAGTACTTATACATATATATATATAATATAGTATATACTTTACCCTAAACTGTGAAGACACAGTCTGCATAGAACCACCCTTCTTCTTGCCTCCCTTCTTGGTAGCATCTGTTGATATTTTTAATTAGACATGTTTCGTTAGAGGACAAATAACATGTACGTTAACACTTGGTACAGTTACTCAACCCTCACGTTGTCCTCGGGTCAAATTTGACCCGTTTTCAGTTAATTTTCCATTTTAAGTTAAGTAAAAAATTTTGGGCCGTCGAAATAAGCACTGAAAATGTACAATAAAAAACTATAAAAATATCAAATAACTTTGGCGAAAACATCAAAAAAATCCCCCACAACATTGAGAAAGTGACAAAAATGTCAGAAAAAGCGATAATAGTAGTTACTACCATGTAGTCACTACCATGTAGTTACTATCATGTAGTTACTATCATGTAGTTACTACCATGTAGTTACTATCATGTAGTTACTATATGTAGTTACTACCATGTAGTTACTACCATGTAGTTACTACCATGTGGTTACTACCATGTAGTTACTATCATGTGGTTACTATCATGTAGTTACTACCATGTAGTTACTATCATGTAGTTACGATCATGTAGTTACTATCATGTAGTTACTACCATGTGGTTACTATCATGTAGTTACTATATGTAGTTACTACCATGTAGTTACTACCATGTAGTTACTACCATGTGGTTACTACCATGTAGTTACTATCATGTGGTTACTATCATGTAGTTACTACCATGTAGTTACTATCATGTAGTTACTACCATGTAGTTACTATATGTAGTTACTACCATGTAGTTACTACCATGTAGTTACTACCATGTAGTTACTATCATGTAGTTACTATCATGTAGTTACTACCATGTAGTTACTACCATGTAGTCACTATCATGTAGTTACTACCATGTAGTTACTATCATGTAGTCACTACCATGTAGTTACTACCATGTAGTTAATATCATGTAGTTACTACCATGTAGTTACTATCATGTAGTTACTACCATGTAGTTACTACCATGTAGTTACTATCATGTAGTCACTATCATGTAGTTACTACCATGTAGTTACTATCATGTAGTTACTACCATGTAGTTACTATCATGTAGTTACTACCATGTAGTTACTACCATGTAGTTACTATCATGTAGTCACTATCATGTAGTTACTACCATGTAGTTACTATCATGTAGTTACTACCATGTAGTTACTATCATGTAGTTACTACCATGTAGTTACTACCATGTAGTTACTATCACGTAGTCACTATCATGTAGTTACTACCATGTAGTTAATATCATGTAGTTACTACCATGTAGTTACTATCATGTAGTTACTACCATGTAGTTACTACCATGTAGTTACTATCATGTAGTCACTATCATGTAGTTACTACCATGTAGTTACTATCATGTAGTTACTACCATGTAGTTACTATCATGTAGTTACTACCATGTAGTTACTACCATGTAGTTACTATCATGTAGTCACTACCATGTAGTTACTATCATGTAGTTACTACCATGTAGTTACTACCATGTAGTTACTATCATGTAGTTACTACCATGTAGTTACTACCATGTAGTTACTATCATGTAGTTACTACAGTGTTCTGCAGTACTACAGTGTACTGCGGTACTACAGTGTACTGCGGTACTACAGTGTACTGCGGTACTACAGTGTTCTGTGGTAATACAGTGTACTGTGATACTACAGTGTACTGCGGGACTACAGTGTACTGTGGTAGTACAGTGTTCTGTGGTACTACAGTGTACTGCGGTACTACAGTGTACTGCGGTACTACAGTGTTCTGTGGTACTACAATGTACTGTGATACTACAGTGTACTGCGGGACTACAGTGTACTGTGGTAGTACAGTGTTCTGTGGTACTACAATGTACTGCGGTACTACAGTGTACTGTAGTACAACAGTGTACTGTAGTATGACAATAAAGAGATCTTGGATGTTGACTCTTACCCTCAACCACGAGGGGGAAGCAGACCGCCAGCAGCTTCACGGGGGACTTCTGGTACAGCTGGCAGACGGAGTCGTTCAGGGGGTCCTTGTTCTTGTCCAGCCAGCCGGCGATGTTGTAGTCCACGGTACCGGCGTAGTGCACCAGGGAGAAGTGGGCCTCAATCTTGCCTTTCTTGGGGGGCTTAGGCTTCTCAAAGGCTTTGGTTTTACCCAGGTGCTGGTCATACAGCTTGTTCTTGAAGGATGTGTCTGTGGCCTTGGGGAACATGCACTCCTCCTCCAGGATGGAGAAGATGCCCATGGGCTTGGAACAATGAGAAGAATGTGATTAAAGGGGGTCGATGCAGGGGGGGGGCTCTATAGAGAAACCTGTAGGGGGGGCTCTAGAGAGAAACCTGTAGGGGGGGCTCTATAGAGAAACCTTAGGGGGGCTCTATAGAGAAACCTGTAGGGGGGGCTCTAGAGAGAAACCTGTAGGGGGCTCTATAGAGAAACCTTTAGGGGGGCTCTATAGAGAAACCTGTAGGGAGGGCTCTATAGAGAAACCTGTAGGGGGGTTTCTATAGAGAAACCTGTAGGGGGGCTCTATAGAGAAACCTGTAGGGGGCTCTAGAGAGAAACCTGTAGGGGGCTCTATAGAGAAACCTTTAGGGGGGCTCTATAGAGAAACCTGTAGGGAGGGCTCTATAGAGAAACCTGTAGGGGGGTTTCTATAGAGAAACCTGTAGGGGGGCTCTATAGAGAAACCTGTAGGGAGGGCTCTATAGAGAAACCTGTAGGGGGGGCTCTATAGAGAAACCTGTAGGGGGACTCTATAGAGAAACCTGTAGGGGGGGCTCTATAGAGAAACCTGTAGGGGGACTCTATAGAGAAACCAGTAGGGGGGATCTATAGAGAAACCAGTAGGGGGGATCTATAGAGAAACCTGTAGGGGGGCTCTATAGAGAAACCTGTAGGGGGGATCTATAGAGAAACCTGTAGGGGGGCTCTATAGAGAAACCTGTAGGGGGGCTCTATAGAGAAACCTGTAGGGGGCTCTATAGAGAAACCTGTAGGGGGATCTATAGAGAAACCTGTAGGGGGGCTCTATAGAGAAACCTGTAGGGGGGCTCTATAGAGAAACCTGTAGGGGGGCTCTATTTGATTACCTTTTCAATGAGCTCAATGCAGGCAGCCAGGTCCATGCCAAAGTCGATGAACTCCCAGACAATACCCTCCTTCTTGTACTCCTCTTGCTCCAGGACAAACATGGTGTGGTTGAAAAACTGTTGCAGTTTCTCGTTGGTGAAGTTGATGCACAGCTGCTCCAAGGTGTTGAACTGTGAAGGGACAATAAACCAGTACAATCTCTCACGGGGCAATAAGACTCTGTCAGGAAAAGCTTCTGAACAGCGGAAATGAAGCTTACGTCAAAGATTTCAAAACCAGCGATGTCCAGGACGCCGATGTAGAACTGTCTCGCTTGTTTGGTGTCCAACATCTGGTTGATACGGACGACCATCCACAAGAACATCCTCTCGTAGATAGCCTTGGCCAGGGCCGTCACTGAGTTCATCACCTGAAGAAACACAAGGACGTCATTTGACCTTTTGGTAAAACTTCTGGTATTTCTTCTAATCTCTTTAATAACGGCAGGAATTTATTTGAGTGAGTCCGTCCGTCCGGTTTTGACTCCATTGTACGAAAGATATTTCACCCATCTATCTCACATTCATAATGTTCCTCTGCACATTCATAATGTTC
>JABXJD010000328.1:345000-352500 GCA_013375575.1 Percina caprodes
GACACCACAGAAGTTAAATGTGGTGAGCATACCAAATTTGGTGTCGCAGATACATCTTTGTTGTGATTAAATATCCTGTTTCAGGTTCCCGTGGATACGGCCAGGTCTTGGTTTGATTTTTGCTTACTCTGTTAAAGTGTATTGTAGGCCCTTGATCCCCGACATCCCCCCCCCCCGTCCCCCCGTCCCCCCCGGCCCCCCCGGCCCCCGATTGAACCTTTTAATAAGTTTATAAATAGGACCGTCAAGCAATAAAAAATAAATCTAATTCATTTCATGTTTTGGGATTTATGTAAATTAATCTCATAAATATAAAAACTCAAAATCAAGTCAGATTATAGTAGATGAGAAGGAGTGTGTGTCCTGGTTGTGTTTTGCTGTCATTTATGTGTATATTTGTGTTTCTTTCCATCCCTTTGATCTTTTATCACACACACTCTCACACACACACACACACACACAGACAGACATACAAACACACTCTCACACACACACACAGACAGACAGACATACAAACACACACTCACACACACACACAGACAGACAGACATACACACACAAAATCACGATCACACACACACACACACACACACACATGATCACACACACACACACACACACACGATCACACACACACACACACACACACACACACACACAGACACACAGACATACACTCATACACAGACACACATACACACACACACACACACACACAGACATACACTCATACACAGACACACATACACACACACACACACACACACACACAGACATACACTCATACACAGACACACATACACACACACACACACACACAGACAAACACACAGATACAGACACACACACACACAGTCACATACACACACACACACAGACATACACACATACACAGACACACACACACACACACACACACAGACATACACACATACACACACACACACACACACACACACACAGACATACACACATACACAGACACAGACACACACACACACACACACACACACACACACAGTCACACACACACACACACACACACACACACACACACAGACATACACACATACACAGACACAGACACACACACACACACACACACACACACACACACAGTCACACACACACACACACACACACACACACACACACAGACATACACACATACACAGACACACACACACACACACACACACACACACACAGACACACACACACACACAGTCACTCACACACACACAGACATACACACATACACAGACACACACACACACACACACACACACATACACAGACACACACACACACACACTCACACACACACACACAGACATACACACATACACAGACACACACACACAGTCACACACACACACACACACACACACACAGTCACACACAGAGAAAGGTCCAGTGACGGTTTGGCAGCCTGCAGGAATTGTTGCTCTTATTGCTGACGTGTAATGTCCCGGTCGCTGTGTAACCGAGCCGGTCTCATTATGACCGGTGACCTACATACCGACACTACATCGCAATGCCTCAGGCAGCAACTCTGTCTCAACACAAAATACTGGAGACACAGGAGCTGCCTGATAATACCGGCCCCCCCGCCTGTTTCAGAGTCCGACTGAATGGTCAGCGTGACCCACGCCGGCTGAGGGTCTGCCGCCCGGAGGTACCCCTCGGCACTGCCGCGGTACCCCTCGTGTTGGCTTAGATGTTAGAGGTCAGGGGTAGGGTGACCCGATGTTGATTTCCAAAAAAAGAGGACACTCGGCTCGGCCTCGAGACACTAATTCAGATTCTCAGAGGTTAATGAACTTATAAAATCTGTAACAACCTGTAACAAAATAATAGCTCTTTTCAAATGAATGAATAAATATGAAATAATGTATATGACCCTATTCTGTGTTAGCTTGAACTAAAGCTCTCTTAAAACCTTTTCAGTGTAATAATCAATCAATCAATCAATCAAAATGTATTTATTGGGCACTTTGCAACAACCAGCAGGGTCCAAAGTGGTCAACAGAACAACAAACAAACAAACAAAGTCCAAAACCTGTCCTCAGGACTCAGGGTGGAACATTTATACAAAATTGAATTGAATATTGAAATTGAATATTTTTTCAATTCAATTTATTTATAGTATCAATTCATAACAAGAGTTATCTCGAGACCCTTTACAGATAGAGCAGGTCTAGACCAGATAGAGTAGGTCTAGACCAGATAGAGTAGGTCTAGACCAGATAGAGCAGGTCTAGACCAGATAGAGTAGGTCTAGACCAGATAGAGCAGGTCTAGACCAGATAGAGTAGGTCTAGACTACACTCCAGAATTTACAAGGACCCAACAGTTCTAGTAGTTCCCTCCAGAACAAGCAACAGTGGGACAGTGGCGAGGAAAAACTTCCTTTTAGGAAGAAACCTCGGACAGACCCAGACCCAGACCCAGGCCCAGACCCAGACCCAGACCCAGACCCAGGCCCAGACCCAGACCCAGACCCAGACCCAGGCCCAGACCCAGGCCCAGACCCAGACCCAGGCCCAGACCCAGACCCAGGCCCAGACCCAGGCCCAGACCCAGGCCCAGACCCAGACCCAGGCCCAGACCCAGGCCCAGACCCAGGCCCTTGGTAGGCGGTGTCTGACGATCAGTTGGGGTGATGTCTCCCTTCCTGTTGCTCGACTCTCTGGCCACTCCTAAATCCCAGGAGGTCTTTCCTTTAACTTGAACCTCAAAGTAAAATCTACCTGAAGAGAAACTCTGTTTTCCTAAAACCATCAAATCTCTCTGGGTTGTCTGGGAGATTCTTCCTCACATCACTATCACGTACTCGTCTCCCATCATCAGACAGGGTGGACTTGGATGTGCTGTATCAGGGTCCAGGGTCACATCCACTGCATACTGCTGGACCCTCCACAGCTCGGCTTGGAGCGGCTCGTTAGTCTCTTGGCTCTCCTCGAGTTTTACCACAGCTCTCACCACGATCCCTTCAGGGACGGAGAACCCGGTCCGGTCCTCGGTGGATGTGGATGACAGAAATCCACAATCTAGCAACAACTGGATGCTTAGACACACACACATGCACACACACATTCACACACTCACTCTCACACACACGCATACTCACACACACGCATACACACACACGCATATGTACAAGCGCACACACACACATACTCACTCACTCTCACACACTCACTCTCACACACACACTCTCACACACACACGCATACACACACACGCATATGTACAAGCGCACACACACGCATACTCACACACACACACGCACACACACACACACACTCTCACACACACACATTCACATGCACACCCATACACACACACGCATATGTACAAGCGCATACACACGCATACTCACACACACATTCACACACACACTCTCACACACACACATACTCACACACACATTCACATGCACACTCACACACATTCACACGCACTCACACACACACTCACACATACGCATACACACACACGCATATGTACAAGCGCACACACACGCATACTCACACACACATTCACACACATACACACACTCACACAGACACATACTCACATGCACGCACACACATACCCACACACACACGCAAATTCACAGACACACACACGCAAATTCACAGACACACACGCACACACACAGTGACATGAAACTAATTTATTGCACTCTTGCACTTGTTTAATAATGTATTTTTTTATGTAAAGCACATTACAACCATTTTTTAAGTTTAACTGAAAAAATGTGAAAAAGGGAAGTGATGAGGAAGCTTGATGGCGATCTGCCCATCATATTTAGATATTATTATTATTATTATATGACTGGAACATCTGATGTAAAGTGGTCTCTCTTTCCCTCCTTCTCGCTGTCTTTCTATTTCTATTAATTCTGAACTCCATCTTCCTTTTTTCTCCCTCTTTGTTCCACCCAGACAGCAGTATCTGTCTTATTTACTACTATTTTGGTTGATTTTAGGTCACCTTTCCCACAAATGACCCCGTGTATTTTATTTTGTAAACTAACCGGAAGTGAACCTGATTTATTGTTTTGCCTACTTGATGATATAGCAGGAAGCTGATGCACAGTCAGAAACTTCGCTAGTTATGTACCGTCTTTAAACCAACGACCCCGGTTATCTAAGGGTGGTTTGAGGTCTAAATGTCCGCCTGAGGCTCTTCAGACACCGGGTTGCTCTGATTCTTACAGCCGTTGTTAGCCTGCGGAAGCTAACTTCAGCTAGCCTGAAGCTAACGTTACCGTTGCTAACGTTACACACAGCAGAAAAAGGACGAGCTGAAGCTGGAAGAAGTCCGGCTGCTTTCTGCTTGTTTTTATCTTCCCGCGGTGCTCCGCCAGCTCAGGGAGGGATGTGGAAAGTGAGTTTACAACTGTTGGGTGGTTTGCTGTCGGCCTGGTTCTTCGGCCACTTCGTCCTGGGTTGGTTTCAACAAAACAACGCAATAAAACCCGAAACTCAGAGCCGCGACGACCCGGGCAGAGCGCCCGCCAGCCAGGACCAGAGCTGCTTCTGCCACGTAAGTCTCGTGAACACGGTGCTCGTGGAACCGTAAGGCCAACGGCTTTTAACGGTTTTATATTTGAATGTCAACCGTCAAACGTAGAAATACGACACGCCAACTGCAACCATTCAGGGAACCTTCCAGCATTTTCTACTGTCATTTTAATTTGACGTCACACAACTGTGTGTGTGTGTGTGTGTGTGTGTGTGTGTGTTTGTTTTTTTATATTGGAGATACATTACATGATTGTCACATTATGTATTTGTTTTTACATTTATTTAACATTTTACTGCGTTGCTACTGGTTTCCGTGACTAACATTTTTCGCTATTTTGAGGAGTTTTAGTAAAAATAAAAAATATAAATTTGACGAGTACATAATTCAAAGTAGGTTAAATATCTGTTTTTCTTTTATTTAATGAATGGCAGACTCATTAAACACAATGACATGTCTTATTTGTGAGGTATTTTACTTTGTAACCTCACAGTGAAATATTCAGTGGACGTTAGAGCTTTTGTTGTGAAGGGTAAAGCGGAAGTGGTGAATGCTGACACAAGTTGCCATGGTTGCTCCGTACAGATGGTAAAACCCGTGTTTTTATTTTATAAATCTCCTAATTTTAGGCGAAATACAAACCTCTGTACTACAACAGCATGTATTCATTTAAATCCACATGTGATGTTTCCCTAACTAACATGTTTCGCCATTTTGAGGCTTTTTAGTTAAAATAATAATAAAGAAATGTCGACGTGTACACAAAAAAAATTAAATATCTAAAATTACACTCCTGTAACTAACACATGATGCTTTACGATTTTTAGATCGGTTTGTATTATGAAAAAGAATAACTACATCGGAAAGTAATAAAAAAATAATATTAATAATGAATAAAATGAAAAATAGCCTTTTCAGACAAACGTGTCAGAGTAACGGTCATCTACTGACATACGTCACATCGGCTGTAACTTCTAAAAAGACTCAAAATAACTTTTGAGCCCCAAACGGCTGTTGTTTCCATTAGTAACAGCGTGGTGTAACGTGATTGGCTGAGGCAGAGCTCCCGCCTCTTCCTCTTTTCTAGGACTTGTAGTCTTTTCGCTCCACAGTTAACAGCAATTCGAACGGTGCTCAAACCAGGATGAGAACTACACAGTGAGATTACGGCGGCAGAGAGGGGCGGGGCTTAGTTTGACAGTTGGATGTTGTGGAGGCGGGGCTCCCGGGGGACTGAAAGGTGTGAAAATCAGCCCGCAGACAGAGCTGCTGCCGCCGCTTCCGCTGCTTGACAACCGCGCAGCAAGTTACCTGAGAGTTAAAAAATCAAGTTACTACAGAAGTAGAGAGGCAGCATGCTGAGGGGGGTTCTCCTCTTCCTGGTTCTCGTGACGCTCGGTGGACAGCTGCGCTTAGAGGTTTGGGTCTGTGTGACGTGTTATATCTTTCCTGGGGGTCCTGTACCGACCTTTACTGAGACTTTCCAGGTGTTTCTAGATGCCTGAGAACAGCTGGAGACCACATAGTGTAACTTAGAAACAGTGTTCAGTGGTAATAGTCCGCTTGTTATGATGTTGATGTGCTTGGTCATACCTCAGAATTATATTTAATTGGTCTGATTATTATGGGATGTGTTGTGTGGCTTAGAGACATTTGTGAGATCTAATGGCTGTAGTCTGACTTACTCTGTGTCTTTAAGCCTGTTTGAGTGTTATTTATGTATATAATAATTATAATAATAATAATTATAATAATAATAACGTATACTTTATTAGTCCCACAAGGGGAAATTACAATGTACACTGTTGTTATTACACACACTACACACACATGCTCAGGTCCTACACATGCACTAATGGAGAGATGTCAGGGGGGGGGGGGGGGGGGGGGCACATGGAAAGGCGCCCACCGGGCAGTTGGGGGTTTGGTGTCTTGCTCAAGAGCACCTTGGCAGTGCCCAGGAGGTGAACCAGCACCTCTCCAGCTACCAGTCCACCACCAGACTCTGGTCCGTACGGGGACTTGAACCAGCGACCCTCCTGCTCCCTACGGACGGAGGTTCACACGTAGACACACGGAGATACTAACGGCCCAAAGACGGGAAAAAGAGACGCAAAAGAAAACAAAAGTGGTCAAATAGAGACGCAACAACACACACACACACACACACACACACACACACACACACACACACACACACACACACACACACACACACACACTTATGTCTTCCACAAACCAAGAGAAAATACCCAAACATATGTGTACAACATACCTGTTTAACGTAAGAAAACATATAGTTTGTTGTTATTTTTGTATTATTATTATTATTATTATTATCTGGGTCACATGACAGCGATATAAACAACAGATGTATCCTGGGAATCGTTCAGAACTTGATTTTATATTTTTATTTTATATATATATATATATATATATATATATATATATATATATATATATTTATTTATATATATATTTTTATATATATATATATATTTTTATATATATATATTATATATATATATTTTTATATATATATATATTTTTATTTATATATATATATATATATATTTTTTTTTATTTATATATATTTTTTATATATATATTTTATATATATATATATATTTTTATATATATATATATATATATATATATATTTTTATATATATATTTTATATATATATATTTATATATATTTATATATATATATATATATATATATATTTATATATATATATATATATATATATATATATATATATATATATATATATATATATATATATATATATATATATATATATATATATATATATATGCCCAATTAAATGCTTTTAAGACACTTATTGGACGCTTTTTGATGCTTTTTTTCAACATTTTCTTTGTTTTTCTACTCCACCCTCCGTGTTCTGTCCACCACTCACACACACGTGTTGCACTAGTTTTACACTGATGCCTTTT
>JABXJD010000328.1:362500-380000 GCA_013375575.1 Percina caprodes
AATAATCACTACTTTTAGCATGTATAGAGCAGCATATCTCCACCAGACTCCATGTAAATAATCACTACTTTTAGTGTATAGAGCAGCATATCTCCACCAGACTCCATGTAAATAATCACTACTTTTAGCATGTATAGAGCAGCATATCTCCACCAGACTCCATGTAAATAATCACTACTTTTAGTGTGTATAGAGCAGCATATCTCCACCAGACTCCATGTAAATAATCACTACTTTTAGTGTGTATAGAGCAGCATATCTCCACCAGACTCCATGTAAATAATCACTACTTTTAGCGTGTATAGAGCAGCATATCTCCACATGTAAATGGGTGAATTAAGAGTTTATTCCAACCAGACCAGAGTGGTGATTGTTGGAGCAGTGGAAAGGTGAACCAAGACGGCTTTTGGTAGTTTTGCGTGTTGCATTGTGCGGTAAACTGTCGTCGTTGTCGTTTGTCTCCTCAGAGGGTTGGGGCCGCCGTGTGGGGCCCAAACCCTCAGGAGTTCCGGCAGCGCTTCGACACGGCGGAGACGAAGGGCGAGGGCACGCGGCGGCTGAAGAACCTCTACTTCCTGTACCTCATCGAGCTGCGGGCGCTCTACAAGGTGGCGCCGTATTTCGAACGAGCGTTTGTCAACTTGTACACGGGAAACGCTCAGGAGGACGGAGCCACCAAGGACCTGCTGCTGCAGGTCTTCAACGAGATCAAGTAAGAAAGGGGGCCACGGCGGCGGACATTAGGTGTTGGGAAAGATTCTGTGGGTACACTTTAGTTGAAGGGTGGCAGCAGTTCAGTCTGTAGGGAGTTGGGTCGGGATCCGGAGGGTCGCTGGTTCAAGTCCCCATACGGACCAAATTACGGAGTGTGGACTGGTAGCTGGAGAGATGCCAGTTCACCTCCTGGGTGCTGCCAAGGTGCTCTTGAGGAAGACACCGAACCCCCTCAACTGTTTTGAAGAGACATAACGGCTTCAGTTCCCTGTCCCAACGGGCTGTAGATCGTCTTTGCTATCCAGACAGCGGCTGTGGCACAGTGGTAGAGCACAAGATAACCTTCCTGTCCCAGGCCGGCAGTCCCGTGTCCAAGTGTCCTTGTGCAAGACACTGAACCCTGAGTTGCTCCCGATGCTGCCCCATCGGTGTACATGTGTGTGTGAGTGTGTATCTAATGAGCAGGTGTGTAGATGTGTGAGTGTGCATCTGATTGGTTCCTGTACTATATTACAGGTCTTTGAGGAGTTGTGTTTATATATACAGTATATTTATATATATCTATATGTATATATAAAGATATTTACTGTATATAGATATAAAAGAACAGTCCATTTACATTAACTAACAGCTCCTCTTGTCTTCCAGAGCTTTCCCCATGCACTTTGATGAGAAGTCCATGTTCGCCGGACACAAAATCGAAGCCAAAATATTAAAGGTGAAACCAAAATCTTTTACTCAGTCTGCCTGTCACTCTGTCTCTCTCTCTCTCTCTTTCTGTGTGTGTGTGTGTGTGTGTGTGTGTAAACTGAATATGTCCGTCTCTCTCGTTCATCCTTCAGGAGGAGTTCCGCCTTCACTTTAAGAACATCTCCCGGATCATGGACTGCGTCGGCTGCAGTAAATGTCGACTGTGGGGGAAACTGCAGGTGAGTCGTCCCCCCCCCGTTGACGGCCTCCTGCACACCGCCAGCGGCCCGTGAGAGGGGCGTGAGCGTGGTCTGAGTGACAACTAACTACAATGTCCTCCCTGTGTGTACATCTGTCGTACTGGCCCTTTAACTGCAGTGTCCTCCCTGTGTGTACATCTGTCGTACTGGCCCTTTAACTGCAGTGTCCTCCCTGTGTGTACATCTGTCGTACTGGCCCTTTAACTACAGTGTCCTCCCTGTGTGTACATCTGTCGTACTGGCCCTTTAACTACAGTGTCCTCCCTGTGTGTACATCTGTCATACTGGCCCTTTAACTGCAGTGTCCTCCCTGTGTGTACATCTGTCATACTGGCCCTTTAACTGCAGTGTCCTCCCTGTGTGTTTACATCTGTCATACTGGCCCTTTAACTGCAGTGTCCTCCTTGTGTGTTTACATCTGTCATACTGGCCCTTTAACTGCAGTGTCCTTCCTGTGTGTACATCTGTCGTACTGGCCCTTTAACTACAGTGTCCTCCCTGTGTGTACATCTGTCGACTGGCTCCTTTAACTGCAGTGTCCTCCTGTGTGTACATCTGTCACTGGCCCTTTAACTACAGTGTCCTCCCTGTGTGTTTACATCTGTCATACTGGCCCTTTAACTACAGTGTCCTTCCTGCAGACTCAGGGTCTGGGAACAGCTCTGAAGATCCTCTTCTCTGAGAAGGAGATCCAGAATCTCCCCGAGCACAGCCCGTCCAAAGGCTTCCAGCTGACCCGGCAGGAGATCGTGGCTTTGCTCAACGGCTTTGGCAGGTACGTCCGCTCAGAGCAGAGAGGCAGGAGACGGGCAGAGAGACAGGAGACGGGCAGAGAGACAGGAGACGGGCAGAGAGACAGGAGACGGGCAGAGAGACAGGAGACGGGCAGAGAGACAGGAGACTGATTAAAGAGGCAGAGAGACAGGAGACGAGCAGAGAGACAGGAGGCGAGCAGAGAGACAGGAGATGGGCAGAGAGACAGGAGACGGGCAGAGAGACAGGAGGCGAGCAGAGAGACAGGAGACGGGCAGAGAGACAGGAGGCGAGCAGAGAGACAGGAGACGGGCAGAGAGACAGGAGGCGAGCAGAGAGACAGGAGGCGGGCAGAGAGACAGGAGGCAGGCAGAGAGAAAGGAGACTGATTAAAGTGGCAGAGAGACGAGCAGAGAGACAGGAGACTGATTAAAGAGGCAGAGAGACAGGAGGCGAGCAGAGAGACAGGAGACGAGTAGAGAGACAGGAGACTGATTAAAGAGGCAGTTAGACAGGAGACTGATTAAAGAAGCAGAGAGACAGGAGACGAGCAGAGAGACGAGCAGAGAGACAGGAGACGAGCAGAGAGACAGGAGACTCAGAGCAGAGAGACAGGAGACTCAGAGCAGAGAGACAGGAGACTCAGAGCAGAGAGACAGGAGACTCGGAGCAGAGAGACAGACCACCACATGATTAATATGGGATAAGTTGTAATAGAGCTCATGTTCCAGCTGATAGGACATATCGAGCTATAATAAGGAAACAACGACGCTATCAACACGTCGCTATGACGATGCAACGTGTCTTTATTGCCCCACCCCCCCGGCACCGCTGCAAGACTCTTTGTCTCTCTGTCTGAGCGTCTTCCATTGTCTCCGCAGGACGTCCCACAGCTTGTCCTAACCTTTGTCGGCCATTTCCTTCACGAGTTCCTGATCAATTAAATCCAGAAAGTCTCTCGTCTCCTCGTCCGTCCTCGTCCATCTGTCTTGCATTTTCTCATCTATATAGATGAGAAAATGCCCCAAAAAAATCTTTAAAAAACAACCTCTCTCTCTCTCTCTCTCTCCCCCCTCTCTCCTCCCCCAGGTTGTCCACCAGTATACATCAGCTCCACAGCTTCCGCCTGCTGCTGAAGGAGAGCAGGTAACCCTGACCTGTCGTCCTCACCCTGAAGAACCGCCTCCTTCTTCATGGACATCAGGATCAACTCCCCTCCCCTCCCCTCTCTCTTCTGTACATCCTCCTCTCTTCTGTTCCTCCCCTCTCCCTCCCTCCCTCCTCTCTTCTGTACATCCTCCTCTCTTCTGTTCCTCCCCTCTCCCTCCCTCCCTCCCCCTCTCTTCTGTTCCTCCCTCTCCCTCCCTCCCTCCTCTTCTCCTTCCTCCTCTCCCTCCCTCCTCCCTTCTGTACATCCTCCCCTCCCTCCCCTCCCCTCTCTTCTGTTCCTCCCCCTCCCTCCTCCCTCCCTCCCTTCTCTCTTCCCCTGTCCCTCCCTCCCTCCCTCCTCTCCTCTCTCCTTCCTCCTCCTCTCCCCCCTCCCTCCCTTCTGTACATCCTCTCCCTCCCTCCCTCCCTCCCCTCTCTCTGTACATCCTCCCTCCCCCCTCTCTTCTGTTCCTCCCCCTCCCTCCCTCCTCCCCCGTCTGTTAGACCATGAATGTGAACTCTTCCTGCCTCCGTCTGAAGAGTTTCTGAAAGCTTCCCTGACGTCTTTTCTTTCTCGGCTGGAAAACTTGTCGTCCAGTTGACTCTTTGGACGTAGGACGTAGGACGAGGACGTTGGACTATATTTTGACGTTGGACGTTGGACCAACCCTGACCGATGTCCCCGCTGACATCACATCCTGTTGGATTTCCTGTGACGATGACGCTGGACCCTGAGAGAGGACTCAGGGAAACGCTGCTGCTGCTTTTTAGTCATTTGTGTTTTTCTCTCTCCTCCTCTCTTTTCCTCTCCTCTGTTCTCCTCCTCTATTCCTCTCTCCTCTCCTCTGTTCTCCTCCTCTCTTCCTCTCTTCCTCTCTCCTCTCCTCTTCTCTGGGTGATTTTGGAGAAGTTTGTCGCTCACAAGCCTGAGGACCAATCTGCTCACGTTTAACACCATCTTCGGCCTAATTTGTGTGTGTGTGTGTGTGTGTGTGTGTGTGTGTGTGTGTGTGTGTGTGTGTGTGTGTGTGTGTGTGTGTGTGATGCTTCGCAGCACAAGCATAAATACGTAAAGTGGACCAAAGAGTTTGGAGGCGCCTACATTTTATTTTGAAATGTATTTTTTGTTTATTTTTCTGATGTCCAGGAAGTGATGTTACCATGGCTACGGCCACTCAGTATTTAGTTGTTTAAAACCTGGAATGAGACAATAAAATAGGAAAAGGTCTGAAGATTAAGAGTAATATTAGAGTAATATCAGAGTAATATAGGAGTAAGATTCCAGTGTCTGCTGGGGGGAATTCCTGGATGCAAGTGACCGTTTTGTGTGTGTGTGTGTGTGTGTGTGTGTGTGTGTGTGTGTGTGTCTCCAGCAGCTGCACGTCGTCAGCCTTAAAACTAAATCGTGGTTTTGATAACTTCAGATCTTCATGTTTGGAAAAGAAGTTCTCTTTGTTTTGCTTTCAGACCTGTTGACACGTTGACCTGTTGACACGTTGACCTGTTGACACGTTGACCTGTTGACACGTTGACCTGTTGACACGTTGACACGTTGACCTGTTGACACGCTGACCTGTTGACACGCGACCTGTTGACACGCTGACACGCTGACCTGTTGACACGCTGACCTGTTGACACGCTGACCTGTTGACACGCTGACCTGTTGACACGCTGACCTGTTGACACGCTGACCTGTTGACACGCGACACGTTGACCTGTTGACACGTTGACACGCTGACCTGTTGACACGCTGACACGTTGACCTGTTGACCTGTTGACCTGTTGACACGCGACCTGTTGACACGTTGACCTGTTGACCTGTTGACACGTTGACCTGTTGACACGTTGACCTGTTGACCTGTTGACACGTTGACCTGTTGACACGTTGACCTGTTGACACGTTGACACGTTGACCTGTTGACATGTTGACATGTTGACCTGTTGACACGTTGACCTGTTGACACGTTGACACGTTGACCTGTTGACACGTTGACCTGTTGACACGTTGACCTGTTGACACGTTGACCTGTTGACCTGTTGACACGTTGACCTGTTGACACGCTGACCTGTTGACACGCTGACCTGTTGACCTGTTGACACGCTTGACCTGTTGACACGCTGACACGCTGACACGCGACCTGTTGACACGCTGACACGCTGACCTGTTGACACGCTGACACGTTGACCTGTTGACACGCTGACCTGTTGACACGTTGACCTGTTGACCTGTTGACACGTTGACCTGTTGACACGTTGACACGTTGACCTGTTGACACGTTGACCTGTTGACACGTTGACCTGTTGACACGTTGACCTGTTGACCTGTTGACCTGTTGACACGTTGACCTGTTGACACGTTGACCTGTTGACACGTTGACCTGTTGACACGTTGACCTGTTGACCTGTTGACACGTTGACACGTTGACCTGTTGACATGTTGACACGTTGACCTGTTGACACGTTGACCTGTTGACACGTTGACACGTTGACCTGTTGACACGTTGACCTGTTGACACGTTGACCTGTTGACACGTTGACCTGTTGACACGTTGACCTGTTGACCTGTTGACACGTTGACCTGTTGACACGTTGACCTGTTGACACGTTGACACGTTGACCTGTTGACACGTTGACACGTTGACCTGTTGACACGTTGACCTGTTGACACGTTGACACGTTGACCTGTTGACACGTTGACACGTTGACACGTTGACACGTTGACCTGTTGACCTGTTGACACGTTGACCTGTTGACCTGTTGACACGTTGACCTGTTGACCTGTTGACACGTTGACCTGTTGACACGTTGACCTGTTGACACGTTGACACGTTGACCTGTTGACACGTTGACCTGTTGACACGTTGACACGTTGACCTGTTGACACGTTGACCTGTTGACACGTTGACCTGTCGACACGTTGACCTGTTGACACGTTGACCTGTTGACCTGTTGACCTGTACGACGGGTCGATCTGTCGAGTCTATTTATTTGAAAAGAGGATTAATAAATATTTCTGGACGATTCAGCTTTTGGTTTTTATTTAAAATCTCAAACATGAAAAACACTAAAAACAATATTTACACATTTTATTCCTTAAATGTCCACTTTAAGTCTTGTTTACACACACACACACACACACACATATATATATATATATATATATATATATATATGTATGTATGTATGTATGTATGTATATATATGTACGTATATATATATATATATATATATGTATATATATGTACGTATATATATATATATGTATATATATATACGTATATATATATATATATATATATATATATATATATATATATATATATATATATATATATATATATATATATATATATATATATATATATATATATATATATATATATATGTATATATATATATATATATATATATATATATATATGTATGTATATGAGTTTCAATCAGCTGGGAAAATATTGCAGCTTCAGGGTTCATACGGTATAAATAAAGCCGTAAACGATTAAAATATTTATTCACATTAATGTCAAAGTAACTATTAATCACATTATTGTAAATGTCCGTTGATATGAATGATGTTGTACGTTACTGATGGACGTGGATGTGGTCTGGTGGATGTGGTCTGGTGGACGTGGTCTGGTGGACGTGGTTTGGTGGACGTGGTCTGGTGGACGTGGACATGGTTTGGTGGACGTGGACGTGGTCTGGTGGACGTGGTCTGGTGGTCAGCGCTCGCTCCGTTGGAGCGGTTCTGGGAGACAGAGACGTCTTCAACAGGTTTTAAAAGGTCGTCCTTCCCTTCCTTAAAATGTTATTTCAGATTTGTTTTTAAAACACTAAATTAGGCCCGAGGGACACGAGAGGGTCTTGGAAGAGGAGACAACACGAGGGACACAAGAGGGTCTTGGAAGAGGAGACAACACGAGGGACACGAGAGGGTCTTGGAAGGGGAGACAACACGAGGGACACGAGAGGGTCCCGGAAGGGGAGACGACACGAGGGACACGAGAGGGTCCCGGAAGGGGAGACGACACGAGGGACACGAGAGGGTCCCGGAAGGGGAGACAACACGAGGGCCACGAGAGGGTCCCGGAACAGGAGACAACACGAGGGACACGAGAGGGTCCCGGAAGGGGAGACAACACGAGGGCCACGAGAGGGTCCCCGAAGGGGAGGCAACACGAGGGACACGAGAGGGTCCCGGAACAGGAGACAACACGAGGGACACGAGAGGGTCCCGGAAGGGGAGACAACACGAGGGACACGAGAGGGTCCCGGAAGGGGAGACAACACGAGGGCCACGAGAGGGTCCCGGAAGGGGAGACAACACGAGGGCCACGAGAGGGTCTTGGAAGAGGAGACAACACGAGGGACACGAGAGGGTCCCGGAAGGGGAGACAACACGCGGGACACGAGAGGGTCCCGGAAGGGGAGACAACACGCGGGTTAAAGATGAAGAAATGATGACGAGAACTGCCGTTTGTTAGAACTCGTTTTATTTAAGTGTTGATTTCTGTGTCCAAACGTCACACACACCAAAAAGACACGGGGCGCGACCCCCTTAGACCCCCTTAGACCCCCTTAGACCCCCTTAGACCTCCTTAGACCCCCTTAGACCCCCTTAGACCCCCTTAGACCCCCTTAGACCTCCTTAGACCTCCTGCGTCTGGAACAAACAGCGTTTCTGAACCGCTGCAACAGTTCAAATCTGGTTTTTCTTCAGATTTGAACAGTTTTTGATGCTTTCATCATTTTCCAGAGTTTTAAAATATGTTTTTATAGTAAAACCAAAACAGCAGAACGGTTTCTTTCCTTTTAATGGTCCTTTAATACTAATTATGAAAAAGAAATCAAACAAAGTTTTTCTATACTGATTCGGACGTCAACCAGCCGGTCGCAACGCTAACCGCTAACTGCTAACCGCTAACTGCTAACCGCTAACTGCTAACCGCCCAGAGCATTGGTAAACGTTGGGGAAGGTTAAAGGGCCCACGTGCTGCTCGTCTTCAGGAGACATGTTTTTCATACTATGGGCCCTTTAACCCTCGTGTCGTCTTCGGGTCCAATTTGACCCGTTTTTTAAATTTTTAATATCAGGAACTTGACTTTCTTTCAACCAAACTGCCTAAAAACAACATGGCTGCCGTCCGATGTTCTTCAGGTAAACTTCTGACTACTTTCATTGAACATTGGTTGTTTTATTGAAATGTGGCATTTAAAAACGTCACCAAAACCTTGGAAGAAATGTCAAAAAAAAGAAAAAATTAGAAATTAATTGTTTTTGTAAAATTTCTTTAAAACGTTGATTGGCTATGAATTAACCTTCGTGTTCCCGCCAAATTCTTACTGTTTTGACTAATTTTTTCAATATTTTTCAATATTATCTCCTTGGTTACACCTTATTATCTCCATGGTTACACCTTATTATCTCCATGGTTACACCTTATTATCTCCATCCCCAGAACGTCCCAGTTAGAGAGGACATGTCCCACCGATCGGCCCCAGAACGTCCCAGTTAGAGAGGACGTGTCCCACCGATCGGCCCCAGAACGTCCCAGTTAGAGAGGACGTGTCCCACCGATCGGCCCCAGAACGTCCAAGTTAGAGAGGACGTGTCCCACCGATCAGCCCCAGAACGTCCCAGTTAGAGAGGACATGTCCCACCGATCGGATCAGCCCCAGAACGTCCCAGTTAGAGAGGACGTGTCCCACCGATCGGCCCCAGAACGTCCCAGTTAGAGAGGACATGTCCCACCAATCGGATCAGCCCCAGAACGTCCCAGTTAGAGAGGACGTGTCCCACCGATCGGCCCCAGAACGTCCCAGTTAGAGAGGACATGTCCCACCGATCAGCCCCAGAACGTCCCAGTTAGAGAGGACATGTCCCACCAATCGGATCAGCCCCAGAACGTCCCAGTTAGAGAGGACGTGTCCCACCGATCGGCCCCAGAACGTCCCAGTTAGAGAGGACATGTCCCACCGATCAGCCCCAGAACGTCCCAGTTAGAGAGGACGTGTCCCACCGATCGGCCCCAGAACGTCCCAGTTAGAGAGGACGTGTCCCACCGATCGGCCCCAGAACGTCCCAGTTAGAGAGGACATGTCCCACCGATCAGCCCCAGAACGTCCCAGTTAGAGAGGACGTGTCCCACCGATCGGCCCCAGAACGTCCCAGTTAGAGAGGACATGTTGTGAACATATTCTTTATTAATCTTTACAATCATTCCCTGTAAGATCCGAGCACGTCTGACTCGTTTTGTCCACATCGTCTTCAGGACTGGACATTTTCAGCATGAAGCTCGCTGGCTCGGAGATTGTTGTTGTTTTGAGTTTGAGAAGGGTGAGAGAGAGGCAGACAGAGAGAGACAGACAGAGAGAGAGAGACAGACAGAGAGAGAGAGACAGGAAGTCCGGTTCTATCCTGGAGATAACTCCGTTGATCCCGACTAACGGGACCAGCCCTGCGCTACATCCTGGTATTTCACATCAGGGACGATAAGAAACACAATAACAGAGTGATGCTGTGCAGTGAAGAGGAGGATCATGGGTAAGGGTGGAGCTCCCCGCCGGCGGCGGCCGTCAGGCGCTGCTCGTCGCTGCCGGTGTGCACGGTGAAGCTGCTGTGGCGGCTGCCCCAGTCGTAGCAGTCGGAGGACAGACTGACGGAGAGAAGACACGCCGTCACTCACCCAGACACCAGAAACCCAGACACCAGATACCTAGACACCCAGACACTAGATACCTAGACACCCAGACACTAGATACCTAGACACCCAGACACCAGATACCTAGACACCTAGACACCTAGACACCAGATACCTAGACACCTAGACACCCAGACACCAGACGCCCAGACACCAGATACCTAGACACCTAGACACTAGATACCTAGACACCCAGACACCAGATACCTAGACACCTAGACACCTAGACACCAGATACCTAGACACCTAGACACCCAGACACCAGACACCCAGACACCAGATACCTAGACACCTAGACACTAGATACCTAGACACCTAGACACTAGACACCTAGACACCTAGACACCTAGACACCTAGACACCAGATACCTAGACACCTAGACACCCAGACACCAGACACCCAGACACCAGATACCTAGACACCTAGACACTAGATACCTAGACACCCAGACACCAGATACCTAGACACCCAGACACCAGATACCCAGACACCCAGACACCCAGACACCAGATACCTAGACACCTAGACACTAGATACCTAGACACCCAGACACCAGATACCTAGACACCAGATACCCAGATACCCAGACACCCAGACACCCAGACACCTAGACACCTAGACACCCAGACACCAGATACCCAGACACCCAGACACCAGACACCCAGACACCTAGACACCCAGACACCCAGACACCAGACACCTAGACACCAGACACCTAGACACCCAGACACCTAGACACCAGATACCTAGACACCAGACACCACACACTAGACACCACACACTAGACATCACACACCACACACTAGACACCAGACAACACACACTAGACATCACACACCACACACTAGACACCAGACACATGTAGATGTGTATATATATATTACACATAAAAAAACTTTGGATTTTTATATTATGTTGGCAGCTCATTCTGTTAAAAACAAATCGTGAGAAAATCGGCAACTGGCTTATGATGTTATTACAGCCCTAAATATTGGTTATAGCATCAACAGCAGCAGCAGCAGCAGGGCGTTTCGTACCTCGCTGGTGCATTCTGGGGAGGAATGCTCCACGCCAGGTCGTCGTCGCTGTCGTACCGTCGAGGGTTGTCAAAGAAATATCCTCTGGAGGAGAGAACGTGGTTCGGTATCCCCGCCGCACTCTGGGGACACAAAAGAGGCATTGTGAATATGTCTGGTCTATACACACTAAAAGTAGTGATTTACATGGAGTCTGGTGGAGATATGCTGCTCTATACACGCTAAAAGTAGTGATTATTTACATGGAGTCTGGTGGAGATATGCTGCTCTATACACGCTAAAAGTAGTGATTATTTACATAGAGTCTGGTGGAGATATGCTGCTCTATACACGCTAAAAGTAGTGATTATTTACATGGAGTCTGGTGGAGATATGCTGCTCTATACACGCTAAAAGTAGTGATTATTTACATGGAGTCTGGTGGAGATATGCTGCTCTATACACGCTAAAAGTAGTGATTATTTACATGGAGTCTGGTGGAGATATGCTGCTCTATACACGCTAAAAGTAGTGATTATTTACATGGAGTCTGGTGGAGATATGCTGCTCTATACACGCTAAAAGTAGTGATTATTAACATGGAGTCTGGTGGAGATATGCTGCTCTATACACACTAAAAGTAGTGATTATTTACATGGAGTCTGGTGGAGATATGCTGCTCTATACACACTAAAAGTAGTGATTATTTACATGGAGAGGGTAAATAGGGTAAAGAGGACAGTATACCCACATACCTGGACTCACAAAATAATACCTGGACACTTGACACTTGACTGATAATTTATGGTAAATGTATTTTCACAGCCAAAGGTTTTATTATTATTATTATTATTATTATTATTATTATTATTATTATTATTATTATTATTATTATTATCTTTATACTGTCTGCTTTCTCTCTATACTGTATTTTTCTTGCTGAAAACAGCTGCTGGAAATTTCAATTTCCTTGTGGGAGTCCTCCCAGAAGGATTAATAAAGAGAAGTCTAAGGGTACCCTGTGTTATTATTCTATTTCTCCCATGCTTCCTTGGTGGGATGTACTAAGTCGCAAGGAAAGGAAGCAAGTGAAGGAACCAAGGATGCAATTTAACGTCTTAAGACGTACCCGCTGACATTGCCGTCCCTAGAGGAACGCTACGGCTTAAAGAAAGCAGAGGACTGACCCGTTCTTGAGGCGGCCGGCGAACCCTGAAGAAGAAGACGACCAGCGACGTGGGCAGCAGCTCCCACACGAACAGAATCACCCCGAACACGATGTAGCCGCCGTCTCCTAGCGACGAGCGGAGGTCCGCCTGCACACACAGGTGATCCCGGGCAGTACTACATTTAGTCCACATGTCGAGGTACTTCTACTTTATTTGAGTCTTTTCTTTTTATGCCACTTTCTGCTTCTACTCCGCTACATTTCATAAGAAATATTCTACTTCGTATCTGGTTTTTTTGGTGTGTTTTTTTTTTCTCCGCTTCTCTTCGTAGTCGTCAGATCCACCAGCCCTCACAGAGCTGGTTCAGGTCTGCCTTGCACCAGATCTTAGTTCTGCCGTTGTATTTTGAGACTTCCTTCCTTCCGTTGACACACTGAGCTCCTCCTCCTCTCTCTTTCCCTCTGAGTGCATCCTGTCCCAGAAGCTCGTGTTACTACCTTATCTCTGGGAGTCCTTATGTTTTCTCCCCCAGCAGTTTTCCTTGGATTAGGGTGGCACCTTAATCATGGTTGCAGCTGTCGCTGTGGTCCTGCTACACCCTGCAACACCCTGCTACGCCCTGCTACGCCCTGCTACACCCTGTTACACTCTACAGTGCCCTGCTACACTCTACAGTGCCCTGCTACACTCTACAGTGCCCTGCTACGCCTTGCTACGCTCTACAGTGCCCTGCTACACTCTACAGTGCCCTGCTGCGCCCTGTTACACTCTACAGTGCCCTGCTACACTCTACAGTGCCCTGCTACATTCTACAGTGCCCTGCTACGCCCTGCTACACTCTACAGTGCCCTGCTACATTCTACAGTGCCCTGCTACGCCCTGCTACACTCTACAGTGCCCTGCTGCGCCCTGCTACACTCTACAGTGTCCTGCTACACTCTACAGTGCCCTGCTACACTCTACAGTGCCCTGTTACGCCCTGTTACACTCTACAGTGCCCTGCTACGCCCTGCTACACTCTACAGTGCCCTGCTACGCCCTGCTACACTCTACAGTGCCCTGTTACGCCCTGTTACACTCTACAGTGCCCTGCTACGCCCTGCTACACTCTACAGTGCCCTGTTACGCCCTGTTACACTCTACAGTGCCCTGCTACACGCTGTTACACTCTACAGTGCCCTGCTACACGCTGTTACACTCTACAGTGCCCTGCTACACCCTGCTACACGCTACAGTGCCCTGCTACACCCTGCTACACGCTACAGTGCCTTGCTGTGCCCTGCTATGCTCTACAGTGCCCTGCTACGGAGATTTCTTCACTTTTAATACTTTAACTAAATTTTCCTGATGATACTTAGACTTTTACTGCAGGACTTGTAACAGAGTATTTGTACAGTGTGGTATTAGTACTTATACTGCAGTAAACGAGTACTTCTGAACCCTCACCTGGTCCGAGACGTTGTACCAGTCGTAGTCGAAGGAGTTGATGGTCTCGATGTTGGTGAGGGCGAGCACCACCAGGTTGTAACAGGCCCGCGACGCGTACAGCAGCACCACCATGACGCCGATCAGAGTCACCTGACACACCGACGTACCCTACACACACACACACACACACACACACGCACGCACACAGACACGCACGCACACCCAGACACAGATACGCACACAGACGCACACACACGCACACACAGATACGCACACACACACACACGCACACACACCCAGACACAAATACGCACACACACACACGCAGACACGCAGACACACACACACGCACACGCACACAGACCCAGACACAGATACGCACACACATGCAGACACAGATACGCACACACACGCAGACACAGATACGCACACACACGCAGACACGCACTTACACGCACACACACAGACAGGCACGCATTTACGTACGCACAGCAAGAGAAAAAGTAGATTGAAAGAGACTATATAGAGGACATAAAGAGACTATATAGAGGACATAAAGAGACTATATAGAGGACATATAGAGACTATATAGAGGACATATAGAGACTATATAGAGGACATAAAGAGACTATATAGAGGACATATAGAGACTATATAGAGGACATATAGAGACTATATAGAGGACATAAAGAGACTATATAGAGGATATAAAGAGACTATATAGAGGACATATAGAGACTATATAGAGGATATAAAGAGACTATATAGAGGACATATAGAGACTATATAGAGGACATATAGAGACTATATAGAGGACATAAAGAGACTATATAGAGGACATATAGAGACTATATAGAGGACATATAGAGACTATATAGAGGACATAAAGAGACTATATAGAGGACATATAGAGACTATATAGAGGACATATAGAGACTATATAGAGGACATAAAGAGACTATATAGAGGACATATAGAGACTATATAGAGGACATATAGAGACTATATAGAGGATATATAGAGACTATATAGAGACTATATGGAGGATATATAGAGACTATATAGAGGATATATAGAGACTATATAGAGACTATATAGAGGACATATAGAGACTATATAGAGACTATATAGAGGATATATAGACACTATATAGAGGATATATAGAGACTATATAGAGACTATATAGAGGATATATAGAGACTATATAGAGACTATATAGAGGATATATAGAGACTATATAGAGGATATATAGAGGATATATAGAGACTATATAGAGGATATATAGAGACTATATAGAGACTATATAGAGGATATATAGAGACTATATAGAGGATATATAGAGGATATATAGAGACTATATAGAGGATATATAGAGACTATATAGAGACTATATAGAGACTATATAGAGGACATATAGAGACTATATAGAGACTATATAGAGGATATATAGAGACTATATAGAGACTATATAGAGGACATATAGAGACTATATAGACACTATATAGAGACTATATAGAGGATATATAGATGATATATAGAGACTATATAGAGACTATATAGAGGATATATAGAGACTATATAGAGGACATATAGAGACTATATAGAGGACATATAGAGACTATATAGAGACTATATAGAGGACATATAGAGACTATATAGAGACTATATAGAGGATATATAGAGACTATATAGAGGATATATAGAGGATATATAGAGACTATATAGAGACTATATAGAGGATATATAGAGACTATATAGAGACTATATAGAGGATATATAGAGACTATATAGAGACTATATAGAGGACATATAGAGACTATATAGAGGACATATAGAGACTATATAGAGACTATATAGAGACTATATAGAGGACATATAGAGACTATATAGAGACTATATAGAGGATATATAGAGACTATATAGAGGATATATAGAGACTATATAGAGACTATATAGAGGATATATAGAGACTATATAGAGACTATATAGAGGATATATAGAGGATATATAGAGACTATATAGAGACTATATAGAGACTATATAGAGGACATATAGAGACTATATAGAGACTATATAGAGGATATATAGAGACTATATAGAGACTATATAGAGGACATATAGAGACTATATAGACACTATATAGAGACTATATAGAGGATATATAGATGATATATAGAGACTATATAGAGACTATATAGAGGATATATAGAGACTATATAGAGGACATATAGAGACTATATAGAGGACATATAGAGACTATATAGAGACTATATAGAGGACATATAGAGACTATATAGAGACTATATAGAGGATATATAGAGACTATATAGAGGATATATAGAGGATATATAGAGACTATATAGAGACTATATAGAGGATATATAGAGACTATATAGAGACTATATAGAGGATATATAGAGACTATATAGAGACTATATAGAGGACATATAGAGACTATATAGAGGACATATAGAGACTATATAGAGACTATATAGAGACTATATAGAGGACATATAGAGACTATATAGAGACTATATAGAGGATATATAGAGACTATATAGAGGATATATAGAGACTATATAGAGACTATATAGAGGATATATAGAGACTATATAGAGACTATATAGAGGATATATAGAGGATATATAGAGACTATATAGAGGATATATAGAGACTATATAGAGACTATATAGAGGATATATAGAGACTATATAGAGGATATATAGAGACTATATAGAGGATATATAGAGACTATATAGAGACTATATAGAGGATATATAGAGACTATATAGAGGATATATAGAGACTATATAGAGACTATATAGAGACTATATAGAGGACATATAGAGACTATATAGAGGATATATAGAGGATATATAGAGACTATATAGAGACTATATAGAGACTATATAGAGACTATATAGAGGATATATAGAGACTATATAGAGACTATATAGAGACTATATAGAGGACATATAGAGACTATATAGAGGACATATAGAGACTATATAGAGACTATATAGAGACTATATAGAGGATATATAGAGACTATATAGAGGACATATAGAGACTATATAGAGGACATATAGAGACTATATAGAGACTATATAGAGACTATATAGAGGATGAATAAACCTTTGACTCCAGGTAGATGTTGGCCAGAGACATCTTGGCGACCTTGTAGAGGCAGACGGACAGCGAGACGGCGCAGAGGACAAACAGACTGTCGTTGATGGCGACCCTCACCAGGACGAGGGTCTTCACGTCGGCGGCGGCCATCTTGACGAGCAGCGCACAGACCAGGTTAACCACCAGGAAGAGAAGGCTGACGCCCACGAAGACCAGGTACAGAGGAAGTCTGGAGGAGACGGGCGGACACACACAGGCTGCTCAGGTGGGGGTGTGTGTGTGTGTGTGTGTGTGTGTCTGTGTGTGTGTGTGTGTGTGTGTCTGTGTGTAATCAGAATAATGTCCCAAGGTGCTTCACATAAAGGGGTGGGGCATCACCGTGGAAACAGGTTACCTGTATTTCAGCAGCGCAGGTGTGTACTTGGACTTCGCCTTAAAGTAAACCTGAGGGGGGGAAATAAAAGATAATAATTATCAATCACAAATTATA
>JABXJD010000328.1:392500-410000 GCA_013375575.1 Percina caprodes
CTATCTGTAAATTATAGAGCGGTCTAGACTTGCTCTATCTGTAAATTATAGAGCGGTCTAGACCTGCTCTATCTGTAGATTATAGACCGGTCTAGACCTGCTCTATCTGTAAATTATAGAGCGGTCTAGACCTGCTCTATCTGTAGATTATAGAGCGGTCTAGACCTGCTCTATCTGTAGATTATAGAGCGGTCTAGACCTGCTCTATCTGTAGATTATAGAGCGGTCTAGACCTGCTCTATCTGTAGATTATAGAGCGGTCTAGACCTGCTCTATCTGTAGATTATAGAGCGGTCTAGACCTGATCTATCTGTAAATTATAGAGCGGTCTAGACCTGCTCTATCTGTAGATTATAGAGCGGTCTAGACCTGCTCTATCTGTTAAAATAAGAATAATAATTTTCTTGCCAAATAAGCTGATTTGTGTGATCGTAGGAGCTGAAAAGCGTTCATGTTGCCTCAGCGTACCGTTGTGTACTTTCAGAGAAACACCTTCCAGCTGGTGGTGGTTTCCACGGAGACGTCTTCCTGCGCCATCCTGCTGTACCCCCGAGACCGCTTGCAGTTCCTCTCCACAACAGTCGGGGGCGAGACCAAGACCCTGGAGGCCGGCTTCAACGAAGGCCTCGTGGCGGGCTGGTGGTGGCAGGAAAAACAGGGGACGTACTTCAACACCACCACCGAAGAAGAGTCGTCCATCAGAGAACTCACTGAGTACGAATCTGCTCCAAACGGGGAAATACTACAGGAAATACTACAGGAATACTACAGGAAATACTACAACAAATTCTACAACATTCAGGAAACACAACAACAAATACTACAACATTTTAAGAAACATGACATAATTTTAGGAAATACTACAACAAATACTACAACATTTCAGGAAACACTACAACATTTTAGGAAATACTATAACAAATACTACAACATTTCAGGAAATACTATAACAAATACTACAACATTCAGGAAGTACAAGGGCTCAGTTTACTCCTTTCACCATTTCTAGCCACTGGGGGGACATAGGCAGGCTGGGGGGCCATAGGCAGGCTGGGAGGGCCATAGGCAGGCTGGGGGCCATAGGCAGGCTGGGGGGGCCATAGGCAGGCTGGGAGGGCCATAGGCAGGCTGGGAGGGCCATAGGCAGGCTGGGGGGCCATAGGCAGGCTGGGGGGCCATAGGCAGGCTGGGAGGGCCATAGGCAGGCTGGGGGGCCATAGGCAGGCTGGGAGGGCCATAGGCAGGCTGGGGGCAAATTAATGTTGAAACCTCATAAAGTAATTTTCATGCTATGGGACCTTTTAAACAAAGTAGTGATGGTACCCTGCATGTTAGTGGTAATATGTAGTACTGGTTGTGACCAATTCTACCATGAAGGCATTTTTAGGACGTAAGAGACGTCTCCTGTCCAACAGCCAATAGAGAAGTCAGCTGGTGGAGTCTCCAGAGGCTGGTTTTAGGACGTAAGAGACGTCTCCTGTCCAACAGCCAATAGAGACTCAGCTGGTGGAGTCTCCAGAGGCTGGTTTTAGGACGTAAGAGACGTCTCCTGTTCTACAGCGAATAGAGAAGTCAGCTGGTGGAGTCTCCAGAGGCTGGTTTTAGGACATAAGAGACGTCTCCTGTCCTAACCCGCGTGTCGTCTTCACAAAAAACCTGTTTTGGTCCCTTTTTTCAACATTATGGTCCGTTTGTCCGACATTTTGTCACTTTTTCAATGTTGTGGGGGCATTTTTCATGTTTATTTTTCATACCGAGGAGTTTTGATATTTTCAATGTTGACTTTTTCAGCTCTTATTTTGACGGCCCATTTTTTGTCCCCCAAAAGAAAACTATTAACTAAAACGGGTGAAATTTGACCCGAGGACAACGTGAGGGTTAACTGAGTTTTCTTCCGTCCTTTGTCCAACCAGAAAGACAAACTCGGGGCAGAGGGGAGTCTGGGTGTACGAGATTGGGTCCTCGCCAATCTTCGTTGCCATTACCCCCGGGATGGTCACTACCCTTCCTGAGGAGGACGCCACCGAGCTGCCCGTAATCATGTTGCCAAGGCGACCTGAGAAACCCCAAGTGGGACCAGAAGAAAACAACGAGTTCCCAACCGAGAGTCCCAACGAGCACCGACCCACCACGGCGGAGTATGCCGAGCCAGAGACCGAGGAACCGGATTACCCAGAATACCCCGAATCTGAGACACCAACGTACACCGAACCCGAGCGGGCTGAGGCAACGTACCCGGACCCATCTGAGCCGAGACACCCTGACCCATCCGAGACCGGTTCCCCCATTTTTGAGCCTTTGCAACCAACTGTCTCTGAGACTACTGCACCGAGGTATCCTGACCGTACCAAGACCACCAACCCCGTCTCTGAGCCTTTGCAACCGAGATACACCGTCCCTGGAAACACTGAGCCGAGATACTCCCCAGTCCAACCGGGATACCCTGACCCTGAACCGGTCCAACCGAGATACCCTGACCCTGAACCGGTCCAACCGAGATACCCTGACTCTGAACCAGTCCAACCGAGATACCCTGACTCTGAACCAATCCAACCGAGATACCCTGACTCTGAACCAGTCCAACCAAGATACCCTGACCCTGAACCAGTCCAACCGAGATACCCTGACCCTGAACCGGTCCAACCGAGGTACCCTGACTCTGAACCAGTCCAACCGAGATACCCTGACCCTGAACCAGTCCAACCAAGATACCCTGACCCTGAACTGGTCCAACCGGAGCCTCCACGTTCCCGGTCCCAGCAACCCCAGATTGTCGTGGTAGATGAAGATGAAAATCTGGATGTGAACGGTAAAAAGCGTTTCTTCTATAATAATAATAATAATTGTGGAACTCCGCCATGTTTTTTTTAATGAGCTTTTCTGTGATTTTTTGTCTAATTCTGTTTTTAAGTGTTTTGTCGGGTTTGGTCTTTGGGGTGTTTTTCACAGTATTTGCATACAACTCGGAGACGTGCGCCCTCAACGGGAACAAGTGCTCGACTTTCGCTGACTGCCGGGATTACATCAGCGGGTACTGCTGCCATTGTAGGCCTGGTTTCTACGGTAACGGGAAGGACTGCGTCGCAGAAGGTGAGAAGCATTTTCGCTATTATTACTTCAACTGTTTATCTTTGAAGTTTTTCTTAAAGGATCAGCAGACGCCTCCCGAAACTACGTCATCACGATACTTACGCCACGATACGATATTATTGCGATTTTAAATATATTGCGATATTTTGCGATATATTTCTAACCCTAACCCACTCTAGGCCTGTCCCCTCTTAGTCAACTAATCTGTAGATCTGGATTTAGTCGACTAATCTGTGGTTCTGGTTTTAGTCGACTAATCTGTGGTTCTGGTCTTAGTCGACTAATCTGTGGTTCTGGTCTTAGTCGACTAATCTGTGGTTCTGGTCTTAGTCGACTAATCTGTGGTTCTGGTCTTAGTCGACTAATCTGTGGTTCTGGTCTTAGTCGACTAACTTAGTCGACCCAGTATGTTTTAGAATTGACTTTAAAATTTGATTGATCACTTTTAAAGCTCTTCAAGGCCTCTGCCTTGTTATATTTCTGACCTTTTAGTCCCATATACACCAGCACGCACCTTGAGATCCTCGGTCAGAGGTCTGCTATCTGGTCCAGAGTCTCGACTGAAAACTAAAGGGGGTCAGGGCCCCGAGGCTCTGGATCAGCCTGCCTGAGGAGACCAGGTCAGCTGAGTCAGTGAACTCTTTTAAGTCCCTTCTTAAAACATACTTTTATAGGAGAGCCTTTCCCAATCTTATTTGACTTTATTTTATCACTTTTATTTTATTGCATTTTAGGAATTTTATATTTAGCTGTATTTTAGTCTTTAAATGTTTTTCGTGGTTTTATCTTTTTGTATTATTGTCTCTTTACACTTGTTAAAGCACTTTGTAACTTGTTTTTGAAAAGTGCTCTACAAATAAAGATTATTATTATTATAATATGTGGTTCTGGTTTTAGTCGACTAATCTGTGGTTCTGGTTTTAGTCGACTAATCTGTGGTTCTGGTTTTAGTCGACTAATCTGTGGTTCTGGTCTTAGTTGACTAATCTGTGGTTCTGGTCTTAGTCGACTAAGATTTCTTTAGTTAAGTAAGATAAGTTAAGATAAGTCATTTAAAGTGATTTAAAGTGATTTAAAGTGGTGCTTTTGCAGGATTAATGGTGTAGAAACTCAGTTTTCCAGATGTTAATTAATTATAATTATATTGAGCTTTTCTAGTCTCATTAAATCAACGAATCAATTAGTCAACAAAATCATGTGTGTGTCCGTCAACTCAGGATTTCTTTAGTGGAGGACAGCCCTAGTGGACTCGCCAGACCCTCCTCCGCAGCGCTGTGGAGGAGGGTCTGAGAAAGCGAGACTATGACAACCCTAACATAACAACTCTAACCTCTCCACTCCACTAAAGGGAATCGTTGTTGTTTTCCAGGAAAACCCCAGAGAATGAACGGGAAGGTGAACGGCCGCGTGTTCGTGGGGAGCTCGCCTTCGCCCGTGGAGCTCAGTAACAACGACTTGCACTCGTACGTGGTCGCCAACGACGGACGGGCCTACGTGGCCATCAGCAGCATCCCAGACAGCCTGGGACCCTCCCTGCAGCCGCTGTCCTCCCTCGGGGGGGTCATCGGCTGGGCCTTCGCCCTGGAGCAGCCCGGCTACCAGAACGGCTTCAGCCTCATCGGTGAGCGGACGTGTTGTTGTGTAAAGTTGCAGGATTTTCCAAAATAATCATATTTTCCGCTATAACACAAGTCTGAATACTTTCAGAATGCGTTAGCTTAGCATACAGAAACATAACGTTAGTTAGCCTAGAACTGACATTTGGATGTTTGACGTGGATGTACAGTACGTATATCTTAAGGATGATGCTCATGTCACTTTACGAGCCTACTGCATCACAACGCTACTACTTCCCTCTGTAAATATTAATCATAGACGTATTAAATGAGTTTTAATGCTTTCCCTTCTCTTCAGATAGATAGATAGATAGATAGATAGATAGACAGATAGATAGATAGATAGATAGATAGATAGATAGATAGATAGACAGATAGATAGATAGATAGATAGATAGATAGATAGATAGATAGATAGATAGATAGACACATAGATAGATAGATAGATAGACAGATAGATAGATAGATAGATAGATAGATAGATAGATAGATAGATAGATAGACAGACAGACAGACAGACAGACAGACAGACAGACAGACAGACAGATAGATAGATAGATAGATAGATAGATAGATAGATAGATAGATAGACACATAGATAGATAGAGAGATAGATAGACAGACAGACAGACAGACAGACAGACAGACAGACAGACAGATAGATAGATAGATAGATAGATAGATAGATAGATAGATAGATAGACAGATAGATAGATAGATAGATAGATAGATAGACAGACAGACAGACAGACAGACAGACAGACAGACAGACAGACAGACAGATAGATAGATAGATAGATAGATAGATAGATAGATAGATAGATAGATAGATAGATAGATAGATAGATAGATAGATAGACACATAGATAGATAGATAGATAGAGAGAGAGATAGATAGATAGATAGATAGATAGATAGATAGATAGATAGACACATAGATAGATAGATAGAGAGATAGATAGATAGATAGATAGATAGATAGATAGATAGACAGACAGACAGACAGACAGACAGATAGATAGATAGATAGATAGATAGATAGATAGATAGACACATAGATAGATAGATAGAGAGATAGATAGATAGATAGATAGATAGATAGACACATAGATAGATAGATAGATAGATAGATAGATAGATAGATAGATAGACACATAGATAGATAGATAGATAGATAGATAGATAGATAGACAGACAGACAGATAGATAGATAGATAGATAGATAGATAGATAGATAGATAGATAGATAGATAGATAGATAGATAGATAGACACATAGATAGATAGATAGATAGATAGATAGATAGATAGATAGATAGATAGATAGACACATAGATAGATAGATAGAGAGATAGATAGATAGATAGATAGATAGACACATAGATAGATAGATAGATAGATAGATAGATAGATAGATAGATAGATAGACACATAGATAGATAGATAGATAGATAGATAGATAGATAGATAGATAGATAGATAGACAGACAGACAGATAGATAGATAGATAGATAGATAGATAGATAGATAGATAGATAGATAGATAGATAGATAGATAGATAGATAGACAGACAGACAGACAGACAGACAGACAGACAGACAGATAGATAGATAGATAGATAGATAGATAGATAGATAGATAGATAGATAGATAGATAGATAGATAGATAGATAGATAGATAGATAGATAGATAGATACTTTATTCATCCCGAAGGAAATTTAAGGTGAAGGTGATAGATGTATGTATTCTCATGGTATAGTGAGCCTAAAACTGCCATGTGGATCTGTTGACTTGGTAACAACAACGTTCAGCGCTCCAGTTCAGACCCTCACATGTCCTCTCCCGCGTCCCGTGCAGGCGGCGTGTTCTCGCGGCAGGCCGAGGTGGTCTTCCAGCCCGGTAACGAGCACCTGAGCATCAAGCAGCAGTTCAAAGGAATCGACGAACACGACCACCTGGTGGTGAGCACCGAGCTGGAGGGCCGGGTGCCCGCCGTGCCGCTGGGCTCCTCCGTCCAGATCAGCCCGTACAAGGAGGTCTACCAGCACGACCCCAACCGTAAGAAAACCACAACCAAGCACATCACGCAGCTCATTGGTGTTGTTGAAACTTAGAAATGAATATATATATGTATATATATGTATATATATATATATATATATATATATATATATATATATATATATATATATATATATATGTCCCTGTTAGTGATGGTGTTGCATAGTCTGTCCACCAGAGGACGCTCTACAACGTCCCTGTTAGTGATGGCGTTGCATAGTCTGTCCACCAGAGGACGCTCTACAACGTCCCTGTTAGTGATGGCGTTACATAGTCTGTCCACCAGAGGACGCTCTACAACGTCCCGTTAGTGATGGCGTTGCATAGTCTGTCCACCAGAGGACGCTCTACAACGTCCCTGTTAGTGATGGTGTTGCATAGTCTGTCCACCAGAGGACGCTCTACAACGTCCCTGTTAGTGATGGCGTTACATAGTCTGTCCACCAGAGGACGCTCTACAACGTCCCTGTTAGTGATGGCGTTGCATAGTCTGTCCACCAGAGGACGCTCTACAACGTCCCGTTAGTGATGGCGTTGCATAGTCTGTCCACCAGAGGACGCTCTACAACGTCCCTGTTAGTGATGGTGTTGCATAGTCTGTCCACCAGAGGACGCTCTACAACGTCCCTGTTAGTGATGGCGTTGCATAGTCTGTCCACCAGAGGACGCTCTACAACGTCCCTGTTAGTGATGGCGTTGCATAGTCTGTCCACCAGAGGACGCTCTACAACGTCCCTGTTAGTGATGGCGTTGCATAGTCTGTCCACCAGAGGACGCTCTACAACGTCCCTGTTAGTGATGGCGTTGCATAGTCTGTCCACCAGAGGACGCTCTACAACGTCCCTGTTAGTGATGGCGTTGCATAGTCTGTCCACCAGAGGACGCTCTACAACGTCCCTGTTGGTGATGGTGTTGCATAGTCTGTCCACCAGAGGACGCTCTACAACGTCCCTGTTGACAACACTGATTATTTTTAATCAATTATTTTCTTAAGTTTGTATTTTTCTACATTTTATTTATCAGAACTTTAATATATTTTGATGTTCTGTTGTGACAATTAAACAAATTTGATCATATTATTTTAGTGAGAACTCATAAATAACTACAGATAACTAATCTTAGGAAATCTGGTTATGTTTTGTAACGCGTTTCTGGATTTTTCTTTTTTAAATATATATTGGCCGATATATCGGCATGTTGAATTTTTTAAATAACCAGATATTCGTATCGGTCGGCTCTAGTTTCACTGACGACTTAATCACAATAATTATTGATAATATTAATAATTATCCATCTTTCTTACTGGACACCTCTCCTCCTTTCAGTCATCACTTCCTCCTCCAGCCGTGACTACACCGTCACCCCCCCCGGCGGCGCCGCCCAGACCCGGAGCTACCAATGGCGCCAGACCATCATCTTCCAGAGCTGCCCGCACGCCAAGGTGCCCGGCGCGGCGCCCGCCCCCCAGCAGCTCAGCGTGGACCAGATCTTTGTGATGTTCGATAAGGACAACCATCTGATCCGCTACGCCATGAGCAACAAGATCGGCTCGGTCCACAGTGAGTCCCCATTTAGACTTAGACTTAGACTTAGACTTAGACTTAGACTTAGACTTAGCCCATTAGCCCGATCCTACCAGACTCTGGTCCATTAGCCAGGTCCTACCAGACTCTGGTCCATTAGCAGACTCTGGTCCGTTAGCCCGGTCCTACCAGACTCTGGTCCATTAGCAGACTCTGGTCCATTAGCCCGGTCCTACCAGACTCTGGTCCATTAGCAGACTCTGGTCCATTAGCCAAGTCCTACCAGACTCTGGTCAATTAGCCAGGTCCTACCAGACTCTGGTCCATTAGCCGACTCTGGTCCATTAGCCCGGTCCTACCAGACTCTGGTCCATTAGAGACTCTGGTCCATTAGCCAAGTCCTACCAGACTCTGGTCAATTAGCCTGGTTCTACCAGACTCTGGTCCATACAAGTCTATCCTTCTACTTTTTTTTTTTTACAAGTTTTTTCCACTTAATTCCAAGTTTTTTTTTGGGGGGGTACATGGCTTTAATTCAAAGGGGGAACATTGTTACTGCGGTCTACTGTCTGGTAGGCATTACTGTACTGCATGTGTTCTGACAGCAGACAGAAGTGCGTGCAGGTTGCCTCCATGTTGTCGGACGGGTAGGGTCTCGGATGGGGTGGGGGGGGGGGCACTCAGAGTACAAACATGTGTGTTATTACCCGGAGGAATGCACCGAAACACGCCTCCAACAGTCTAGTGATTGCAGTGGAACATCAGAGGAAGACAAACAGTAATCTGAGCCCGGCTGTATTTCCTCAGCTGTGGGGGGGGGGGCTGTTGATGTGATCATTGCCGGGGGGGGGGGTGGGGGTTGGGGGTTGGGGGGGTTTCAGAGTTACACAAGCAAACACAACTCAGCCGGGAGTTTGCTGTCAAATAGTGGAACATCTGTGTGGTGTTTCCTGCGAGGAGGGGGACGTCTGGACAAGAGGACGCGGACTCGGTGTCTTCTCCACTGGGGGGTCTGTCCACAGATGCATTCTGGGATGGGGGAAAAAAAAACTTTCTCCGTTGGCAAGCGTGGCTGGTCGTCATAGCGACCAATCAGCAGTTGGCAGTGATTAGAGACGATTCTCTCCGACCAATCAGCAGACTGCAGGTTTTCACGTCACACGGAGCCTCGACTGAAGTGGTCTTGAATAAAGTTCCTGTTGGCAGGTACCAGGGACTTTTATTTACTAGAAAACCAAAAAGGCAAGTCGAGGCGAGTCGAGTCCAGTCGAGGAGAGTCGAGTCAAGGCGAGTCCAGTCAAGGCGAGTCGAGGAGAGTCGAGCAGAGTCGAGGAGAGTCGAATCCAGTCAAGGCGAGTCGAGGCGAGTCGAGTTAAGGCGAGTCCAGTCAAGGCGAGTCGAGGAGAGTCGAGGAGAGTCGAATCCAGTCGAGGAGAGTCGAGGCGAGTCGAGTTAAGGCGAGTCCAGTCCAGTCCAGTCCAGTCGATGAGGTACCACGCGGTGGAAAAACATTGTGAGCTCCGGACGCAGCGACGCGGCTCTGCTAAATAGTCTCAGGAAGGAACTTGTCCCCCCCGCTAAAGAAAACTCCTCCTCCAACATTAACCCCCGCGTAGTCTTCCCGTCGACCTTGCAACTTTTAATTTTTCTGAGTCAAAATTTCAAATGAAAAACGTTTTCACATGAGAACCGTTGGGAGTCAATCCACAGCCGCTCCACCGCTGCTGAAAAGGTGAAGCAGAAACGTCCGATTACGTCCATAATAACTGGACTTTGGGTTCGATTTTGACAGTTTTCAGGACCAATTTGAAGGATAAATCTGGAACTCATTGATCAAAAGTTTCAGATTGTCCCGTTCAGTTCTCGTATAATTAGTCCAACGCCGTCTTTCCTTATAATTAATCCGTTCTCCTTGCATTTTGTGTACATCCACGTATATCCGTGACCAGATGTGTGCAACTGTTCATAAATGAAAATAATTGCCCAATCAAAGAGCTGAATCCTCGCACCGGAACAGAGACTTAATTGTAAAAAAGATGCATGCTGGGTAACTACGACTACAGTTGAAAATTAGCCGAGTGGCTAACACTGCATTTACAGAAATTAATAAATCTACTTTAAAATCTGTTTTGTCGGATCAAAACAACATGGGGATGGGGATGGGGGGGGGACTGGTAGCTGGAGAGGTGCCAGTTCACCTCCTGGGCACTGCAAAGGTGCTCTTGAGCAAGGCACCGAACCCCCCCCCCCAACATCTCTCCATTAGTGCATGTATAGGTACTGAGCATGTGTGTGTAGGTCAGGCCTGTGTGTAATGTGTGTAATAACCTTTAGGGGCTTTTGCTATAAAATGGAATAAAATCACCCAAATTCAATGTAAGTAGTGAGCTGCTCATTTGTTTGACGTCGTAGGGAACCATCCACGTCCAACGTGGTCGAAATGAACCAGATGTTCTGATAGAGAAACATTTAGAAAATGGCGCTGACGCGAGACGAAAGCAGCCGTCCCTCTCGGGTCAGTGAACCCACCTTTTCCCTCCCCTGTCCCAGGCAGTCTTCCAGAGCAGAACCCGTGTTTCACCGGCAGACACGGCTGTGACGTCAACGCCGTGTGTCGGCCCGGCGACGGCCTCCACTTCTCCTGCCAATGTGCGACTGGATTCACCGGAGACGGACGCTATTGCCACGGTAACGCAGCGTCTGCACGCTCACACCTGCAAGAAATACACAGAGACCACGTGGGATGGAAGGAGATGAATGATAATAATAGTTCATAAACAATTGAATCAAAGGCTGTGCCCATAATAATACTGTAATAATACAGTAATGATACTGTAATAATACAGTAATACTACAGTAATACTACAGTAATAATTCTGTAATAATACAGTAATGATACTGTAATAATACTGTAACAATACAGTAATACTACAGTAATAATACTGTAATAATACAGTAATGATACTGTAATAATACAGTAATAATACTGTAATAATACAGTAATAATACTGTAATAATACAGTAATGATACTGTAATAATACAGTAATACTACAGTAATACTACAGTAATAATTCTGTAATAATACAGTAATGATACTGTAATAATACTGTAACAATACAGTAATACTACAGTAATAATACTGTAATAATACAGTAATGATACTGTAATAATACAGTAATACTACAGTAATAATACTGTAATAATACTGTAATAATACTGTAATACTACAGTAATAATACTGTAATAATACAGTAATAATACTGTAATAATACTGTAACAATACAGTAATACCACAGTAATAATACTGTAACAATACAGTAATACTACAGTAATAATACTGTAATAATACTGTAACAATACAGTAATACTACAGTAATAATATTGTAATAATGAAGGAATGTCTCTAGTAATATTCTACATTCCCCTAATATCCCCTCCCCGTTGGTATTACCTCTACGTAATCCCCCTCCCCGTTGGTATTACCTCTACGTAATCCCCCCCCCCCCGTTGGTATTACCTCTACGTAATCCCCCCCCCCCTCCCCCCCCGTTGGTGTGTTGTCTGCAGATGTGGACGAGTGCAGGGCGACGCCCCCGGTCTGTGGAGCCAGCGCCGTCTGCAGTAATCAGCCCGGAACCTTCCGCTGTGAGTGTTTGAGCGGCTTCGTGTTCGCCAGCGACGGAAAGACCTGCATCGGTACGTGTGTGTGTGTGTGTGTGTCTGTCTGTGTGTGTGTTTGTGTGTGTCTGTCTGTGTGTGTGACCGTAACACACACTAACATGTCCCCTGTCTCGCCCCCCCAGAGGAGACCCGCCCGGTGGACCACTGCCAGAGAGGGAGCCATGACTGCGACGCTGCTGGCAGAGCGCTCTGCAGCTACAGCGGGGGCTCGGCGTTCGTCTGCTCCTGCCTGCCGGGGTTCGTGGGCGACGGCCGGGTGTGTCAGGGTGAGTCCTAGACCAGGATTCTGGGATGTTATTTATCTCCCAGGTCTTTCCATACAGAGCAGGTCTAGACCAGGACTCTGGGATGTTATTTATCTCCCAGGTCTTTCCATACAGAGCAGGTCTAGACCGGACTCTGGGGTGTTATTTATCTCCCAGGTCTTTCCATACAGAGCAGGTCTAGACCGGACTCTGGGATGTTATTTATCTCCCAGGTCTTTCCATACAGAGCAGGTCTAGACCAGGACTCTGGGATGTTATTTATCTCCCAGGTCTTTCCATACAGAGCAGGTCTAGACCGGACTCTGGGGTGTTATTTATCTCCCAGGTCTTTCCATAAAGAGCAGGTCTAGACCGAACTCTGGGGTGTTATTTATCTCCCAGGTCTTTCATAAAGAGCAGGTCTAGACCGGACTCTGGGATGTTATTTATCTCCCAGGTCTTTCCATACAGAGCAGGTCTAGACCGGACTCTGGGATGTTATTTATTTCCCAGGTCTTTCCATAAAGAGCAGGTCTAGACCAGGACTCTGGGGTGTTATTTATCTCTCAGGTCTTTCCATAAAGAGCAGGTCTAGACCGGACTCTGGGATGTTATTTATCTCTCAGGTCTTTCCATAAAGAGCAGGTCTAGACCGGACTCTGGGATGTTATTTATCTCCCAGGTCTTTCCATAAAGAGCAGGTCTAGACCAGGACTCTGGGATGTTATTTATCTCCCAGGTCTTTCCATAAAGAGCAGGTCTAGACCAGGACTCTGGGATGTTATTTATCTCCCAGGTCTTTCCATAAAGACCAGGTCTAGACCGGACTCTGGGATGTTATTTATCTCCCAGGTCTTTCCATAAAGAGCAGGCACTAGGACACAGAGGCAGAAACACTTCCTTTAAGAGACAGAAACCTGGAGCAGAACCATGGCTCAGGGTGGGGGGGCATCTGCCTCCACCGGTTGGGGGTGAGAAAGAGAGAGAGAGAAAGAGAGAGAGAGAAGTCTCTCGTTAGCATCTTGGAGGCTACTTGTCGCAGAGTGACGCATGCGTGACTCCCATCTGGGAGTAACAGCCAGTCTGGTTGAACCGTTGGAACTACAACTATTTGTGAAGAGGACTTTAAGCCATTCTGAGCTTAGAAGAGTCCTCAGATCACTAGCTCTGAACTGGTTCTGTACAGATGTCATTAAGCAGTTCTCCATGTGAACTTGCAGAGTTAGAGTCCGTTTCTTCAGGGTTGGCGTGTTGTCAGTCAGCGCCGTGGGCCCCTCGCACAGGAAGTGTTCCCACCTGGACAGGAAACGCACAACCGGGCCTCGCAGCTGTGCAGCTCATCTCTTATATATACATCTCCCACAGTCGGGACAGTCTGAGCTAAAGAATGTTCTTATGTGGAGAGAAAACAGCAGGACCAGACCGTTCAGGACCAGACCGGTCAGGACCAGACCGGTCAGGACCAGACCGGCCAGGGAGCCTGGGGGAATAGTTTGATAAAAAACACAACGCCTGAATGAAAACTGAGTGGACTTGTTCTGCTGCTGATGGTGAGACTGTGAGACGTGGTTAAAGTATGGTGTCCAGAGACAGATAAGTGTCCCAGAGACAGATAAGTGTCCAGAGACAGATAAGTGTCCCAGAGACAGATAAGTGTCCAGAGACAGATAAGTGTCCCAGAGACAGATAAGTGTCCCAGAGACAGATAAGTGTCCCAGAGACAGATAAGTGTCCAGAGACAGATAAGTGTCCAGATATAGATAAGTGTCCCAGAGACAGATAAGTGTCCAGAGACAGATAAGTGTCCCAGAGACAGATAAGTGTCCAGATATAGATAAGTGTCCCAGAGAAAGATAAGTGTCCAGAGACAGATAAGTGTCCCAGAGACAGATAAGTGTCCCAGAGAAAGATAAGTGTCCAGAGACAGATAAGTGTCCCAGAGACAGATAAGTGTCCAGAGACAGATAAGTGTCCAGATATAGATAAGTGTCCCAGAGAAAGATAAGTGTCCAGAGACAGATAAGTGTCCAGAGACAGATAAGTGTCCAGAGATAGATAAGTGTCCCAGAGATATATATATATATATATATATATATATATATATATATATATATATATATATATATATATATATATATATATATATATTTAAGTTACATCAGAGCAGGGCTGTAGTCAAGACCACCTTTGTCGAGTCCAAGACAAGTCCAAGACCAAGACTAGTCGAGTCCAAGTAAAGACCGAGTCCAAAGAGGTTTGAGTCAAAGACCAGACCGAGTCCAAAATGGTTCGAGTCCGAGTCAAGACCGAGTTCAGGACAGTATCAAGACAATCATTTTGGGTTTCTCTGTCCCTCCAATATTATTATCAACATAATAAAGACACCTGGACTCGGTCAAGACCAAAAGTCCAAAAGCCATATCTGGCAAGACCAGTGGCCGAGACCGAGACAAGTCTGAGTCCAAATACTAGCAAGTCCGAGACAAGACCATAGAAAAATGGCCTCGAGTCCGGACTCGAGTTCAAGACCGGACTTGAGTACTACAGCCCTGCATCAGAGTACCGTGTAGGAGGGAACGTTCTTGCGTGATCTGACACATAATATAATATATAATATGATTTGTATTGACACCAGAACCAAAGAGAAACCACTCATCAGCTGATTCAGACACTGTGTAGGTGTTAGGTTAGTGGTCTTCGTTAGTGGGAGTCCTCCCAAAAGGACTAATAAAGAGTCTAGGTCTAAGTCTCTCTTTAGTTATAGAGAGTCTTTGTCTTTAACATCACTTCTTTTTCTGTATTTCCTTTGCAGACGTAGACGAGTGTCAGCAGGACCGGTGCCACCACGACGCCTTCTGCTCCAACACGCAGGGCTCCTTCAACTGCCAGTGCCGCCCTGGTTACCACGGCGATGGCTTCCAGTGCCGCCCCGCATCCTCGGGTAGGTGACTCCCGTCTAGTTCACACCACATGACTTTAGCCCTGAAATTACAATCACGTCAGTTTCCCCCGACAAAAAGCCCCGAATCAGATGCAAGATTGTTGAAGTCTCTTTATATAGACCTTAGTGGTCCCTAATACTGTATCTGAAGTCTCTTTATATAGACCTTAGTGGTCCCTAATACTGTATCTGAAGTCTCTTTTATATAGACCTTAGTGGTCCCTAATACTGTATCTGAAGTCTCTTTATATAGACCTTAGTGGTCCCTAATACTGTATCTGAAGTCTCTTTATATAGACCTTAGTGGTCCCTAATACTGTATCTGAAGTCTCTTTTATATAGACCTTAGTGGTCCCTAATACTGTATCTGAAGTCTCTTTTATATAGACCTTAGTGGTCCCTAATACTGTATCTGAAGTCTCTTTATATAGACCTTAGTGGTCCCTAATACTGTATCTGAAGTCTCTTTATATAGACCTTAGTGGTCCCTAATACTGTATCTGAAGTCTCTTTTATATAGACCTTAGTGGTCCCTAATACTGTATCTGAAGTCTTTTATATAGACCTTAGTGGTCCCTAATACTGTATCTGAAGTCTCTTTATATAGACCTTAGTGGTCCCTAATACTGTATCTGAAGTCTCTTTATATAGACCTTAGTGGTCCCTAATACTGTATCTGAAGTCTCTTTATATAGACCTTAGTGGTCCCTAATACTGTATCTGAAGTCTCTTTTATATAGACCTTAGTGGTCCCTAATACTGTATCTGAAGTCTCTTTATATAGACCTTAGTGGTCCCTAATACTGTATCTGAAGTCTCTTTATATAGACCTTAGTGGTCCCTAATACTGTATCTGAAGTCTCTTTATATAGACCTTAGTGGTCCCTAATACTGTATCTGAAGTCTCTTTATATAGACCTTAGTGGTCCCTAATACTGTATCTGAAGTCTCTTTATATAGACCTTAGTGGTCCCTAATACTGTATCTGAAGTCTCTTTATATAGACCTTAGTGGTCCCTAATACTGTATCTGAAGTCTCTTTATATAGACCTTAGTGGTCCCTAATACTGTATCTGAAGTCTCTTTATATAGACCTTAGTGGTCCCTAATACTGTATCTGAAGTCTCTTTATATAGACCTTAGTGGTCCCTAATACTGTATCTGAAGTCTCTTTATATAGACCTTAGTGGTCCCTAATACTGTATCTGAAGTCTCTTTATATAGACCTTAGTGGTCCCTAATACTGTATCTGAAGTCTCTTTATATAGACCTTAGTGGTCCCTAATACTGTATCTGAAGTCTCTTTATATAGACCTTAGTGGTCCCTAATACTGTATCTGAAGTCTCTTTATATAGACCTTAGTGGTCCCTAATACTGTATCTGAAGTCTCTTTATATAGACCTTAGTGGTCCCTAATACTGTATCTGAAGTCTCTTTATATAGACCTTAGTGGTCCCCTAATACTGTATCTGAAGTCTCTTTATATAGACCTTAGTGGTCCCTAATACTGTATCTGAAGTCTCTTTATATAGACCTTAGTGGTCCCCTACTGTATCTGAAGTCTCTTTATATAGACCTTAGTGGTCCCTAATACTGTATCTGAAGTCTCTTTATATAGACCTTAGTGGTCCCTAATACTGTATCTGAAGTCTCTTTATATAGACCTTAGTGGTCCCTAATACTGTATCTGAAGTCTCTTTATATAGACCTTAGTGGTCCCCTAATACTGTATCTGAAGTCTCTTTACATAGACGTTAGTGGTCCCCTAATACTGTATCTGAAGTCTCTTTATATAGACCTTAGTGGTCCCCTAATACTGTATCTGAAGTCTCTTTATATAGACCTTAGTGGTCCCTAATACTGTATCTGAAGTCTCTTTACATAGACGTTAGTGGTCCCCTAATACTGTATCTGAAGTCTCTTTATATAGACCTTAGTGGTCCCCTAATACTGTATCTGAAGTCTCTTTATATAGACCTTAGTGGTCCCTAATACTGTATCTGAAGTCTCTTTATATAGACCTTAGTGGTCCCTAATACTGTATCTGAAGTCTCTTTATATAGACCTTAGTGGTCCCTAATACTGTATCTGAAGTCTCTTTATATAGACCTTAGTGGTCCCTAATACTGTATCTGAAGTCTCTTTATATAGACCTTAGTGGTCCCTAATACTGTATCTGAAGTCTCTTTATATAGACCTTAGTGGTCCCTAATACTGTATCTGAACACCGCGGCCACTAGCCGGGGCGAAGCTGACGGAGAAAAACCAGAACTGGAAAGTCCTGCTGCCTCCCTGAAGCTGCATTTGGCGTTCCCTGTGAGGGAGTCTGAGAAACTCAAA
>JABXJD010000328.1:415000-425000 GCA_013375575.1 Percina caprodes
GAAACAAAGAGCCTTTGTTTTAACTTTCAAAGAGATGAATGTCACTTCAAAATGAATGAGAAGGAGACACACACACACACACACACACACACACACACACACACACACACACACACACACACAGGACACACACACACACACAGGACACACACACACACACACACACAGGACACACACACACACACACAGGACACACACACACACACACACACACACACACATAGACACACAGGACACACACACACACACACACACACACACACACAGGACACACACACACACACACAGGACACACACACACACAGGACACACACACACACACACACACAGACTAACACACTAACACACACACACACACACACCAACACACACGCACACAGGACACACACACACAGGACACACACAGACACACACACACACACACACACACACACACACATAGACACACAGGACACACACACACACAGACACACACACACACAGGACACACACACACACACACACACAGGACACACAGGACACACACACACACACACACACAGACTAACACACTAACACACACACTAACACACACACACACACACACCAACACACACGCACACAGGACACACACACACAGGACACACACACACACACACACACACACACACACAGGACACACACACACACACACAGGACACACACACACACACAGGACACACACACACAGGACACACACACACACACACACAGACTAACACACTAACACCCACACACACACTAACACACACACACACACTAACACACACACACCAACACACACGCACTAACACACACACACACACTAACACGCACTAACTCACACACACATAAAGACACACACACTGTAGCACACACACGCATACAAAATAAAACGGCATATCGAAATAAAAAAAAAAATGAAATATGAATGTAGTGGAGTAACTAGTAACTAGTAACTAAAGTAACTAGTAACTAAATCTGAGCGTGTGCTTCCTGTCAGGACCGGGTGGTGATCGCCGTGGGTTACGACTGCGTGGACAAGATGGTTTACTGGACGGACATCACGGGGCCGTCCATCAGCAGAGCCAGTCTGACTGGAGGAGACATTGTCCCCGTCATCACTACAGGTACCGCAGACACACAGGAGACATAGGAGACAGACAGAGGAGACAGACACAGGAGACAGACACAGGAGACAGACACAGGAGACAGACATAGGAAACAGACATAGGAAACAAACACAGGAGATATAGAAGACAGACATAGGAGATAGACAAAGGAATTATAGGAGACAGACACAGGAGACAGACACAGCATATATAGGAGACAGACACCAGGTAGACAGTGGTCTACCTGGTGGTCTACCTGAAGGTCTACTTGAAGGTCTACCTGGTGGTCTACCTGGTGGTCTACCTGGTGGTCTAAGGTTGGGAGTTCAAAACCTGTCGGCAGCTCTGGAGAATAGCCACATCACGTAAATACACAGATGATAAAAAATATATATATTTCTTTATTTCTTTTATCACTATTTTAGACATACTATACTATGACTTTATATCTTTTAGACATACTATACTACGACTTTATATCTTTTAGACATACTATACTATGACTTTATATCTTTTAGACATACTATACTACGACTTTATATCTTTTAGACATACTATACTACGACTTTATATCTTTTAGACATACTATACTACGACTTTATATCTTTTAGACATACTATACTACGACTTTATATCTTTTAGACATACTATACTACGACTTTATATCTTTTAGACATACTATACTATGACTTTATATCTTTTAGACATACTATACTATGACTTTATATCTTTTAGACATACTATACTACGACTTTATATCTTTTAGACATACTATACTACGACTTTATATCTTTTAGACATACTATACTACGACTTTATATCTTTTAGACATACTATACTACGACTTTATATCTTTTAGACATACTATACTATGACTTTATATCTTTTAGACATACTATACTACGACTTTATATCTTTTAGACATACTATACTACGACTTTATATCTTTTAGACATACTATACTACGACTTTATATCTTTTAGACATACTATACTACGACTTTATATCTTTTAGACATACTATACTACGACTTTATATCTTTTAGACATACTATACTATGACTTTATATCTTTAGACATACTATACCATGACTTTATATCTTTTAGACATACTATACTACGACTTTATATCTTTTAGACATACTATACTACGACTTTATATCTTTTAGACATACTATACTACGACTTTATATCTTTTAGACATACTATACTACGACTTTATATCTTTTAGACATACTATACTACGACTTTATATCTTTTAGACATACTATACTACGACTTTATATCTTTTAGACATACTATACTACGACTTTATATCTTTTAGACATACTATACTACGACTTTATATCTTTTAGACATACTATACTACGACTTTATATCTTTTAGACATACTATACTACGACTTTATATCTTTTAGACATACTATACTACGACTTTATATCTTTTAGACATACTATACTACGACTTTATATCTTTTAGACATACTATACTACGACTTTATATCTTTTAGACATACTATACTATGACTTTATATCTTTTAGACATACTATACTACGACTTTATATCTTTTAGACATACTATACTATGACTTTATATCTTTTAGACATACTATACTACGACTTTATATCTTTTAGACATACTATACTACGACTTTATATCTTTTAGACATACTATACTACGACTTTATATCTTTTAGACATACTATACTACGACTTTATATCTTTTAGACATACTATACTATGACGTTATATCTTTTAGACATACTATACTACGACTTTATATCTTTTAGACATACTATACTATGACTTTATATCTTTTAGACATACTATACTATGACGTTATATCTTTTAGACATACTATACTACGACTTTATATCTTTTAGACATACTATACTATGACTTTATATCTTTTAGACATACTATACTATGACGTTATATCTTTTAGACATACTATACTACGACTTTATATCTTTTAGACATACTATACTATGACTTTATATCTTTTAGACATACTATACTACGACTTTATATCTTTTAGACATACTATACTACGACTTTATATCTTCCAGCATCACACTGGAACTTTTCCTCAGACAGAAAATATCAATAAGGCAGTAAGATTGAACCATGGCAACACATTACAATTGATTTATATGAATTATTCATACCGTATATTGTGTGTACTTAATAATACGATCCTGAGTGTGACTACTTCGCCTTCTTCTTACGGATTTAAGCTAGCAGTCCACTTTAGCTTTAGCAATTTAGCTTTCAGCATCGACAAGCACGTGTTTTTTGGAGGAAATGTATTTTCAAGTTAATCTTTTGTTTTTTGTCGTTCTACAAATAAAATGTTATTACATTTTTGAACCTGCGTCCGTCCCTGGCGTCCTCAGAGCTGCAGAGTCCTGAAGGCATCGCCATTGACCACGTGGCGCGCCTCCTCTTCTGGACCGACTCCATGCGGGACACCGTGGAGGTTTCCAAACTGGACGGCAGCCAGCGGCGAGTCCTGTTCGACACGGACCTCATCAACCCGCGAGCCATCGTCACCAACCCGGCGTACGGGTCAGTACTTCAGTCCCAGACCCGGTCCCAAAGCAGCGTTATCTCTCCTGCAGGGGGGGACTCCTTAAAGCTGCGTTCCCTCTAACGTCCAGCAGTCTTCGTCTTTTTCGTCCCTTTTGTGTTTTTACCCGGATGATTTTGTTACTTTTTCAAAGTTTGTCAACTTTTTCTGAGCCTTTTCAAATTTTTGTCACTTTATTTGACATTTTTCTCTCTTTTATTTACACTTTTTTTAAAGTTCTTTTACCAATTGTTTTTCTTCAAATGCTATAAAATTGACAAAAAAACACCCAAATTCATTGTCACTTTTTCCAATGTTTTTATTAATTTTTTTCTATTTTCTATTTCTATTATTTTTTGTGTTTTTTCCCCACATTTTTTCAATTTTCTGACATTCCACTTTTTTTTAACGTTCTTTAATATTTTATTTCCAGTGCTATAAAACTGATTTAAAGTGTTGAGCTGATGATTAACGTACCGTGTGAGGAGCGTTGTTGGGAACCGTCCTCGTTATTTTTTGGACAATTTGTTTGAAAGAAACCCAAATTTCTGATATAGAAACATTTTGGAAAGGGGGTCAGATTAGACCCCCCGGTATGGCGCCCCCCCATAAACGTGACGCTGACGCTGTGTGTCCCGTTGCTGCAGGCGGCTGTACTGGACTGACTGGAACAGAGACGGTCCCAAGATCGAGATGTCCAACATGGACGGGACGGACCGGACCGTCCTGGTGAAAGACGACCTGGGGCTCCCCAACGGCCTGACCTTTGACCTGGAAGACCAGCAGCTGTGCTGGGCCGACGCAGGTGAGACACACCTGAACTGGATGTCTTACTCCTGATCTGGTTTCCATGGAGACTGAAACGTCTCTCAAAATCTAAATTTTAGGCCTTAAAAGTCTTAAGTTTAAGTAGAGTGTTCTAGGTCTGCAATCATTTTAATCAGACAGGATGCAGCAGGGCGTAGCAGGGTGTAGCAGGATGTAGCAGGTCGTAGCAAGGTGTAGCAGGTCGTAGCACGATGTAGCAGGACGTAGAAAGGTGTAGCAGGACGTAGCAGGGCATAGCAGGACGTAGCAAGGTGTAGCAGGACGTAGAAAGGTGTAGCAGGACGTAGCAGGGCATAGCAGGACGTAGCAGGTCGTAGCACGATGTAGCAGGACGTAGCACGATGTAGCAGGACGTAGCAAGGTGTAGCAGGACGTAGCAGGGCATAGCAGGATGTAGCAGGTCGTAGCACGATGTAGCAGGACGTAGCAAGGTGTAACAGGACGTAGAAAGGTGTAGCAGGACGTAGCAGGGCAAAGCAGGACGTAGCACGATGTAGCAGGACGTAGCAAGGTGTAGCAGGACGTAGCAAGGTGTAGCAGGGCATAGCAGGATGTAGCAGGACGTAGCATGATGTGGCAGGACGTAGCAAGGTGTAGCAGGACGTAGCAGGGCATAGCAGGATGTAGCAGGACGTAGCAAGGTGTAGCAGGACGTAGCAAGGTGTAGCAGGGCATAGCAGGACGTAGCAATGTGTAGCAAGGCATAGCAGGACGTAGCAGGGCATAGCAGGACGTAACAAGGTGTAGCAGGACGTAGCAGGACGTAGCAGGGCATAGAAGGACGTAGCAGGGCATAGCAGGACGTAACAAGGTGTAGCAGGATGTAGCAGGGCATAGCAGGACGTTGCAGGGCATAGCAGGACGTAACAAGGTGTAGCAGGACGTAGCAGGGCATAGCAGGACGTAGCAGGGCATAGCAGGACGTAACAAGGTGTAGCAGGACGTAGCAGGGCATAGCAGGTCGTAGCACGATGTAGCAGGACGTAGCACGATGTAGCAGGACGTAGCAAGGTGTAGCAGGACGTAGCAGGGCATAGCAGGATGTAGCAGGTCGTAGCACGATGTAGCAGGACGTAGCAAGGTGTAACAGGACGTAGAAAGGTGTAGCAGGACGTAGCAGGGCAAAGCAGGACGTAGCACGATGTAGCAGGACGTAGCAAGGTGTAGCAGGACGTAGCAAGGTGTAGCAGGGCATAGCAGGATGTAGCAGGACGTAGCATGATGTGGCAGGACGTAGCAAGGTGTAGCAGGACGTAGCAGGGCATAGCAGGATGTAGCAGGACGTAGCAAGGTGTAGCAGGACGTAGCAAGGTGTAGCAGGGCATAGCAGGACGTAGCAATGTGTAGCAAGGCATAGCAGGACGTAGCAGGGCATAGCAGGACGTAACAAGGTGTAGCAGGACGTAGCAGGACGTAGCAGGGCATAGAAGGACGTAGCAGGGCATAGCAGGACGTAACAAGGTGTAGCAGGATGTAGCAGGGCATAGCAGGACGTTGCAGGGCATAGCAGGACGTAACAAGGTGTAGCAGGACGTAGCAGGGCATAGCAGGACGTAGCAGGGCATAGCAGGACGTAACAAGGTGTAGCAGGACGTAGCAGGGCATAGCAGGACGTAGCAGGGCATAGCAGGACGTAGCAAGGTGTAGCAGGACGTAGCAGGGCATAGCAGGACGTAGCAGGGCATAGCAGGACGTAGCAAGGTGTAGCAGGACGTAGCAAGGTGTAGCAGGACGTAGCAAGGTGTAGCAGGACGTAGCAGGATTCTGCTCCATGTGTTCCTCGCTGTTACTGACCGCCGGACCGTTTGGTTGGTGCAGGGACTCGTAAGGTGGAGTGTATGGACCCGCACCGCCGGCTGAGGAGGCGGATCGTCGAAGGGATCCAGTACCCGTTCGCTCTCGTGGCCTTTGGGAGGAAGCTGTACTACACGGACTGGAGGAGGTAACGGCTCCCGCAGGGAAGGGGACCGTCAGGGAGGCTGAAGGGGGTCTGGTCCAACGATCATGTTCAGATCATTGTTTACGTGTGTCTAGGGAGGCATTAGTAGCTCACCCCTGTGTCACCCTCTGTCACCCTGTAGCTCACCCCTGTGTCACCCCTGTGTCACCCTGTAGCTCACCGCTGTGTCACCCTGTAGCTCACCGCTGTGTCACCCTGTAGCTCACCCCTGTGTCACCCTGTAGCTCACCGCTGTGTCACCCTGTAGCTCACCGCTGTGTCACCCCTGTGTCACCCCTGTCAGCCTGTAGCTCACTCCTGTAGCTCACCCCTGTGTCACCCCTGTGTCACCCTGTAGCTCACCCTGTGTCACCCCTGTGTCACCCCTGTGTCACCCTGTAGCTCCCCTGTGTCACCCCTGTAGCTCCCCCCTGTGTCACCCTGTAGCTCCCCCCTGTGTCACCCCTGTAGCTCACCCCTGTGTCACCCCTGTGTCACCCCTGTAGCTCCCCCCTGTGTCACCCTGTAGCTCACCCCTGTGTCACCCCTGTGTCACCCTGTAGCTCACCCCTGTGTCACCCCTGTGTCACCCTGTAGCTCACCCCTGTGTCACCCCTGTGTCACCCTGTAGCTCACCCCTGTGTCCCCCTGTGTTTGAAGAACACATGACCAACTAGAGGCCCGCGGGCCAAATCCGGCCCCTTGCAGCTTTTTATCCGGCCCGCATATCGATTTAGGGTCACAATAGATTTTGGCCCATCTAGTTTTTGTAACTTTTTAGATGTTTTGTCGACTATCTCGGTTCTTCGAAGGCCAAGTTATCTTTTTGGGGCGTTATGTCCCCCAAAGTGTGAGTGAGAAGACTCGCAGAGACGTGCAGTACCACAGGCACAGATGACTCCAGTGTAACTGGTTTATAGGGTTAATCTACATAGTTAATTCATATAAAATAGACTTTCCACAGGAGCAGCTTTTCATTATTATTGTATTTTGTTATTTTTCATAAGCGTCTCTGCATAATTTCCTAAACCACACAATAAAAGACGCCGCCCTAAAACAACACGGTTGCTTGCTGTAATAAAAGCATTGTGTTTGAATATGCGTATACATTTTGTTATTTTAAAGTGGTCCTACGGGAATACCGGGACACTATAGGCCCGCCAGCCAAATCCGGCCCCTCGCAGATTCCGATCCAGCAACTTTGGTCCGCTATACATTTTGACCCGCGCGGTTTTCATCACTTTCCAACGTTGTTTTCTATGCTTTAGTGAATTCTTTCGTGCTTTTTTCTATGTCTCTTCTCTGAGAAGACCACATCCGACACGCCGTAATACTCCCAAAGATATTTGACTTTTCTGGGCGCCCGGGTAGCTCGGTTGGTATTGGGCGCCCGTACATGTTAATACTTCTTAACGCAGCGTGCCAAGGTTCGACTCCGACCTGCAGCCCTTTTCTGCATATCACCCCCCCTCTCTTTCCCCCCTTACTTCTTCAGCTCTCCTGTCATTAAAGGTCTAAAATGCCCAAAAATAATCTTGAAAAAAGATATTTGACTTCTTATGTCTGGCTCTGGATGTGGTTCTGTTTTCCAGAGTGGACATCCCTGATTTAGTCTAATTAAAATCCGCCCCGCAGCCCTTTGCTGCATGTCACCCCCCGCCCCCCCCGCTTTCCTGTCTACAGCTGCACAATCGAATAAAGGCCAAAAAGCCCCAAAAATAATAATACTAACTAATAATAATGGTAAGTATTGTGTAAAGTTGTTGACGTACAGAACTGAAGAGTCTGGCGACGTGCAGGTTTTAATAGATAACTAAAACCTGAACAGCGCTGCTATTCTCAGCTCTGTTGCGGTCACATTGTGTTTAACAGCGCTGTTACCATGACGATGTAACATCTCTGTGTGGGGGCTCTTCTCAGGGAGGCGGTGGTCGCTGTGGACCGCCACTCGGAGAAGGAGACGGAGGAGTTTCTGCCACAGAAGCGCTCTCGGCTGTACGGCATCACCACCACGCCGAGCCGGTGTCCACAAGGTACTCACAGGCTGTCATTAACCCTTATTAACTATTAGCTATTATTAACTATTACATCTAAAACTAGTTCTCATTAATCAGTTTGAGTCATTTTTTATGGAAAAGGTCAAAACTCCGACAACCTCTGAGTACCCGGAGCTCAGAATCCAACATGGCTGCAGGGACAGCAGTAGTAACGTACAGTCATACAGTCATACAGTTATTATACGCATTTTAAACTGTTAAAGGTCCTATACCCAAAGCCATTCCTTTTGGAGATGTGATAAACATGTGGGTTCTGTTTATATGCTGCTCTATACACGCTAAAAGTAGTGATTATTTACATGGAGTCTGGTGGAGATATGCTGCTCTATACACGCTAAAAGTAGTGATTATTTACATGGAGTCTGGTGGAGATATGCTGCTCTATACACGCTAAAAGTAGTGATTATTTACATGGAGTCTGGTGGAGATATGCTGCTCTATACACGCTAAAAGTAGTGATTATTTACATGGAGTCTGGTGGAGATATGCTGCTCTATACACGCTAAAAGTAGTGATTATTTACATGGAGTCTGGTGGAGATATGCTGCTCTATACACGCTAAAAGTAGTGATTATTTACATGGAGTCTGGTGGAGATATGCTGCTCTATACACACTAAAAGTAGTGATTATTTACATGGAGTCTGGTGGAGATATGCTGCTCTATACACGCTAAAAGTAGTGATTATTTACATGGAGTCTGGTGGAGATATGCTGCTCTATACACTCTAAAAGTAGTGATTATTTACATGGAGTCTGGTGGAGATATGCTGCTCTATACACACTAAAAGTAGTGATTATTTACATGGAGTCTGGTGGAGATATGCTGCTCTATACACGCTAAAAGTAGTGATTATTTACATGGAGTCTGGTGGAGATATGCTGCTCTATACACACTAAAAGTAGTGATTATTTACATGGAGTCTGGTGGAGATATGCTGCTCTATACACACTAAAAGTAGTGATTATATACATGGAGTCTGGTGGAGATATGCTGCTCTATACACACTAAAAGTAGTGATTATTTACATGGAGTCTGGTGGAGATATGCTGCTCTATACATGCTAAAAGTAGTGATTATTTACATGGAGTCTGGTGGAGATATGCTGCTCTATACACGCTAAAAGTAGTGATTATTTACATGGAGTCTGGTGGAGATATGCTGCTCTATACACACTAAAAGTAGTGATTATTTACATGGAGTCTGGTGGAGATATGCTGCTCTATACACGCTAAAAGTAGTGATTATTTACATGGAGTCTGGTGGAGATATGCTGCTCCATACACGCTGATTATTTACAAGCTTGCCTGCGTTGTCAGTAAAAGACATACCATTATAATGTATAGACATTTTTGTCAGTTTAAACAGAGATTAGTTCTTCTACTGGAGATAAAAACACTGAAATCACTTTTGGCTCAAAACTCAAATGCTTGAAAACCAAAATGCAGCGGTGTAAATGTGGCCTGAGAGCAGCTCTGATCAGAGCGGTGTGATGCACAGG
>JABXJD010000328.1:432500-450000 GCA_013375575.1 Percina caprodes
TTACACGTGGTCTGCCACTGCGAGGACGATCAGCTGTGCTTCCTGTCTCCCTGTAGTCCTGTCTTAGGCGTCTCACAGTAGGGACCTTGCGATGTATTGCCCTGTCCTCATGCCTCCTTGCACCACGCCTAAGGCCCGTTCACGCAGATTAGCGGGGACCCTGGGCGTCTTTCTCTTGCTGTTTTTCAGAATAAAGGTCTGTGACCTTAATTGCCTTTTTTTTTACCATTCAACAGGTGCGTGTTCATTAATTGCGTACGGGTCATTGAACACATGAAGAACATCGTTCGCCTTTACGACGAAGATCTCTAGAGTTGGTTGTTTTTTACAAAAGTATCTTTACAATACAGCGTTCTGAAAAAGTCATTCAGCTCACTACTTACTTAGCTTCATGTAGTAAATGTACTGCAGTATTGTCAGTTGATGTAGTATGTTGATGCGTTTGTTGTTTTCTCATGTTAACGTATTGTTATCATTACAGGACGTCTGGGCTGGTCTCAGTGTTGGATTTCTAAGTGCTGTTGTACGTAACTTTGATGTTTTTCCATAGTAACGGTGGTGTGTATACAACTTCTCTAGTCTTAACGACTACTCAAAGCTCTGTAACGCAGGACAGGAACCATTCACACACACACACACATCTACACACCTGCTCATCAGATACACACACACATCTACACACCTGCTCATCAGATACACTCACACACATCTACACACCTGCTCATCAGATACACTCACACACGTCTACACACCTGCTCATCAGATACACACTCACACACGTCTACACACCTGCTCATCAGATACACTCACACACGTCTACACACCTGCTCATCAGATACACTCACACACGTCTACACACCTGCTCATCAGATACACACTCACACACGTCTACACACCTGCTCATCAGATACACACTCACACACATCTACACACCTGCTCATCAGATACACTCACACACATCTACACACCTGCTCATCAGATACACTCACACACATCTACACACCTGCTCATCATACACACTCACACACGTCTACACACCTGCTCATCAGATACACTCACACACATCTACACACCTGCTCATCAGATACACTCACACACATCTACACACCTGCTCATCATACACACTCACACACATCTACACACCTGCTCATCAGATACACTCACACACATCTACACACCTGCTCATCAGATACACACTCACACACATCTACACACCTGCTCATCAGATACACACTCACACACATCTACACACCTGCTCATCAGATACACACACACACACATCTACACACCTGCTCATCAGATACACTCACACACATCTACACACCTGCTCATCAGATACACTCACACACGTCTACACACCTGCTCATCAGATACACACTCACACACACATCTACACACCTGCTCATCAGATACACTCACACACATCTACACACCTGCTCATCAGATACACTCACACACATCTACACACCTGCTCATCATACACACTCACACACATCTACACACCTGCTCATCAGATACACTCACACACATCTACACACCTGCTCATCAGATACACACTCACACACATCTACACACCTGCTCATCAGATACACACTCACACACATCTACACACCTGCTCATCAGATACACACACACACACATCTACACACCTGCTCATCAGATACACTCACACACATCTACACACCTGCTCATCAGATACACACACACACACATCTACACACCTGCTCATCAGATACACACTCACACACAGCTACACACTCACACACATCTACACACCTGCTCATCAGATACACACTCACACACATCTACACACCTGCTCATCAGATACACACTCACACACATCTACACACCTGCTCATCAGATACACACTCACACACATCTACACACCTGCTCATCAGATACACACTCACACACATCTACACACCTGCTCATCAGATACACACTCACACACAGCTACACACTCACACACATCTACACACCTGCTCATCAGATACACTCTTACACACAGCTACACACTCACACACATCTACACACACACATCTACACACCTGCTCACCATTCATGTCTCACCTTGTTGCAGGTGTAGGTGAGCTTCAGATCGGCTGCAGGAACCTTCAGCAGTCTGTACAGGAGTCCCTTGACCTTCTGAACCACCATGGACGCTGCAGAACAGAACACACACTCTTCATCACGACTGGAAGGCGTTTCACGTGGAAACATCCGCTCAGTTCACAGAGGAGAAAGGCAGAAAAGATCTTTATTTTTTGGGGGTTTTACCCGGAAGTTTCTTCTCAATCGGCTTCCGGTCGGCGTCGTCAGGAAACACAAAGTTAATCTCTGCGGAGGAGAGACCAGAGATCAGTCGTTTTACTCTGGCGGGATAATGTGGAACAAGCCTCAGATTCCTGTGTGTGCATCTAGCGGAGGATCTGACCTGGGGGGTGTTTCTGCCGTGTGTTCGGTCGTTGCACACCTGAAACGTGTCTGACGCGGCGCTGCAGCTGCTACGTGACGTAGGCTAATATACTGACGTGGTTACAGCAAAGACAACGTCGGCAGTATTGACAGGTGCGACATTTGAAAATTATTAATATTAAATAATAAATGACTTTATTTTACATTTATATCTGCATTTATGTCAAAGCCTAGACACTTTGAAACATCAACATGTCATTTATTAACATGCATTTGTCTCAAAATGACATATAAACATCTTTTATATGGGGAAATCAGCTGCGTGCTTGGCCATCAGGTGGTATATCAGACTGGGGGGGGGGATTTCAGACTGGACGTGCTGCGATGATCGCTCAGGTAACGACCCAACACACAGATCACTTTGGCAGCCCTAACGGCGCGTGTGTGTGCGCGGCGTGCCTGTTGTTGTGTTTCCTGTCTAGCTACATCCGGTGGGTGTTGTAGTTTTTCTAACGTTACTAGTTGTTGCAACAGCATGTGAGAAAAACTACAAAGTTTGCTAGGCCCAAAAAGAACGTTAATCTCGCGATGAAAACATTGACGCCGTTAAAATGAGTGAAACGCGTCTAACTGACAGCACTAATGTGTATATGTTCATATCCATATTACTCATGTGGATTTGTTATTTTAACATCCTGTTATGATGTATGTAACCTACTAGGACACTGAATTTCCCCTCAATGAAGACTCTATCTATCTATCTATCCATCCATCTCCATATCTATCTATCCATCTCCATATCTATCTATCTATCCATCTATCTATCTATCTATCTATCCATCTCCATATCTATCTATCTATCCATCTCCATATCTATCTATCTATCTATCCATCTCCATATCTATCTATCTATCTATCTATCTATCTATCTATCTATCTATCTATCTATCCATCTCCATCTCCATCTCCATCTCCATATCCATCCATCCATCCATCCATCCATCCATCCATCCATCCATCCATCCATCCATCATGTGATTGTAGTAGACATACAATAAATAAATAAAAATGAATTGATTTTGAATCAGTAGAGCTTGAATAGCGATTCGATTTGACACCACTATTATCAAGATATTCAACAACGTGCATATTTCCCTCTCATCGTGCAGCTCTGAACCCCAGCATGTTAATTACCGGCCCGTTTGATTTATTAGCCAATCAGAGAGCAGACAGAAGGGGGACTTACTTAAGAGCTGGTTTTTCAGGGCGAAGGGTTCCTGCTTCTTCAGCTCGCCTTCCTCCGGAGCGCCGTACTCTGAAACACAAGACCATCGGCATCGTTACCATCATAGTGGTGAACGCCGGCTGATGAGCTCTGTGGGCGGAGACCGTGGAACCAGTCGGGTCGGCTGTCAACAGACGAGGAGCCCTTCAACTCTGTGGGCGCCGTCATAACGACGTGGGCGCCGTCATCACGACGTGGGCGCCGTCATCACGACGTGGGCGCCGTCATCACGACGTGGGCGCCGTCATCACGACGTGGGCGCCGTCATCACGACGTGGGCGCCGTCATAACGACGTGGGCGGCGTCATAGCGGCGTGGCGGCGTCATAACGGCGTGGCGCCGTCATCACGGCGTGGCGCCGTCATCACGGCGTGGGCGCCATAACGAGCGTGGCGCGTCATAACGCGTGGCGCGTCATAACGACGTGGCGCCGTCATCACGACGTGGGCGCCGTCACCACGACGTGGGCGCCGTCACAACGACGTGGGCGGCGTCATAACGACGTGGGCGGCGTCATAACGACGTGGGCGACGTCATAACGACGTGGGCGACGTCATCACGACGTGGGCGCCGTCATCACGACGTGGGCGGCGTCATAACGACGTGGGCGGCGTCATAACGACGCGGGCGCCGTCATCACGGCAGGCGCCGTCATCACGGCAGGCGCCGTCATCACGGCGCGGCGCGTCATCACGCGCGGCGCGTCATAACGCGCGGCGGCGTCATCACGCTGGCGCCGTCATCACGCGGCGCCGTCATCACGACGCGGGCGTCATCACGACTGGGGCGCGTCATAACGACGGGCGCGTCATAACGCTGGGCGCGTCGCAACGCGGGCGACGTCATCACGACGCGGGCGCCGTCATCACGACGCGGGCGACGTCATCACGACGCGGGCGCCGTCATCACGACGCGGGCGGCGTCATCACGACGCGGGCGGCGTCATAACGACGCGGGCGGCGTCATAACGACGCGGGCGACGTCATCACGACGCGGGCGCCGTCATCACGACGCGGGCGGCGTCATAACGACGGCGCGTCATAACAGCGGGCGCGTCATAACGCTGGGCGCCGTCATCACGACGCGGGCGCCGTCATCACGACGCGGGCGCCGTCATCACGACGCGGGCGCCGTCATCACGACGCGGGCGGCGTCATCACGACGCGGGCGCCGTCATAACGACGCGGGCGCCGTCATAACGACGCGGGCGCCGTCATCACGACGCGGGCGCCGTCATCACGACGCGGGCGCCGTCATAACGACGTGGGCGCCATCATAATCAGAGGTGTGTTCTGGGTAACATGCAATCAATCAGCCAATCAGAGGTCCTCGCCCATTCCCTTTTAACAACCAATTATCGTTTTTTATCTTAGAAATATGGGTTTCATTGAACCAAAATGGCCAAATATAACATGGATGTAGGTCTTTGCAGGTAAAATTAATTATTACGTTCATTGAATTTTGGGTGAAAAACATGTTTTAAACGGTTTTAAAACAGTATCCTGACTAAACTTTGACATAATCCAGATCCACTCAACATCGTTTGATCTTAACTATTAGTCAAAATAATTCAGAATTTCTGTCTTTTAACTAAAAAATAGGGTATTATATCATATAAATTAGGTTTATTGACCATGAATTTAAAATAGAAAGTTGAAAAAAATGACAAAAACGTTTTAAAAAAGTGTTTTAACAAATTAGATTTTCATTTTCAGTTCATAGTGGAAGGGAAGACCTCAAATTTGACCCGTTTTCAGTTATTATATATATATTTTTGGCACAAATTATGGGCCGTCGAAATAAGTGCTGAAAATGTCAACAATAAAATAAAAAACTTTGTCAAAAACATTTAAAAAAAAAGCACCCACAGCATTGAAAAAGTGACAAAAATGTCGGAAAAAGCGATAATAATGTTGAAAAAAGTGCCCAAGCATTATGTTTTAATGGTGGAAGGGAAGACAACACAGGGGTGAAGTCGCCGGGACGCTCCCAGGAGCCTCGTCTGGCTGCTCCCTTAGCCAATGAGAGGGCTGCGTGTACGTGACGCCGCCAGTGGACAGGTCACTGGTTTCAGGGACTGCTCCTTTAAATCCGGTAACTGTGGGTGAGACTCACTGCTGACGAGGCTCTGGTAACGAGGGTGCTGACTGGCGAACTGGGTGCTGAGCTGGCTCGCCCCCCCGGCCTTCAGCCACTCCTCTCCGAACATCTTGATGTAGTCGAGCTCCGCCCCCCTCCTGTCCTCAGGCCGCAGCTGATGGAAACCATGGCAACACACACACACACACACACACAGGTTGAGTTTCAAATTCATACTTTTTGTATTTACGTGTAGTTTGTACTGCAGATGTCCTTAAAAAGTGTGACTCACTCCTTATCACTGACACACACACACACACACACAGACAGACAGACAGACAGACAGACAGACAGGCAGACAGGCAGACAGACACAGACACCCCCACAGGTTGAGCTCACAATATTTCGGTTGAGGAGGACCACTTGTCCCAGTTTGGCGATCAGCATCTGCGTGGCTGTTTTGGGGTTTCCGTCACTGCTCACCAACGGGTTACCGCTGCACGAGAACTGAACCAAACAGGGAAGCTTCGCCAGCTCGTCCACCACACGCCACTGAGACAGAGACAGAGGGAGAGAGAGAGAGAGACAGAGAGAGAGACAGAGAGAGAGACAGACAGACAGAGAGAGAGACAGAGACAGACAGAGAGAGAGAGACAGACAGACAGACAGAGAGAGAGCGAGAGACAGAGACAGAACAGCACAACCATCAGTGATGCTGAGTAGTTTGTCTTTTAATGAGGGACAAGTCCATTTAACAGCTGATGACGGCGGCCTAGAGCACAGTTTAAATAATCTACAGATAGAGCAGGTCTAGACCGCTCTATAATCTACAGATAGAGCAGGTCTAGACCGCTCTATAATTTACAGATAGAGCGGTCTAGACCTGCTCTATCTGTAGATTATAGAGCGGTCTAGACTGCTCTATAATCTACAGATAGAGCGGGTCTAGACTGCTCTATAATCTACAGATAGAGCGGGTCTGTTGCTGTTTTCCATGTCTGAGCTACATAAAATGCCACTGACCTCCGAGATGTTGTTTCCATCCAGGTTGAGGTTCTTCAGTGCCGGGAACGAGGCTGTTGGAGATCCTACGGAGGAAAGACCCGGGTTATGATGTCATCAGCTCTAAACAACACATCACTGAACCAGGATTAAAACGTTTCTGCAATGAGGAAAATAAAAAGAGACACAACCTCTGTTTCCATCCACGGGTTTTTATCCGAATAAGGTGATATTGAATGAAAAATGCCTTCTGGAAACAGTGAAATTCGGAATTTCATGAATATCGAAGGAAACACGTTGGGTCTCATCAGATTTTCTCTCGATGATATTCGGATTAAACGCTGATGGATTATTTTCTGAATAAATAATGAGTTGTGATTAAGTTTTAGGTCATTTTATGGTTGTAACCTGCCACAAAACACAGAAGAAGAAGTTGTAGTTCATTTCCCCCAGTATTTCCTCTCTTTCTGCACACATGTGGGGGCAACAAACACAGACGGACGAGGACGGACGAGGAGACGAGAGACTTTCTGGATTTAATTGATCAGGAACTCGTGAAGGAAATGGCCGACAAAGGTTAGGACACGCTGTGGGACGTCCTGGGAGACAATGGAAGACGCTCAGACAGAAAGACATGTCTCAAAAAAGAATCTTGCAGCGGTGCCGGGGGGGGGGGTAATAAAAGACACGTTGCATCTGCATCGTCATAGCGACATGTTGATAGCGTTGTTGTTTTCTTATTATAGCTCGATATGTCCTATCAGCTGGAACATGAGCTCTATGGAGCCTGTCTCATAGTGATCATGTGATGTTGTCCCATAGTGATCATGTGATGTTGTCCCATAGTGATCATGTGATGTTGTCTCATAGTGATCATGTGATGTTGTCCCATAGTGATCATGTGATGTTGTCCCATAGTGATCATGTGATGTTGTCCCATAGTGATCATGTGATGTTGTCCCATAGTGATCATGTGATGTTGTCTTATAGTGATCATGTGATGTTGTCTCATAGTGGTCATGTGATGTTGTCCCATAGTGATCATGTGATGTTGTCTCATAGTGATCATGTGATGTTGTCCCATAGTGATCATGTGATGTTGTCCCATAGTGATCATGTGATGTTGTCCCATAGTGATCATGTGATGTTGTCCCATATTGATCATGTGATGTTGTCCCATATTGATCATGTGATGTTGTCCCATAGTAATCATGTGATGTTGTCCCATAGTGATCATGTGATGTTGTCCCATATTGATCATGTGATGTTGTCCCATATGGATCATGTGATGTTGTCCCATAGTGATCATGTGATGTTGTCCCATAGTGATCATGTGATGTTGTCCCATAGTGATCATGTGATGTTGTCCCATAGTGATCATGTGATGTTGTCCCATAGCGATCATGTGATGTTGTCCCATAGCGATCATGTGATGTTGTCCCATAGCGATCATGTGATGTTGTCCCATAGCGATCATGTGATGTTGTCCCATAGCGATCATGTGATGGTGTCCCATAGTGATCATGTGATGGTGTCCCATAGTGATCATGTGATGGTGTCCCATAGTGATCATGTGATGGTGTCCCATAGCGATCATGTGATGGAAGAAAAACGTTGTTGTTGAATGTTGTGCGATTCAGTGCGAAAATGAATGAAACACCTTAAAATGTCTCAAACCAATCCGATGTACCAGTCTGACCCTCAAACAGCGTCATGTGACGTCATCACCAGGTTTTATTGGCTGTAAAGCCGTTGGGTGGAAACACACTGTCACCAGATTTATTCTCAGGAGTTTTTAACTGAACTTCAGATGATTCGATGGACACGTGGACGGAGACTCAGCTCCCGTCTAATATAACACAACGATGAAATGGAATAAAGGGTTAATTAAATGTGGGTTGTTGTTGTTTTACCAGGAGCAGCGTCGTCAAATCTGATGTCAGACAGTCCGACTTTAATCAGCTTCAGCTGCTCCAGCCTGCAAACACACAACAGCGTTACAGCGCTACAGCGTTACAGCGTTACAGCGCTACAGCGTTACAGCGCTACAACGGTACAGCGCTACAGCGCTACAACGGTACAGCGCTACAGCGTTACAGCGCTACAGCGTTACAGCGTTACAGCGTTACAACGTTACAGCGTTACAGCGTTGCAACGGTACAGCGCTACAGCGTTACAGCGCTACAGCGTTACAGCGTTACAACGGTACAGCGTTACAACGGTACAGCGTTACAACGGTACAGCGCTACAGCGTTACAACGGTACAGCGCTACAGCGTTACAGCGCTACAGCGTTACAGCGTTACAACGGTACAGCGTTACAACGGTACAGCGTTACAACGTTACAGCGTTACAGCGTTGCAACGTTACAGCGCTACAACGTTACAGCGGTACAGCGCAACAACGTTACAGCGCTACAACGTTACAGCGCTACAGCGTTACAACGTTACAGCGGTACAGCGCAACAACGTTACAGCGCTACAACGTTACAGCGCTACAACGTTACAACGTTACAACGTTTCAACGTTACCCAGAACATGGCTGTAAAGAGAAGGAAGCTGTTAGTTAGTTTCTCTTCCGCTCAGTCTGTTAAGGACACGTTGTGTTGGGTTTCAGGTTGGATGCATTTTGTAATGTATGTAACTTATTTAGGGATTGTTAGAACATTTCAATCAATTTCAATTAAATGACTCTATAATCTACAGATAGAGCAGGTCTAGACCGCTCTATAATTTACAGATAGAGCAGGTCTAGACCGCTCTATAATTTACAGATAGAGCAGGTCTAGACCGCTCTATAATTTACAGATAGAGCAGGTCTAGACCGCTCTATAATCTACAGATAGAGCAGGTCTAGACCGCTCTATAATCTACAGATAGAGCAGGTCTAGACCGCTCTATAATTTACAGATAGAGCAGGTCTAGACCGCTCTATAATTTACAGATAGAGCAGGTCTAGACCGCTCTATAATTTACAGATAGAGCAGGTCTAGACCGCTCTATAATCTACAGATAGAGCAGGTCTAGACCGCTCTATAATTTACAGATAGAGCAGGTCTAGACCGCTCTATAATTTACAGATAGAGCAGGTCTAGACCGCTCTATAATCTACAGATAGAGCAGGTCTAGACCGCTCTATAATCTACAGATAGAGCAGGTCTAGACCGCTCTATAATTTACAGATAGAGCAGGTCTAGACCGCTCTATAATTTACAGATAGAGCAGGTCTAGACCGCTCTATAATTTACAGATAGAGCAGGTCTAGACCGCTCTATAATCTACGGATAGAGCAGGTCTAGACCGCTCTAAAATTAACAGATAGAGCAGGTCTAGACCGCTCTATAATCTACAGATAGAGCAGGTCTAGACCGCTCTATAATTTACAGATAGAGCAGGTCTAGACCGCTCTATAATCTACAGATAGAGCAGGTCTAGACAGCTCTATAATTTACAGATAGAGCGGGTCTAGACCGCTCTATAATTTACAGATAGAGCGGGTCTAGACCGCTCTATAATTTACAGATAGAGCGGGTCTACACCGCTCTATAATTTACAGATAGAGCGGGTCTAGACCGCTCTATAATCTACAGATAGAGCAGGTCTAGACCGCTCTATAATTTACAGATAGAGCAGGTCTAGACCGCTCTATAATTTACCGATAGAGCAGGTCTAGACAGCTCTATAAATACAGATAGAGCAGGTCTAGACCGCTCTATAATCTACAGATAGAGCAGGTCTAGACCGCTCTATAATTTACAGATAGAGCAGGTCTAGACCGCTCTATAATTTACAGATAGAGCAGGTCTAGACCGCTCTATAATCTACGGATAGAGCAGGTCTAGACCGCTCTATAATTAACAGATAGAGCAGGTCTAGACCGCTCTATAATCTACAGATAGAGCAGGTCTAGACCGCTCTATAATTAACAGATAGAGCAGGTCTAGACCGCTCTATAATTTACAGATAGAGCAGGTCTAGACCCACCTATAATCTACAGATAGAGCAGGTCTAGACCGCTCTATAATTTATAAAGACCCAACAGTTCTAGTAATTCCCTCAGTGCGACAGTGGTGAGGAAAATCTCCTTTTAGGAAGAAACGTGGGACAGACCCAGGCTCTTGGTAGTCTGACGGGGTGATAATGGAAGAGTGACTAAAACAATAGTAGTGTGTAGCAGCTGATGGTGTAGCAGGGTGTAGTAAGTGTAGCGTACCTGGGCAGAGCCGCTAAGCAGAGCACACTGCGCTGCTCTAAAGGATTAAAGGACACATTGAGACTCTTCAGAGACTGCAGCACTCCGTCAGGCCTTCAACACACAAACACATCAGAGTTACACCATGTGAACCCAGCCTGAGGTGAGCCAGACTGAAGCGGAGGGGGGGGCCCTAAACCTTTTAGAAAGACTTTACTGTCTTTCACTGTCTGTCTGTGAGCACCCCCCTACCCTCAGGACAGCGTTACAGGTAGAGCCCGACCGATATATCATCAAATGCCGATACCAATCTATCGGTATCGGAACCAGGTGACGGCGTTACCTCTGCAGCTCTGTGATGTTGTTTTCTTCTACACACAGATCCTCCAGCTGTGGCCACATGGGGGCGCACTCCAGGACCTGACCAGAGACCAGCAGAGACAGAAAGAGATCATTAAGATACAGAATCAACAGACAGGTGTGTGTGTGCGTGTGTGTAAAGTATGTGTGATGTATGTGTGTGTGATGTGTGTGTGTGTGTGTGTGTGTGTGTGTGTGTGTGTTTGTTGATCCCCCCCCCACTCTATCTGGAGAGGTGCAGCTCTGAGGTCGTACCTGGGACCAGGTGAGGTCACACCTGTTCAGGACGAGGACTTTGAGGTTGCAGAACGCCCGGCAGTGAGCCGAGAGGTCGGAGGGCAGACGCAGCCTGTTGTCGCTAAAAACAAGACAACATGGATTTAGTGGACGGAGACAATTACACAGACACACACACACACACACACACACACACACACAGAGAGAGACACACACAGACACACATACACACAGAGAGACACACACACAGACACACACACACACACACACACACAGACACACACACACACACATACAGAGACAGACAGACACACACACACATGCACACACACACATACAGAGACAGACAGACACACACACACATGCACACACACACACACAAACACACACACACACAGACACACACACACATACAGAGACAGACAGACACACACACACACATGCACACAGAGAGAGACACACACAGACACACACACAAACACAGAGACACACACACACAGACACACATTCACAGAGACACACTTACATAGAGATACACACACACACACACAGACAAACACACACACACAGACAGACACACATACACACCATCACAGAGACACACCAACACAGAACAGAGAGACACACACAAACACAGAGACACACACACAGAAAGACAGACAGACAAACACACACACACACAGAGACACACACACACACAGAGACATATACACACAAACACAGAGACACACACACACACACAGACAGACACACATACACACCATCACAGAGACACACCAACACAGAACAGAGAGACACACACAAACACAGAGACACACACACAGAAAGACAAACACACACACACACACACACCTGAGCTGAAGTGTGTCCAGTTGGTCCAGCTGCTGTGCGATGGCAGCCACGTCCTCCCAGCAGGACAGCAGAGTCCCACTCAGGCCCAACCACTTCACGTCTGATCGCTGCTGTTAAGGGGAAGCAACAATCACACTGACACACACACACACACACACACACACACACACACACACACACACACACACACACACACACACACACACGCACACACACTGACACACACACACACACACACACACACACACACAGTAGATCTCTGCAGGTAGTAGTTTCCTGTTGCAGGAGAAGCATCGTCTGAAACCATGAAGCCACATCAGAACGTGGGTGTGTGAAAGATACTCGGCGTTGTAGTCCTGATGTGTCCCTGGGGCCCGGGACCGTTCACCTCACAGAGATCCAACAACACGGACGTACGACTCTCAAAACTGTCGAGACAAGACAAGAACAGTGGACTCAATAAAGGGAAATATATCTCACTCCCTGTTTAAAGTGCTCATATTATGCTTTTTGGCTTTTTCCCTTTACTTTATAGTGTTATATATCTTTATATGCACGTTATAGATTTATAACTTCTGACTGGCTAGTAGTCCTTACCTAGGTACTGTCAGGACCCTCATACTCTGCTTCTGACTGGCTAGTAGTCCTTTCCTAGGTACTGTCAGGACCTCATACTCTGCTCCTGACTGGCTAGTAGTCCTTACCTAGGTACTGTCAGGACCTCATACTCTGCTTCTGACTGGCTAGTAGTCCTTACCTAGGTACTGTCAGGGCCCTCATACTCTGCTTCTGACTGGCTAGTAGTCCTTACCTAGGTACTGTCAGGGCCCTCATACTCTGCTTCTGACTGGCTAGTAGTCCTTACCTAGGTACTGTCAGGGCCCTCATACTCTGCTCCTGACTGGCTAGTAGTCCTTACCTAGGTACTGTCAGGGCCCTCATACTCTGCTCCTGACTGGCTAGTAGTCCTTACCTAGGTACTGTCAGGACCCTCATACTCTGCTCCTGACTGGCTAGTAGTCCTTACCTAGGTACTGTCAGGGCCTCATACTCTGCTCCTGACTGGCTAGTAGTCCTTACCTAGGTACTGTCAGGGCCCTCATACTCTGCTCCTGACTGGCTAGTAGTCCTTACCTAGGTACTGTCAGGGCCCTCATACTCTGCTCCTGACTGGCTAGTAGTCCTTACCTAGGTACTGTCAGGGCCCTCATACTCTGCTTCTGACTGGCTAGTAGTCCTTACCTAGGTACTGTCAGGGCCCTCATACTCTGCTTCTGACTGGCTAGTAGTCCTTACCTAGGTACTGTCAGGGCCTCATACTCTGCTTCTGACTGGCTAGTAGTCCTTACCTAGGTACTGTCAGGGCCCTCATACTCTGCTTCTGACTGGCTAGTAGTCCTTACCTAGGTACTGTCAGGGCCCTCATACTCTGCTCCTGACTGGCTAGTAGTCCTTACCTAGGTACTGTCAGGGCCTCATACTCTGCTTACGTTGCTTGGGTACTGAGCATGTGCAGCTTCCAACAAAGATGGAACAAAAGTGAGATGTCTCACTCTGGAGATAAAACTAGAGAGATGTCTCACTCTGGAGATAAAACTAGAGAGATGTCTCACTCTGGAGATAAAACTAGTGAGATGTCTCACTCTGGAGATAAAACTAGAGAGATGTCTCACTCTGGAGATAAAACTAGAGAGATGTCTCACTCTGGAGATAAAACTAGTGAGATGTCTCACTCTGGAGATAAAACTAGTGAGATGTCTCACTCTGGAGATAAAACTAGAGAGATGTCTCACTCTGGAGATAAAACTAGAGAGATGTCTCACTCTGGAGATAAAACTAGAGAGATGTCTCACTCTGGAGATAAAACTAGAGAGATGTCTCACTCTGGAGATAAAACTAGAGAGATGTCTCACTCTGGAGATAAAACTAGAGAGATGTCTCACTCTGGAGATGAAACAGAGACCTGAACACACAGGGTGAAAACAGGATCTGCAGCAATGTGCAGTACAACAAAAACATGGTTTCTTTTGAAAATGAAACCATGGAAACCTGTTCCGATATACCCTCTAAATACAACTATGACCCTGAAGATGAGCAGAACGTGGGCCCTTTAAGACCAAACTACAACGTGTCTCTGTGGCGCGGTGTAGTCCGTGTCTGAACCTGTACCTGCAGCCCTCCTTGAACGCCCACTTGAGCTTCTTGGAGGAGATGGCGATCTCCTCACTCAGCACTTCCTCTTTGATCTGGTACACCTGCTGCACCGCGGTCAGGAAGTCCACTCCGAAGCTCACCTTCGCCGGGCGGACGAAGGAGCCGCCTTTAGGGTTTCTGAGAGAATCGGGAGAAATCCTTCAGGGACAAAAGGCTTCAGATTGCATGTTTCAAATAAGCACGGATTACTTTTTATTATTATTGTAGATTGAGATCCTGATTCTTATTCTACTGAGTTGAATCTATCAAATGTATTTAGTCTAACAAGATAACTTGATAGAAAACGTCAACTATGAAATTAAAGGTGCCCCCACCCCCGTATTTCATGACTTTGTGGTAATGTCTGAAGTCCTACCATGGACTCTGTAACTTGGTTACCATAGTTACCTTGTTTTGAGCCATTATAGGGTGGTATAGAAAGCTGCAGGAAGACTCAGCTCCATTTGGGCCAGTTCTCATTAATATTCATCCAGCTAAGCTGCTGGACTCTGATTGGCTAACAGCTAGCCAATGAGAGCCTGGCTATCAGCATCCTTTACCTAGCTCATGAATATTAATGAGCTCAGGCAGCAGGACATCAGACTGACCAGCTGTTGTGATTGGTCTGATTTCTCCTCTTATTTCTTTTCAGTGGCTAGAGCTGACACACACACACACACACACACACACACACACACACACACACACACACACACACACACACACACACAGAGTCTGATTCAGGACCCCATATGGAAGTGGTCTAAATCAGATTTGGGTATTTTTTGCCTACAGTCTGAACGTAGCCTTAAAAGCGACCAATGGGAATAGCTCACTGGGTTTCCTGGATTTGTTCCGGGTGGGGGCAGCACGGAACACTGGGACGTGGTGATGACGTGACAGCAGCTGCTGAGAATTACCTGCATGTGAAATACTGGACTCCCTGGTGGCTTCCGTGGTGTTTCCCTCTCTCCGGGTTATCCCACTCAACGCCGAGCCACAGCCCTGAACGCAGGGAACACAGACCGGTTGGCGTTGTGGACCCACTGCAACGCTTTCTCAGTTTATTTACATACAAAACATTTTTCAGATGTCTAAAAACACACAGCCGTACGAAGGAGACAGATATTCTGTCACTTCATAATCTCTTTCACATCCTCCCTTTCATGCCAAGTTACAAGTTTTTCATTTTGAAAAATTGAAAACATGTAACTCGGCACCAGGAACATGTATAACAAAGTGGATGGATGATCCCTCCTCGCCTACAGCTCCTCGACAACCCCCCCTCCATGATCCCTCCTCGCCTACAGCTCCTCGACAACCCCCCCTCCATGATCCCTCCTCGCCTACAGCTCCTCAACAACCCCCCCTCCATGATCCCTCCTCGCCTACAGCTCCTCGACAACCCCCCCTCCATGATCCCTCCTCGCCTACAGCTCCTCGACAACCCCCCCCGCCATGATCCCTCCTCGCCTACAGCTCCTCGACAACCCCCTCGATGATCCCTCCTCGCCTACAGCTCCTCGACAACCCCCTCCATGATCCCTCCTCGCCTACAGCTCCTCGACAACCCCCCCTCCATGATCCCTCCTCGCCTACAGCTCCTCGACAACCCCCCCTCCATGATCCCTCCTCGCCTACAGCTCCTCGACAACCCCCCCTCGCCTACAGCTCCTCGACAACCCCCCCTCCATGATCCCTCCTCGCCTACAGCTCCTCGACAACCCCCTCCATGATCCCTCCTCCTACAGCTCCTCGACAACCCCCTCCATGATCCCTCCTCGCCTACAGCTCCTCGACAACCCCCCCTCCATGATCCCTCCTCGCCTACAGCTCCTCGACAACCCCCTCGCCTACAGCTCCTCGACAACCCCCCCTCCATGATCCCTCCTCGCCTACAGCTCCTCGACAACCCCCCCTCGACGATCCCTCCTCGCCTACAGCTCCTCGACAACCCCCCCTCGATGATCCCTCCTCGCCTACAGCTCCTCAACAACCCCCTCGATGATCCCTCCTTGCCTACAGCTCCTCGACAACCCCCCCTCAATGATCCCTCCTCGCCTACAGCTCCTCAACAACCCCCCCTCAATGATCCCTCCTCGCCTACAGCTCCTCGACAACCCCCCCTCGATGATCCCTCCTCGGAAATACACACATGCTCAAGTCCTATACTTAAAGGTGAGATGTCAGAGTGGGGGGGGGGGGGCTGACAGTGCTGGACCAGCTCCCTGAGCACCCAGCTACCAGTCCACGCTCTGTACTTTGGTCTGGGACTCGAACCGGCGACCCTCCGGTTCCTAACCCAACTCCCTAGAGGCCGAGCTACTGCCCCCCCCCCCTTTAAAACCAGTAAGGAACTTACGTCAAATCACGATATTACATATTATCTACAATCTAAGACAACATCTAACATCTATATTAGTATCTATAGTCTGTACTGCGCATAGCTGCGTATCACGTAGACTACGCCACTGGCTTATAGTACCGTTACTATGGTAACGGTACTTACTGCCCCGACTAGCTGTGGATAACGACGGGGTGACTGACTAACACCCCCGGTTCTTTCTCACCTGCTGTCGGTGGCACCGGGCCCACATACAGCACCGAGGCCCGCTCCCCGTCGCAGGACACCCGCCTGCCCACCGGGTCCGCCGGTAGTCCCGGTTCCGTCTGGTCCACTCCCATCGACGCCACCTATTGAAAACCACAACACGACGTTAGCTAACTGCAGATAACCGCCGCACGTGGACACGTACGTGAAATAATAAGTGACGTAAGCATATATAAATAACACAGACAGATACAATTACCGTTGGCGTTTTTCAAACGTAGCTTTTAACGTGTTTTTAGCTCCTATGCTAAGCTAACGACGCAACAACTTCAACAC
>JABXJD010000328.1:455000-457500 GCA_013375575.1 Percina caprodes
GAGGCGATGAAGAGAAAGAGGACGGTGTTCATCGGAAACCTGCCCATCAGCTGCACCAGGAAGGTACGCACGGGACAGGGAGACACGTCCGTCCAGGGGGACACGTCCAGGACCCGGGTCTCTCTTCCTCATTTACATGTTAGAGCAGCGGCTCTCAAACTCAAAGGGGGGAGAGAGGGGGTGAGAGAAAGAAAGAGAGACACACAGACAGACAGACAGAGAGGGAGAGAAATAGACAGAGAGAGAGGTTGAAAGAAAGAGAAATAGACAGGGAGTGAGAGAGAGGGAGAGGGTGAGAGACAGAGGGGGTGAGAGAGAGGGAGAGGGTGAGAGACAGAGGGGGAGTGAGAGAGAGGGAGAGGGTGAGAGACAGAGGGGGAGTGAGAGAGAGGGAGAGGGTGAGAGACAGAGGGGGAGAGTGAGAGAGAGGGAGAGGGTGAGAGACAGAGGGGGAGAGTGAGAGAGAGGGAGAGGGTGAGAGACAGAGGGGTGAGAGAGAGGGAGAGGGAGAGGGTGAGAGACAGAGGGGGAGAGTGAGAGAGAGGGAGAGGGAGAGGGTGAGAGACAGAGGGGGGAGTGAGAGAGAGGGAGAGGGTGAGAGACAGAGGGGGGAGGGAGAGAGAGGGAGAGGGTGAGAGACAGAGGGGTGAGAGAGAGGGAGAGGGTGAGAGACAGAGGGGGAGAGTGAGAGAGAGGGAGAGGGTGAGAGACAGAGGGGTGAGAGAGAGGGAGAGGGTGAGAGACAGAGGGGGGAGTGAGAGAGAGGGAGAGGGTGAGAGAAAGAAAGAGAGACACACAGACAGACAGACAGAGAGGGAGAGAAATAGACAGAGAGAGAGGTTGAAAGAAAGAGAAATAGACAGGGAGTGAGAGAGAGGGAGTGAGAGAGACAGAGGGGGAGAGTGAGAGAGAGGGAGAGGGTGAGAGACAGAGGGGAGAGTGAGAGAGAGGGAGAGGGTGAGAGACAGAGGGGTGAGAGAGAGGGAGAGGGAGAGGGTGAGAGACAGAGGGGGAGAGTGAGAGAGAGGGAGAGGGTGAGAGACAGAGGGGAGAGTGAGAGAGAGAGAGAGGGTGAGAGACAGAGGGGGAGAGTGAGAGAGAGGGAGAGGGTGAGAGACAGAGGGGTGAGAGAGAGAGGGAGAGGGAGAGGGTGAGAGACAGAGGGAGGAGAGGAGAGAGAGGGAGAGGGACAGAGGGGGAGTGAGAGAGGGAGAGGGTGAGAGACAGAGGAGAGTGAGAGAGAGAGGGAGAGGGTGAGAGACAGAGGGGTGAGAGAGAGGGAGAGGGAGAGGGTGAGAGACAGAGGGGGAGAGTGAGAGAGAGGGAGAGGGTGAGAGACAGAGGGGTGAGAGAGAGGGAGAGGGAGAGGGTGAGAGACAGAGGGGGAGTGAGAGAGAGGGAGAGGGTGAGAGACAGAGGGGTGAGGGAGAGGGAGAGGGTGAGAGACAGAGGGGTGAGAGAGAGGGAGAGAGACAGAGGGGGAGAGTGAGAGAGAGGGAGAGGGTGAGAGACAGAGGGGGAGAGTGAGAGAGAGGGAGAGGGTGAGAGACAGAGGGGGAGTGAGAGAGGGAGTGAGAGAGAGGGAGAGGGTGAGAGACAGAGGGGAGAGTGAGAGAGAGGGAGAGGGTGAGAGACAGAGGGGAGAGTGAGAGAGAGGGAGAGGGTGAGAGACAGAGGGGGGAGTGAGAGAGAGGGGGGGAGAGAGAGGGAGAGGGTGAGAGACAGGGAGTGAGAGAGACAGAGGGGGAGAGTGAGACAGAGGGGGGAGTGAGAGAGAGGGAGAGAGACAGAGGGGGGAGTGAGAGAGAGGGTGAGAGACAGAGGGGGGAGTGAGAGAGAGGGTGAGAGACAGAGGGGGGAGTGAGAGAGAGGGTGAGAGACAGAGGGGAGAGTGAGAGATAGAGGGGGAGAGAGAGGGAGTGAGAGAGAGAGAGGGTAAGAGAGAGAGGGTGAGAGACAGGGGGAGAGTGAGAGAGAGGGAGAGGGAGAGAGACAGAGGGGGAGAGTGAGAGAGAGGGAGTGAGAGAGAGACAGAGGGTGAGAGACAGAGGGGGAGAGTGAGAGAGAGACAGAGGGTGAGAGACAGAGGGGGAGAGAGAGGGAGAGGGAGAGGGTGAGAGACAGAGGGGAGTGAGGGAGAGGGAGAGGGTGAGAGACAGAGGGAGAGTGAGAGAGAGGGAGAGGGTGAGAGACAGAGGGGTGAGAGAGAGGGAGAGGGAGAGGGTGAGAGAGAGGGAGAGAGACAGAGGGGGAGAGTGAGAGAGAGGGAGAGGGTGAGAGACAGAGGGGGAGTGAGAGAGAGGAGTGAGAGAGAGGAGAGGTGAGAGACAGAGGGGAGTGAGAGAGAGGGTGAGGGTGAGAGACAGAGGGAGAGTGAGAGAGAGAGAGGGTGAGAGACAGAGGGGGAGAGTGAGAGAGAGGGAGAGGGTGAGAGACAGAGGGGGGAGTGAGAGAGAGGGGGGGAGAGAGAGGGGGAGTGAGAGAGACAGAGGGGGAGAGT
>JABXJD010000328.1:462500-505000 GCA_013375575.1 Percina caprodes
TCTGGTGGACAGACTATGCAACGCCATCACTAACGGGGCGTTGTAGGCGTCCTCTGGTGGACAGACTATGCAACGCCATCACTAACGGGGCGTTGTAGAGCGTCCTCTGGTGGACAGACTATGCAACGCCATCACTAACGGGACGTTGTAGAGCGTCCTCTGGTGGACAGACTATGCAACGGCATCACTAACGGGACGTTGTAGAGCGTCCTCTGGTGGACAGACTATGCAACGCCATCACTAACGGGACGTTGTAGAGCGTCCTCTGGTGGACAGACTATGCAACGCCATCACTAACGGGGACGTTGTAGAGCGTCCTCTGGTGGACAGACTATGCAACGCCATCACTAACGGGGACGTTGTAGAGCGTCCTCTGGTGGACAGACTATGCAACGGCATCACTAACGGGACGTTGTAGAGCGTCCTCTGGTGGACAGACTATGCAACGCCATCACTAACGGGGACGTTGTAGAGCGTCCTCTGGTGGACAGACTATGCAACGCCATCACTAACGGGACGTTGTAGAGCGTCCTCTGGTGGACAGACTATGCAACGCCATCACTAACGGGGACGTTGTAGAGCGTCCTCTGGTGGACAGACTATGCAACGCCATCACTAACAGGGACGTTGTAGAGCGTCCTCTGGTGGACAGACTGTGCAACGCCATCACTAACGGGGACGTTGTAGAGCGTCCTCTGGTGGACAGACTATGCTACGTCATCACTAACAGGGACATTGTAGAGCGTCCTCTGGTGGACAGACTATGCTACGCCATCACTAACAGGGACGTTGTAGAGCGTCCTCTGGTGGACAGACTATGCAACGCCATCACTAACAGGGACGTTGTAGAACGTCCTCTGGTGGACAGACTATGCAACGGCATCACTAACGGGGACGTTGTAGAGCGTCCTCTGGTGGACAGACTATGCAACGCCATCACTAAAGGGACGTTGTAGAGCGTCCTCAGGTGGACAGACTATGCAACGCCATCACTAACGGGACGTTGTAGAGCGTCCTCTGGTGGACAGACTATGCAACGCCATCACTAACGGGACGTTGTAGGCGTCCTCTGGTGGACAGACTATGCAACGCCATCACTAACGGGACGTTGTAGAGCGTCCTCTGGTGGACAGACTATGCAACGCCATCACTAACGGGGACGTTGTAGAGCGTCCTCTGGTGGACAGACTATGCAACGCCATCACTAACGGGGACGTTGTAGAGCGTCCTCTGGTGGACAGACTATGCTACGTCATCACTAACAGGGACATTGTAGAGCGTCCTCTGGTGGACAGACTATGCTACGCCATCACTAACGGGGACGTTGTAGAGCGTCCTCTGGTGGACAGACTATGCAACGCCATCACTAACGGGACGTTGTAGAGCGTCCTCTGGTGGACAGACTATGCAACGCCATCACTAACGGGACGTTGTAGAGCGTCCTCTGGTGGACAGACTATGCAACGCCATCACTAACGGGACGTTGTAGAGCGTCCTCTGGTGGACAGACTATGCAACGGCATCACTAACGGGACGTTGTAGAGCGTCCTCTGGTGGACAGACTATGCAACGCCATCACTAACGGGACGTTGTAGGCGTCCTCTGGTGGACAGACTATGCAACGCCATCACTAACGGGACGTTGTAGAGCGTCCTCTGGTGGACAGACTATGCAACGCCATCACTAACGGGACGTTGTAGGCGTCCTCTGGTGGACAGACTATGCAACGGCATCACTAACGGGACGTTGTAGAGCGTCCTCTGGTGGACAGACTATGCAACGCCATCACTAACGGGACGTTGTAGCGTCCTCTGGTGGACAGACTATGCAACGCCATCACTAACGGGACGTTGTAGAGCGTCCTCTGGTGGACAGACTATGCAACGCCATCACTAACGGGACGTTGTAGGCGTCCTCTGGTGGACAGACTATGCAACGCCATCACTAACGGGACGTTGTAGAGCGTCCTCTGGTGGACAGACTATGCAACGCCATCACTAACGGTGACGTTGTAGAGCGTCCTCTGGTGGACAGACTATGCAACGCCATCACTAACGGGACGTTGTAGAGCGTCCTCTGGTGGACAGACTATGCAACGCCATCACTAACGGGACGTTGTAGAGCGTCCTCTGGTGGACAGACTATGCAACGCCATCACTAACGGGACGTTGTAGAGCGTCCTCTGGTGGACAGACTATGCAACGCCATCACTAACGGGACGTTGTAGAGCGTCCTCTGGTGGACAGACTATGCAACGGCATCACTAACGGGGACGTTGTAGAGCGTCCTCTGGTGGACAGACTATGCAACGGCATCACTAACGGGGACGTTGTAGAGCGTCCTCTGGTGGACAGACTATGCAACGGCATCACTAACAGGGACGTTGTAGAGCGTCCTCTGGTGGACAGACTATGCAACGCCATCACTAACAGGGACGTTGTAGAGCGTCCTCTGGTGGACAGACTATGCAACGCCATCACTAACAGGGACGTTGTAGAGCGTCCTCTGGTGGACAGACTATGCAACGCCATCACTAACAGGGACGTTGTAGAGCGTCCTCTGGTGGACAGACTATGCAACGCCATCACTAACAGGGACGTTGTAGAGCGTCCTCTGGTGGACAGACTATGCAACACCATCACTAACGGGGACGTTGTAGAGCGTCCTCTGGTTGGCCCTAGTCGATGTGAGAGTTGATGGTGTTGCTTGTCCCATGTTGATCATGTGATGTTGTCCCATGTCATGTGATGTTGTCCCATAGTGATCATGTGATGTTGTCCCATATTGATCATGTGATGTTGTCCCATAGTGATCATGTGATGTTGTCCCATGGTGATCATGTGATGTTGTCCCATAGTGATCATGTGATGTTGTCTCATAGTGATCATGTGATGTTGTCCCATAGTGGTCATGTGATGTTGTCCCATAGTGATCATGTGATGTTGTCCCATAGTGGTCATGTGATGTTGTCCCATAGTGATCATGTGATGTTGTCCCATAGTGATCATGTGATGTTGTCCCATAGTGATCATGTGATGTTGTCTCATAGTGATCATGTGATGTTGTCCCATAGTGGTCATGTGATGTTGTCCCATAGTGATCATGTGATGTTGTCCCATAGTGGTCATGTGATGTTGTCCCATAGTGATCATGTGATGTTGTCCCATAGTGGTCATGTGATGTTGTCCCATAGTGATCATGTGATGTTGTCCCATAGTGATCATGTGATGTTGTCCCATAGTGATCATGTGATGTTGTCCCATAGTGATCATGTGATGTCTCATAGTGGTCATGTGATGTTGTCCCATAGTGATCATGTGATGTTGTCCCATAGTGATCATGTGATGTTGTCCCATAGTGATCATGTGATGTTGTCCCATAGTGATCATGTGATGTTGTCCCATAGTGATCATGTGATGTTGTCCCATATTGATCATGTGATGTTGTCCCATGTTGATCATGTGATGTTGTCCCATAGTGATCATGTGATGTTGTCCCATGTTGATCATTATTGGTAGACAGCTGTTGTGATTGAGTGATAATGAACGTGTTTTTCTGTTGTCGTGGTAACGCAGAGCGCTGACTCGGTGCAGCTGGCGTTGGAGCTGGACGGCAGCAAACTGGAGGCCAGGGCCATCCGGGTGAAGAGGTCGGTGAAGAAGGAGAAGCAGAAGAATAAAACGGACAGACACGGAACCGCGGGGAGGCCCGGCAAGGGCCCGGCGAAGGGCCCGGGGCCGGAGAGAGGAGGCCGTCGGGGGGGCTTCAGGTCTCCGAAGAAGTTCCCTGGAACGCAGAGGTCGAGTCAAAGCTCCTTCAAAGGAGAGATGGTGGATCCCAACAAGAAGAGCAAGAAGAAAGGACTGAAGAAGAAGACGACAAAGAAGAATAAAAAGACTGTTCATATCTGAGCTCTGATCCACATTAAAGAAACCTCTGATTTTCAGGACACACACACACACACACACACACACACACACACACACACGCACGTGTTTTAGTATTTTCTGTGTTATTGCTCCTTTAATAAATGGGTTAAAGGAAGAGTTTTAGTCTCTCAGTCAGTCGGTCTGCATTTGACACATTTATAGAATCATATTTATGGTCATTTATGAAATGAGAATAACTTCTAATAATAACATTGTTAATTCATCTTTAATCCTGGTTTATAAAATGTCTTTTTATTTTATATTGCAATGCTGTTGTGTCATTTGTCAAATGCTATATAAGTGTGTGTGTTTACGTTAAGGCATGAGGAGTGTGATTGGTTAGGGTTGCGGAAAGCATGCAATGGTAAGCCAATCAGAGCGGAGTAAGCCAGAATAGGGCGGGACATGCCGAAGCCGGAAACGTAAATACAGGTGTACACACTCCTCTTCTCATGCTGGACGGGTTGCTGTTGTTGCTATGGAGATATAAATCGTCCGTACAGAGTTTTGCTCGCTTTGGACTCACAATAGGAACACAACTTGAGCGTTTCTGCTGCCCTGCGTCTGATTGTGTACCTGAACGCACCGCAGAGTCTCCGGTGGTGAGTAACGTTCCAGCTGGTCATATTTACACGTTCAACAGCAGGATGGACGCTGAACTTCAGCAAGTCGCCCTCTTCCTTTCAGGTCTAATAACATATTAATCACGGTCCCATGTCTCAGGCAAGCTACTTGGAAAGTTTAGGGAGCTAACCTCCAGCTTATTCTACATTACATGAAGCTAACGTTAGCCTACAAATACACGGAGCTAGCTGAGCTACAGCTACACGGAGCTAGCTGCTACAGCTACACGGAGCTAGCTGAGCTACAGCTACACGGAGCTAGCTGAGCTACAGCTACACGGAGCTAGCCGAGCTACGGCTACACGGAGCTAGCTGAGCTACAGCTACACGGAGCTAGCTGAGCTACAGCTACACGGAGCTAGCTGAGCTACAGCTACACGGAGCTAGCTGAGCTACAGCTACACGGAGCTAGCTGAGCTACAGCTACACGGAGCTAGCTGAGCTACAGCTACACGGAGCTAGCTAAGAAACATCCAGGACGGTGTTTCCTGGCATTGATCCACTGTCTTATTCTCCAAGGAGAGAGGGACATCTACCAAAAGGTCTTTTCGCCATTTTGTTTGCAGGTATTTTATTTTGTTTGTCTTCTCCCACTAATGTGTAACCAGCACAGAATGAGAGACAGGAAGTAGCTCTTTAGGCTAGGGTGACCAGACGTCCCCGGTTTCCGGGGACTGTCCCCGGTTTTGGTGACCTGTCCCCGGAAATGTCCCCGGTTTTCACTTTGACTGACGGACCCGAAATTGGAATGAAAGAAAGAAAGAAAACACTGACCAAACGTAGCTGATAGTCTCACACACCTGCAGCCTCCAGACAGCAGAGCAGCTCAGAGAGGTTTTAGAAGCCGTGTGTTACGATGCTAAAACACTGATTATTTACATGGAGTCTGGTGGGTTTAGCAAACGCAATTTCGCTAAACTTTTTATGTTTTAAAAAGGATCTTAATCTTTAACAGAAAGGTCGACCTCCTTAGAAATTTCCATAATGTTGTCAGACTCTTAGAATATTAATCTGAGTCTGTCAGTAGCAAAACGAGCACTTTTATGAACGTAAATACAAACTAGACAATTATCCAATTAACTTACATTGCTTGTTTCTCTCGTTTAATACTGCGTCAATGTCAAGGGGAAATATTTCCTCAATAGTTTTTAATGTATCCGATACTCTATGAGCTGCTGCAGAAACAAGCCTGAAGCAATAAAGCAGAAACTGTCACATAAATATAGTTCAGTAAACATTACAACAGAAGGTGTATGAAGTAGCAGCAGGGGGGATCCTAGGATCAGACCTTTAGGGGGGGGCTCAGCCCCTAATGAGAATGAGGCCTACATGAAATGTTATCATGTTTACATTATGCATAAATCTCTGCACACCCATTACTCTCTGTGAAATACCTCAAACGCTTCACTCAACACATGCATCAGGACAACAAGCGGTTCCCCAGTAATCTGGTTTTGAAATTGCAACAAATTTTCTACATGGTCTCCAAACTATATTGTATTCTCATGTAAACTAGTTATGTCAGCACAGATAATTTTGTAAATTGCTTAGCCAGTGTATCCCACCATAATGGTTATTATATTGCCAGATTCCAGACAATCTCAATTACTTAGTATATATCCCACTTACAATATGAATATATATTTATACTGGTATGCTTCATAGGTTGCTGACGTAGTTGACAGATAGGTAAGTGGAAGCGACTTCCTACGTCGCTCTGATAGGTCCCTGCGTAAAGCTGCGGGCTGGGGGACTTTTTTTTTTTTTTTTTTTTTTTTGCCACAAGATCGCAACCACCTCGACCCGAAGTTCTATTGTTTTTAGAGCTTATTTCTTGTAGGTGGCTGTGATGTGGTGCTTACTTTGACAAACATTTTCGCGCCAGTAGATTTGGGAAACGATTTGAAAATCGTCAGGGATATGTTTGTGATTGTGTGACGAGTCTGGTGCCACAGGCAGCCCAGCGGCAGCTGTTAGGTAGACACAACATACGGACACCTTTTTCTTTCTTTAACTGTCTATGACGGTAACCAGTTGTTGTGGAAACCAGTAGGGGTATCACACCGGCCTTGTTGCACCATCAAAACCTTTTTCTAAACTTTCCATTTTCAGCGTGGAGCTCGCTAGCTCAAAGTTTGTTGTTGTTTCCTGAAACAAAGTGAGTTGTGCAAGGCGAGGAACATCTGGTGGTTTCCTGCTAAATGAACTGGCGTTGATCCAGGCTACTGTGCATGTAGCGTGGAGCTCCAGTTAATGACTTTGGTGGCTTCCATTTTAGTAGTTCTTTCAGTCTGAATGCAGGAGGTACTTGACACTCTGAAGTCCTCTGGATTGGTCCCCTCATCAGCCCTCGCATTGTCTCCATTCAAACAGAAGATCTGAATCTAGTAAAACATGGTCAGCTAGAATTCACTCACACCTCCCATTAGTTCTTCTAACCCTTGTATCATTATCTCTGCATGTTTCCCCCTTGGGTCTACCAAAGGAGTCCTCAGCAGACGGCAAGCTGGCCACCGTAGCAGGAAAGGAGGAGGAGGAGGAGCAGCCTGCAACAGTGAAGGAGGAAGAGGAGGAGGAGCCTGTAACAGTGAAGGAGGAAGAGGAGGAGGAGCCTGTAACAGTGAAGGAGGAAGAGGAGGAGGAGCCTGTAACAGTGAAGGAGGAGGAGGAGGAGCAGCCTGTAACAGTGAAGGAGGAAGAGGAGGAGGAGGAGGAGGAGGAGCAGCCTGCAGCAGCAGTGAAGGAGGAAGAGGAGGAGGAGTATGTGGTGGAGAAGGTGTTGGACCACAGAGTGGTGAAGGGAAGAGTAGAGTTTCTGCTGAAATGGAAGGGGTTCTCAGAGTAAGTATGAGTCTATAATATTAATACTTGGTGGTCTTGGTCCTGATATATATAATATATTTACATATTGCAGATAAATGTCAGCATTGTATCACGCCCTCAAAGTTGAAGGTTTGGTATTTTGACTCTAAGTTGCAGACCCACAAATAACCTTAGAAATAGAAAAAAGGACTAATAGGAATGATGAATTAGAGGGAGAATGGATTGTCTAAAAACAAAGTGTGAGGAGATGTTCTTCTGTCTGCACTCACCTTTCCAGTGAGGAGAACACATGGGAGCCGCAAGACCACCTGGACCTGGACCTTATCACCGAGTACCTGCAGAAACACGAGGAGGAGGAGGAGGAGGAGGAGGAGGAGGAGGAGGAGGAGGAGGAGGAGGAGGAGGAGGAGGAGGAGGAGGAGGAGGTGAGTGAAGGAAAGAGGTTCCTCCAGACTGAAGACTCCCAGAAATCTAATCTCAATATTAATGAACGCACAAAGAGGGTTTCACAAATGTCTTTTAGGATTTATATATTATACCGTAATTCCTCAAAGAAAAACCGGTAGTCATTAAACTCCGCCTCTGATAGTGGCTGGGGGGGCAACACGGGCAAATAAAGGCCGGGGGGGCAGGAAAGAAGGATTTTTATATATATATATATATATATATATATATATATATATATATATATATATATATAAAGTACAGATTTGGTCCAGAGTCTCAGAGCGGGATGAAAAAAAAAAAGAATCTCAGGATTCACGTTGAGGATTTAATTTTGACGAGATATGCAAACGGTTTGTCTGGGTCTCTATTTACAACAAATCATATTTTGTAATTTACGCATTCATACACAACAGGCCAAACGTTTGAACACATCTTCTCCTCCAATGAGTCTCCTTTATCTTCATGACTATTTCCATTGTAGATTATCACTGAAGGCATCAGAACTATGAATGAACTCATGATGAATTATGGACTTAATAACAAAGTAGAAATAACTGGAAACATGTCTTATATTCTAGTTTCTTCAAAGTACCCCCCTTTGCTTATTTGATAGCGCTGCAAACCCTTGGTGTTCTCTCTATGAGCTACATGAGGTAGTCACCTGAAATGGTTCCCCCCCCCCCCAGGTTGGCCTTGTCAGTGTTCATTAGTGGGATTTCTTGCCTTATTAATGGAGTTGGGACCATCAGTTGTGTTGTGCAGAAGTCAGGTTGATACACAGCCGACAGCCTATTGGACGACTGGTAGAATTCATATTATGGCAAGAACCAATCAGCTAAGAGAAGAGAAACGAGCGGCCATCATTACTTTAAGAAATGAAGTCAGTCGGTCCGGAAAACTGCAAAAACTTTGAATGTGTCCCCAAGGGCAGTCGCAAAAACCATTAAGTGCTACAAAGAAACTGGCTCACATGAGGACCCCCAGGAAAGGAAGACCAAGAGTCTCCTCTGCTGCTGAGGATAAGTTCATCACATGAGGACCCCCCAGGAAAGGAAGACCAAGAGTCTCCTCTGCTGCTGAGGATAAGTTCATCACATGAGGACCCCCCAGGAAAGGAAGACCAAGAGTCCCCTCTGCTGCTGAGGATAAGTTCATCTGAGTCACCAGCCTCAGAAATCACAAGTTAACAGCAGCTCAGATTAGAGACCAGATGATACCACAGAGAGTTCTAGCAGCAGACACATCTCTAGTTAACTGGTAAGAGGAGACTGAATCAGGCCTTCATGGTCCAATAGCAGCTGGGAAACCACGGCTAAGGAGAGGAAACAAGCAGAAGAGATTTGTTTGGGCCAAGAAACACAGGACATTAGACCAGTGGAAATCTGGGCTCTGGTCTGATGAGTCCAGGTTTGAGATCTTTGGTTCCAACCGCCGTGTCTTTGTGCGACGGAGAAAAGGTGAAGGATGGATTCTACATTAGATTAGATTCAACTTTATTGTCATTACACATGTACAAGGCAACGAAATGCAGCTTAGGTCTAACCAGAAGTGCAATAGTAGTAATAGGTGTGTGTGTGTGTGTGTGTGTGTATATATATATATATATAAAAAACAACTTTTTTTCCAAAAACAACTGTCTTTTGAGCTTGTCTTTTTGTGCTAGACAAAATGTCTTCAACGACCTTTAACCAAGTCCAGTTGCCCTTGATTTGAACCCTTCTTGGATACTATATCCTGGATGACTCAGAACCTTTACGTACATCAAAGCTATTCTTTAAACCTCCATGATCAGGACATATGCGCCGGTGTTTGTCAGTGGCATCAGTGATCCTCAGCAGTTTTATTTCAGAGCTCAGCAGAAAGCTCTGCTGAGCTCTGAAATGCTTGAGGAAATGTAGCTCGTGTGGACAATACCACATTACTTGCTCAATAAAAGAGGTAAACCTCTGAAAAGCTGTTTGGTTCAGAAACCAGTGACGCTACTGAGAAGTAGTTAAACTAGTATCGTTACTGCCCAATACTGCTGGCCATACAAGTTGGATTTAGCAACAACAACAAGCTAAAACAAAAGGTCAAAGGTCAACTGGTGCCCCTCATTGCTAATGTCTATCAGGGACAATGGTTCCAAATGACTTTACTGCAGTAGACCTAGTCCAGCAACATAAAGACAACACGATAACCCTACAGATACAAGTGCAATGTAAAAATCTGGGAAAATGTTACATTTACAACTTTCCCAGCACTATAAATCCTGATAACCCCCCATGTGTTACCGCCTGGCTAAAGGCTGGCAATAAAAAGGGAGGCCACACATGAATTGATCAAAAGTAGTTTGTTTATCACAAATTAACAAACACTGGATGTTACATTTCCCGTAATGCAACTCCATAATGGGGATGTTGGCAGATAATTAAGAAAGGTAATGCATCAGTCAACTATGTTCCTCAGACATGCTCTAAATGTGGACATAGTTTCTAGTTTAAGATAGATCTCTACAGCGGCACCTCACTAACTCACTCTCTGTTTTTCTGTCTAGAAACGGAGAGGAAGAGGAGTCAAACATCACCGCTGTCATTTCTGTGACAAAACCTTCACAACATCAGGAAATTTAAATATTCATCAGAGAGTTCACACTGGAGAGAAGCCGTACAGCTGTGATCAATGTGGGGCAGCTTTCACACTACAGAGTACCCTAAAAAGACATCAACGCATTCACACCGGAGAGAAGCCGTACAGCTGTGATCAATGTGGGGCAGCTTTCACACGACAGAGTGCCCTAAAAAGACATCAACGCATTCACACTGGAGAGAAGCCGTACAGCTGTGAACAATGTGGGAAAACGTTTTCTTACAGTAGTAACCTTAAATATCACCAGCTCATTCACACTGGAGAGAAGCCGTACTGGTGTGATCAATGTGGAAACCTTTTCTCAGAGTGGTACCCTTAAATCTCACCAGCAAATTCACACTGGAGAGAAGCCGTACAGTTGTGAACAATGTGGGAAAACCTTTTCTCGGAGTGGTAGCCTTAAAACTCACCAGCGCATTCACACTGGAGAGAAGCCGTACAGTTGTGAACAATGTGGGAAAACCTTTTCTCGGAGAGGTAGCCTTAAATCTCACCAGCGCATTCACACTGCCTCGTTGTGAACATGTTTCAGAGCCAAGCTTTTTCCTCCTCCTCCTCATGCCCTGATAGCTGTGTTGTTCAAAGTCAAAAGTCAAAGTATCTTTATTAGTCTCCCTAAGGAGAAATTTTTTTTGTACACTGAGTAACATTGCTGCAAGCGTTACAACAGACACACAACAACAATAAAGATATTAATAAAGTATGCTACTTTGTTATATTCTGATCTTCTCTCCACATTGAAGGCTGACCAGCAGTAACTCTATCTTCTGAACAGCATGTATGTTGTCATGGCTACGACTACATATTAGGCTCCCTCCCTTTGAAGGGGTAGTCCTGTCATTCATGTAAATAGTTTTAACCCTCTGCTCTGAACCGTAGCGGACTCAGTTCTGAGACGCAGGCAGCACAGTTGCTTTTCACCGACTGTAAGACCCAGGCAGACCCAGCAGAGCATGCTGGGAAACGCCGGCCTCTCAGCTGATCTAACAGCTGATTGGTTCAGAATCAACTTAACATGATGATGTTTTTATAAACTTTTTTATTGATTTTGAATTGGAGGGATTTTAACTGCTATTAGTTTAATTTGAAGGCGTATTCTGTCCAGAACACATGTTGTGTGGCTGATAGTGACGTTTAGAAGTCAGAGAGACTAAATCTGTTCAGATTACAGATCATCTCCAGTCTGTTGTTTATTAAAATCAGCAACAGATCTCATGTAGAGCTTTTTGAGAGCTACTCTGTCATAATAAAAACAACTAGAGACTGTGGACCAGCTGATATATGGGTCTGATAACATTTTATTAAATGGGACCACAGTGTTCCTGTCACTTCCTGTCCAGCCTGAAGGCTGCGTCCTCGGACTCTGAAGTTATTCTCTGTTTCAGCTGCAGCGACGGCTGAGGATTTACAAAAACTATTTGAGGGATTTGGACAAAGCCTCGAGTTTCTTAAGGATCCTCCAGCTCAGCTCATCAACAGATGAAGAAGCTGCTGAAGCCGAGCTGAAGAGGGTCCAGCAGTATGCAGTGGATGTGACTCTTGATCCTGATACAGCACATCCTGAACTCATCCTGTCTGATGATGGGAAACAAGTGAATCAGGGTGATGTATTGAAGACAATTCCAAAAAGAGGTTTTCTAATCGTACTAGTGTTTTAGGAAAACGGAGTTTCTCTTCAGGCAGATTTCACTTTGAGGTCCAAGTTAAAAGAAAGACTAAATGGACTTTAGGAGTGGCCAGAGAGTCGATCAACAGGAAGGAAGACATCACACTGAGCACTGAGGATGGTTAGTGGACGATATGGTTGAGAAATGGAAATTAGTACAAAGCTCTTGTTGTCCCTCCAGTCCTTCTCTTTCTGAAGTCTCCTCCTCAGAAGGTGGGGGTGTTTGTGGACTATGAGGAGGGTCTGGTCTCCTTTTATGACGTAGATGCTGCAGCTCTTATCTACACCTTTACTAGCTGCTCCTTCACTGAGAAACTCTTCCCATTCTTCCATACTGGTAATAATGATGGTGGTAAAAACTCTGCCCCTCTGATCATCTCTCCTGTCATAGTAAACTAATCAGAATCAGAATACTTTATACTTTGTGAGAATATAGTGCCTTCCTTTTTCTTTGGGTCTCATCATGATCTTGTTCATCTCGTCCCTTCCCAAGAGAAAGCTTTGTCTGAAGTAGTCTCTTCATTTCAGATTGTCTCAGTGAAGAAATTAAACACAACTCAGTTGATCTATTTATATAGTACCAGCGTATGGTTACATTAAAGGTTACTGTTCTCTCATAATGTTAAGATAACAATATTAATCATACAATTAACCAGCTAGCTCACCATATAAGGTAACATTAACATGCATCCAAGTGAAACTAGCTAACATTACATTAATAGCCCTGTGTCTGCTGTGGAATCCTTCAGGTTTCTGGGATCCACTATATCCCAGGACCTGAAGTGGGAGCCCAACACAGTCACCATCATCAGAAAGGCCCAGCAGAGGCTGTACTTCCTGCGCCAGCTCAGGAAGCTCAACCTGCCTAAGGAGCTGCTGGTCCACTTCTACACAGCCGTCGTCCAGTCTGTCCTCTGCACGTCCATCACTGTCTGGTTTGGATCTGCCACCAAAAAGGACCGGAGCAGACTACAACGGACAGTTAGGACTCATCGGTGCCAACCTGCCCTCCGTCCATGACTTATACACATCCAGAGTCAGGAAACGGGCAGGAACCATCACTACAGACCCATCTCACCCCGGACACAACCTGTTCCAGCTTCTTCCCTCTGGTAGGCGCTACGGAGCACTGTTCGCCAAAACCAACAGACTCAGGAACAGTTTTTTCCCACAAGCCATTTCTCTGATGAACAGCTGACTACTGACCCACAGTGTCAGGTTCAGTTCTGGCCAATAACCCAGTAACATGGTCTCTACAGCACCTGGTTACTGGTTCCACCTATTATTCCACTTATTTAGTATTATTCATCATTCTCATTCTCATATTTCACTTATTTGTTATTTATTCATCATTCCCATTCTCATATCTCACTTATTATTTATTATTCACTATTTGCTCATCATTCCCATTCTCACATTTCTGTTATTTTGTATTTATTCATCATTCCCATTCTCATATCTCACTTATTATTTATTATTCACTATTTGCTCATCATTCCCATTCTCACATCTCTCTTATTTGTTATTTATTCATCATCTCATTTCCTATTTTTAGAACTGTCCATAATGTTCATACTGTTCATATAATAACATAATACTATTTATCCCAGTATCTTTGCACTATGCTCCATATTTAAATTTTTGTTCTGTTTAGAGTATGTATATATTGTGTATATATTAGTGTGTATATTTTTTGTTTTTGGTTGTTTTTGTTTTTGTATGTAAGCACAATGTGAGCGAACCATGCTCCAAAAAGAAATTCCTCGTATGTGTCCTCATACCTGGCAATAAAGCTGATTCTGATTCTGATATTGGATGGTATCAATGGCCACTGCACTGTTTATATGCAGCGCGACAGCGAGGAAGCTTTTTGTCAGATGTCTGGAGATAAATAGCATTGAAAAGTAAAATTCTACTAGTTATATACACTAATTTGTCTGTTAAGTACCTGCTGTAGTCACTAGAAAGAAAAGCTGTTTGTTGACACTATACCCAAAAACAATGGTGATGGTCATAGACTGGATAGTTACGACGGCAAAATCCACTTCACCGCCTACTCAGCCCCCCCCCCCCACCCGCTCACAAGATGATCAGACAGAGGAACAAGTCGTATCTTGGTGTTGTACAAGTTTTATTCAGGCAGTTTCATCTCTTTTTTTGAGGTGGGGGTGAGGGCAACACAGAGGAGATCCAGACCTCCGTGTCCTTTAATGGTAGATACGGCCATGGTTGGAAAGATTCTGTTGCTAAATGCTACTGAAGTATAGTGTAAATATAGAGTACAGTATGAACATAAAGTACAGCGTCAACATGAGTGGCATCAGTGAATAAATAGATATCGCACATGTAACTGAGGAATTATTGCACATAATTGTCCAAGAATATTGAGATTCAGATGTAGACATGTGTGTTATTAGTCCAGTTCTGACCCTCTAAGTGTGTAATGCTTGAGGAGGAGTTATATAGTCTGATAGCCACAGGCAGCAATGACCTTCTGTGGCCCTATTTGGGTGGAGGGGTCTCAGCCAGTGTGCTGTCGAGTGGGGGGGGGGGTCGTAGATAGTATTTTGAATAGCATTCTCCTCTCACTTATTTCATTTATTGATTTATTTCTATTTCCTGTGTTGATTGATAAACACTTCATTGTTAACAGGTTGTATTATATGTATCTGATGACATCATCAACACATTAATTAGATGCATCATGACACGTTATGTAGACGATATCTATTTAAACCTGTTAAACCCACAGACATTTATTATAACTTCCAGAAGAAATCAGTTTCTAAAGACACCAAATACGTCAAGATGGAGTTTGAGTTCATTTGCAAACAAATGATGCAAAACATCCACATTTATTAGTATTTAATGTGCAGCCACAGAAAACATATTGCTGAATATTTCATTGTGTCATGAAGCTTCATTTAAGAGTGAGGCCTATTACATCCCATAATGTCTCCAGAACACAGTATGTGTCCTTGTTATACCGGCTATAAAAAGTTAATGGATGTTTCTATCTTGTGTGAAAAGTCTTTTGGATAATTACTGGTCACTTTGGCCATTTTTTATCTGTTTCATGAATTCTGTAAGATGGTTTATGAGTCAAAGAAATGTGTAAATATGTGATTGTAGAATAAAAGCTGTAAAATAAAGCAGGTGTTGAACACAAGGCCTGAGGAAGCAGTGAGAACAGAAAAGCTGGTTTACACACAAGTTGGATTTCAGTCGAGGATGGTCTTTATTGTTGAGAATAAAGTTGAACTTTCAGTATTAGTGCCAGACATAAAACAATAAATCAGAGATAGAAGTTGTTGTCTTTTGTATTTTGAGAATAAAGTCCAAATGTTGAAAAATATTTTGAATGAAAGTCTAAATCAAATTTTGAGAATAGGGTCTAAATATCAGGAATAATGTTGAAATATGGAGAATAAAGTCAAACATTCTCATTTTGAAAACCAAAACCAATGTGAAGATCTTCCTCCTCTGATGTTCTCTTATGTCTGGTACTATGTGGGAAGTTGCCATAGTGACTGGTATGAAAATTCAGATCTCTACAATAAGAATTATGACTAGAAACAAAGATATTGCAGATAGAAACAAATGGAGAAACAAAAACATGTTTTATTTTCATTTTAAATATCTTGAAATCTTGTGTATTTCTTACATTTTAATTCATTTAAATTTGTTGTCTGATGTTTTTATTTTTTATATTCCTCAATAATGAGACAGGAATGAAAAAGGATGAATTATTGAGGCATAATTGCAGAAATAAAGTTTGTTTGTTGAGACCAAGAATGATAATGGTGTTTTTCCTAAATCAGTTCTCCTGATATCACTTTAAACTGCTGGGTTGGTTCTTTCTACCACAACAGGACCAGATAGATAGATAGATAGATAGATAGATAGATAGATAGATAGATAGATAGATAGATAGATAGATAGATAGATAGATAGATAGATAGATAGATAGATAGATAGATAGATAGATAGATAGATAGATAGATAGATAGATAGATAGATAGATAGATAGATAGATAGATAGATAGATAGATAGATAGATAGATAGATAGATAGATAGATAGATAGATAGATAGATAGATAGATAGATAGATAGATAGATAGATAGATAGATAGATAGATAGATAGATAGATAGATAGATAGATAGATAGATAGATAGATAGATAGATAGATAGATAGATAGATAGATAGATAGATAGATAGATAGATAGATAATTTGTGACTTGATTTGGTGGATTTATCCTTCCTGCCGTTTCTGTGTTAAACTCCTTGATAAAGAACGTTTCCATCCACTAAAAGTGCTGAAAGACTCAGATTATTATTCTAAGTGTCTGATAACATTACCTACAGAGATAGAGCTTTTAGTGAAAGAGTAAGATCCTTTTAGTTTAACATGAAACAGCCTCAAAATCCCCATTACCAAACCCACCAGACTCCATGTAAATAATCACTACTTTTAGCGTGTATAGAGCAGCATATCTCCACCAGACTCCATGTAAATAATCACTACTTTTAGCGTGTATAGAGCAGCATATCTCCACCAGACTCCATGTAAATAATCACTACTTTTAGCATGTATAGAGCAGCATATCTCCACCAGACTCCATGTAAATAATCACTACTTTTAGTGTGTATAGAGCAGCATATCTCCACCAGACTCCATGTAAATAATCACTACTTTTAGCGTGTATAGAGCAGCATATCTCCACCAGACTCCATGTAAATAATCACTACTTTTAGCATGTATAGAGCAGCATATCTCCACCAGACTCCATGTAAATAATCACTACTTTTAGTGTGTATAGAGCAGCATATCTCCACCAGACTCCATGTAAATAATCACTACTTTTAGCGTGTATAGAGCAGCATATCTCCACATGTAAATGGGTGAATTAAGAGTTTATTCCAACCAGACCAGAGTGGTGATTGTTGGAACAGTGGAAAGATGAACCAAGACGGCTTTTGGTAGTTTTATTTAGTTTCTGTCCACTTTGAATGAAGTGAAGTTAATAATCAAAGCATTTCTGTTGTAATTAAATGGAGTCTGGGGAAAAGTTTAATGCTTAAAATTGATCTTTAATTTTTAATTTCTCCTTATTCTTTTACATAATTTTAGTTATTAAGATGCTGAACATTATTTAATAGTCAAGTGAAGTACAAGTAGCTGGAGTTGAGTCCAGTACTTGAGTAAATGTCCTCAGTCCCAGTCCACCACTAACTGATTCATTAAGTGAATGTGGAGCTGTTGTTCCCCTCCTGACCTCCAGGCGGCGGCCTTCTTTCATTTGAAACTTTAATCTGAAAAACCGGGACTTGGAGGAAACCGGAAGTGTCGTTGCTTCACTGTGATCTGGGGCTGGCGGCGGGATAGCTGTGTTCTTTGTTATTAGTGAGTTTTAAGAAGACAGAGCTCCAGGTGAACCCGCACACACTCAGGTAAACACTTTAACAACTGCTCTTTACACGCAGGCACAGCCAATAGAAGACGGAGCTGCGCATGCGTGTGTTGTACCTTTGTGTGTGTTGTAGCGTTTGTGTGTGTGTGTTGTAGCTTTTGTGCGTGTTATAGCTTATGTGTGCGTGTGTGTTGTAGTTTGTGTGTGTGTGTTGTAGCTTTTGTGTGTGTTGTAGCGTTTGTGTGTGTTTGTGTTGTAGCGTTTGTGTGTGTGTGTGTGTTGTAGCGTTTGTGTGTGTGTGTTGCAGCGTTTGTGTGTGTGTTTTGTAGCGTTTGTGTGTGTTGTAGCTTTTGTGTGTGTGTTGTAGCTTTTGTGTGTGTGTTGTAGCGTTTGTGTGTTTTGTAGCGTTTGTGTGTGTGTGTTGTAGCGTTTGTGTGTGTTGTAGCTTTTGTGTGTTTTGTAGCGTTTGTGTGTGTGTGTTGTAGCGTTTGTGTGTGTGTGTTGTAGCGTTTGTGTGTGTGTGTGTTGTAGCGTTTGTGTGTGTGTGTGTGTGTGTAGCTGATGAGCAGGGCGAGGGGGGGGGCTGGTGGGCTTATTGTTGTTGATGTTGAGGGTCGTTGAAGGTGGCAGGCTGGGGGTAGGCCAGGGGAGGTGTGAAAGAGGGGGCTGGGGGTGAAGAGGGCGAGGAGGCAGAGTCCAATCTGTTAAAACCAGATCCAGCTCATCTGCCCAGTCCTGGTCTCCGCTGGCTTGGTTTCTCCCCCTTGCCGTGGCCTGAGATGGTAGCAGTGTGAGGGGAAATGACCTAATAAAGTTGTGTGTGTTAACTCCAAAGTCCATGTTTTCCCTTTAGATCTCTTCCCAGTGTAAGCAGCCACAGTGGAGATCTGCTGGACTTCAGGACCAGAGAGGAATGGAGGAGGACAACCAGGACCAGGAGCAGCGGAGCAACGAGGTCCCCAGAAGACCAGCAGCAGACTGGGCCTCTGATAGCAGCCATGTTCAGGTCAGTGTTCTCCTATCATATAACCTTCCTGGCTTGGCCCTGGTGTCTGCCCCTGTTCCACCAAATGCTTGCTCGTGTCCAATGGTGGGCTCTTTGTAAAGTAGATAGTGTGGTGTAGACCTACTAGATCTGTCCTGAGAGGACTCCTGCTGGAATGTGACTCTAAAAATGAAATGTCTGCTGCAGATCAGCTGATGGGACCAGGTTGTTGCCAGTTTTATTTAGGGATGCACTGATGTGACTTTTTCAGTCCCGGTCCCGATGCCTGGGCTTTGTGGATCTGTCGATACCCGATACCGTTGTTAATTAATAATGAACTGTAGACCTTCTACCATCCTTCACCATGTGGAAGACCCTGAAGGTGTTCCTCCTAATTAACACAACGTTTACTCAGTTCTAACCTTTATTGAGAACACAGCTAGCTTAGACACACATGTCCACCATCAACCGCACTGTTAAAGCCCTCACTGAGGGCTTTAACAGTACCAGAGACCCCCACTGAGGGCTTTAACAGCACCAGAGACCCCCACTGAGGGCTTTAACAGCACCACAGACCCCCCACTGAGGGCTTTAACAGTACCAGAGACCCCCACTGAGGGCTTTAACAGCACCAGAGACCCCCACTGAGGGCTTTAACAGCACCACAGACCCCCACTGAGGGCTTTAACAGCACCACAGACCCCCACTGAGGGCTTTTAACAGCACCACAGACCCTCACTGAGGGCTTTAACAGCACCACAGACCCCCACTGAGGGCTTTTAACAGCACCACAGACCCCCACTGAGGGCTTTAACAGCACCAGAGACCCCCACTGAGGGCTTTAACAGCACCACAGACCCCCACTGAGGGCTTTAACAGCACCACAGACCCTCACTGAGGGCTTTAACCGCACCACAGACCCTCACTGAGGGCTTTCAACAGCACCACAGACCCCCACTGAGGGCTTTAACAGCACCACAGACCCCCACTGAGGGCTTTCAACAGCACCACAGACCCCCACTGAGGGCTTTAACAGCACCACAGACCCCCACTGAGGGCTTTAACAGCACCACAGACCCCCACTGAGGGCTTTAACAGCACCAGAGCTGATGCTCCCTTTTTGGTAAGACAGTCAGCGAGTTGAGTCTTTGTGTCTGACCAGAGCTCTTTCCTTATCTTCTCAGTCTGGATGAGCTCCTTTATGCTGCTTATTTCCAGCCTGAGTCGTTTTTCAGTGACCTGTTTTGTTGACGTGAGAGCATCAACCAGAGAGTGATGGTCCGTCACACAGATCAACGGAGGAGCATTTTGTTCTGCTTTTCCACTTGTGAGCTCAGAAAAGAGGGTAGCCAGAAAAACAGCCTTGTCTATTCCATGTGACATGGCCAGAGTTTCCCCGGCCAGAGGACTCCTCACAACACGTCTAATTCTCTTAGATTGCCAACAGAGAGGAGACAACTTCCCTCCTTCTCCCATTAGACCAATCAATGTACCCCCCTGTGTACCCCCATCAGGGAGATTCCCAAGAGAAGCATCGCTGAAAACAATAATGTGTAGAGCATCACTGTTTCCCAAATGCTGGAACCTGAGAGACACCTTTTCAGATTTAAGCTTTCTGAGAACCTTATTAGTCTCATGAATAGACTGGACTGTGTCATCTTTTATATTTGACGCTCAGCTGCTGGCATCAAACATAATGTCTGGTCTGGTTTGTTTTGCATCCCGTAGTATCTGTCCTATTGTTGACCTAAGCTGCTCCTGTTCAGTTTCATTAAGAGAGGCTTCTCTCTGCACAGCACGTGCTGCTTGCAGCTGGATAGGCTGGAGGTTTTCAGTGGAACTATGCTGATGTACATGAACTACACCATTATTACTAACAAAGTCCATTCCCACATAGCGTTCCTCACGCCCAACATGGAATGCAGACTTCAGCGTGGGGATCACTTCTGTTGAGAAAGTTTCCGAGCCTGCCCAGAGGAAGTCCTCAACGTGACATGCGAGTACTCCAGTCACTTTACACTGTTCATCCAACCAATAAATACTGCTGGATCCACCTGAGACATTTTGCCACCTGTACTCAGCATTATGTCTTTCACCTTGTTGTACCAATACAGTGATGCATCTGCAAGGCCATAGACACATGTGTTTAGTTTCCATAGAGTATTTCCCTTTTCTGCTTCAGGAGGGGGCCGGACATAGATTTCTCTGGACGACTGCATGCCCTGTAAGAAAGCAGACCTGATGTCCATAGAAGTGATTTGCCACTTATGTTGACATATTACAGCTGATAATAACCTGAGAGATTCAGAAGCCCAGGTTGGGGAATCTTTCTGCAGCTCGTGAATATTCAGCTCTTCCAAACCCCCGGCTACGAGTCAGGCTTTTGGTTCTATACCATTAGGAGTTTCCTTGAGACTACAGACCCATCTGGTAGAGACCCACTTTTTACCTGCGTCATGAACTTCCTCAAATACATTGTTTTTGTACCAACTCATTATTTCCTCCTGCTTGGCTGCATCACATGAAATGTCTTTTGTTACGAGTATATCAGTCTCCATTTCAGACTCAATGTTAAGATTATTAACCCTTGACATATCAACGGACTCCTTTTGCCCATCACTGCCATCAGGTTCAACATGCTGTAGATTAAACCAGTTTGTGTGCCTTCCAGAAGCCTTGCCTGCTCTGCCTAAGACCTTGGCTCTCTGTAGACCACTACCATCAGGTTTCATGGATGTTACAGTCTGACCTGTTTTTAACTTTACACCAGCAGAAGAGACAGAGTTACCACCAACATTGGGATCTGTTTCACTCGGTGTCATTGTAGGATGAACCACTTCTCCTGTATTCTTCCCCCTGTCACTGGTGTTGTGTGTCACTGGTGTTGTGTGTCTGTTGTGTGTCACTGGTGTTGTGTGTCTGTTGTGTGTCACTGGTGTTGTGTGTCTGTTGTGTGGCGCTGGTGTTGTTTGTCTGTTGTGTGGCGCTGGTGTTGTGTGTCTGTTGTGTGTCACTAGTGTTGTGTGTCTGTTGTGTGGCGCTGGTGTTGTGTGGCACTGGTGTTGTGTGTCTGTTGTGTGTCTGTTGTGTGGCGCTGGTGTTGTGTGTGTGCTGTCTGTATTTTCTTCATCATCTGAGCTTCCTGCTACATTGTTTAACTGCCTCTCTTGCTTGTTGTCTCTCTGCTGTCTTGCCCAGTTGGCTTATCCTGAGACTCCTGTGTGTTTACAGAGCCTGGATTGGTGCACGCTAACTAGAATCCCCCATGTCTTACAAATACAACAGCTCCATCCTGACCAATAACTGTCCCTGGTCCCTTTCACTCAGGACAGTCTGCTCTTTTGTAATCTACCTTGTTTCCTGTCACATACATGTCATCTGTGGCCTGAGCTGCTTTTTTATTGCCCTTCTTATCCGCTCAGAAGACTCTGCTTCTGTGAACGCTTTCCTAGAAGCATGTAAAGCTGAAATGTGTTCTCCTACTCTAGCACTCATGGTGGTCCCCTCTAGAGCAGGTAGTTTATCAGCTAATACAGATGGAAGGTTAGGGTTCTGCCCAAAGACTGTAGCCCTGAACATTCAGCATACTTGTGTGTGTGTTGAACTGTCTGGGCCACCGTAGCAGTGTAATGACCTAATAAAGTTGTGTGTGTTAACTCCAAAGTCCATGTTTTCCCTTTAGATTTCTTCCCAGTGGAATATAATGCTGTTTTCTCCAAACTACTCCGAGTTGATGTTGTAGGAGGAAGGAAATGGAGCAGTTGGACAGCCGCTGCTTTGAGTTTCCAGACTCTTCTTTTAGTTGTGTGATGATGTGAGGAGAACGAGAGGAGACAGCAGCTCCTGAATATCTCTGCCTGCTTTGATTTGGACTGAACAGAATCCAGAGGGAGTCCAGCAGCCACAGTGGAGATCTGCTGGACTTCAGGACCAGAGAGGAATGGAGGAGGACAACCAGGACCAGGAGCAGCGGAGCAACGAGGTCCCCAGAAGACCAGCAGCAGACTGGGCCTCTGATAGCAGCCATGTTCAGGTCAGTGTTCAGGACACAACTGTTACTTCTAATAAACACGTTTACTCAGTTCTAACCTTTATTGAGTACACAGCTAGCTTAGACACACATGTCCACCATCAACCGACCAACCAACTACCTCCTCCACGCATGCGCTACCCTGCACACACCGGGGAAAACCTTCTGCCGTAGTGAACAGTGTAGAGGGGAAATAACATGTTAACAACAGCAACCGCTCTAAAGTTTTATTATAAAACTCACACAGACAATCCATAATCAATGTTCATGTAAATCATTTGTTTCTGTCCATAGTCCTCGTGGCCTCGTGGTTTTGGTTCTGAATATTGTGGATTTCTTATTTCCAGCTGTGCTTGTTGTAGTCTCAGGCGGTGTGTCAGTTTCTCCGTCATATACATTTCTTCTACTACACCTGTTCATTCTTCCTTTCAAGGAACATCCACCTTACCCCATTTCCTTGTAAACAAAAATATATCAGCTGGTCCAGTTATCCCTGGTTAATAATAACTTGCATAAATATAGAGGAAACATAGTTGGTAAGATGTTGAGATGTCCTCCGTTGTAAGTAGCCCATGAACCTCTCAGGTGCTTTTCTTCTGTATTGGGTCTGGGCAGGTGTCCATTTTGTTACTAGCCTATCAGAGCCAATCAGAGAGGAGTCTTGTAACCTACCAGGTTTTGTTGAGGGGGCGGTACAGAACAAGAGACAGATTGAGAGTGAGTGGCACTCATAGAAGGTTAAAGAAATGGACCAACAGTTCCCGTTGTTCTGGACGGCAATTTTCCGGTGATGCCGAGCGTTACTGCGCAGCCTCCAACCGAAGCTTGACGACGTAGATGTGACGTGGGCTACCTGTCTGAAAGTCTTCTGGTAGTTGTGCCAAGAGAAATCTCAATCGTTCCCAATCTTGCAAAGACGGAGAGCATAGGTACTGTTTTACATACAAAGTGGCCTGACAAGCCACCCATCATCCAGATGTTGGGTCTCCATTGGCTGGGCTCAATCCGAGGGGCGGGATAAACGTCTGTCTTTCAAATTCCCTCTGCACCCAATAGGATAGCACTCCAACCAACCAGAGCCATGCCGGTTGGTAGATTAACCTTTAAACTCTGAACACATCTTCCTTTTTTAAGAATGACTTCAGAGCTTAACTCCAGGTCTCCAGGATTTGGTTTCTCCAGCTCGCAAGACAACGGGGAGTTGCTAGACTGGCCCTGGCTGCAGGTTAGCTGCCGCTAGGGGGGGGGGGTCTAGACTTCCAGTCGTCTGCCACGCTTTCTCTCGCTGTTTCATTACAGCGTTACAACTTCCCTGAACAATGTAGAATATTTCAGAACTTAGAAAAGTTATGAAAAGTACGTTTGCTTCCATGATAACACATCTGCAAGCGGCACACATTTTTCTTCATTTTGTCATAAATAATTAGTCTGGATATCACCATTGCTTCGGTGGCCGTCATGTTGAATGTAAACAAAAAGCTGCTTGGTCGCTTTTCTATCGTCATCGTGTTAAATCCGGCAATACCGCGCCAGGTGGATAAGCCAGTTTGGGATTGGTCCCTCAAACGTAACGGAAGCGGGATGGATGTCCAGGTTTCCAGCCTGAGCTGCAGGGTGACATCAGATCACCAGCAGATCGGGCTGGCTTACCCAGTCTAAGACATTATTGTGTGAAGAGTTAAAATTGTGGGTGAGAGCAAGTCCAGGGTTTAAAGCAGGGTGTTCACTAACTCTATCTCTCTCTGTTGCTATAGAAACGGATAGGAGAGGGACCCAAATCTCACCACTGTCCGAACTGTGACAAAACCTTCACAACATCAAGATATCTAAAGATTCATCAGAGAGTTCACACTGGAGAGAAGCCATACAGCTGTGATCAATGTGGGGCAGCGTTCACACAGCAGAGGACCCTAAAAAACCATCAACGCATTCACACTGGAGAGAAGCCATACAGCTGTGATCAATGTGGGAAAACATTTTCTCAGAGTGGTGCCCTTATAGCTCACCAGCGCATTCACACTGGAGAGAAGCCGTACAGCTGTGATCAATGTGGTGAAACATTTTCTATGAGCGGTAACCTTAAAGCTCACCAGCGCATTCACACTGGAGAGAAACCGTACAGCTGTGATCAATGTGGTCAAACCTTTTCGATGAGTGGTCACCTTGTATCTCACCGACGCATTCACACTGGAGAGAAGCCGTACTGGTGTGAAGAATGTGGGAAGATGTTTTCTACGTCTGGCCAACTTCAATCTCACCAGCGCATTCACACTGGAGAGAAGCCGTACTGGTGTGAACAATGTGGGAAAACCTTTTCTGAGGGCGGTAGCCTTAAAAGACATGAGCTCATTCACACTGCCTCGTTGTGAACATGTTTCAGAGCCAAGCTGGAGAGAAGCCGTACAGCTGTGAACACTTTGGGGCAGCTTTCACACAACAGAGTCACCTAAAAAGCCATCAACACATTCACACTGCAGAGAAGTTGTACAGCTGTGATCAATGTGGGAAAACCTTTTCTCAGAGAGGTCACCTTAAATCTCACCAGCGCATTCACACTGCCTCGTTGTGAACATGTTTCAGAGCCAAGCTGTTTCCTCCTCCTCCTCCTCCTCATGCCCTGATAGCTGTGTTGTTATATTCTGATCTTCTCTCCACATTGAAGGCTGACCAGCAGTAACTCTATCTTCTGAACAGCATGTATGTTGTCATGGCTACAACTACATATTACGCTCCCTCCCTTTGAAGGGGTAGTCCTGTCATTCATGTAAATAGTTTTAACCCTCTGCTTTGAACCGTAGTGGACTCAGTTCTGAGACTCAGGCGGCACAGTTGCTTTTCACCGACTGTAAGACCCAGGCGGACCCAGCAGAGCATGCTGGGAAACGCCGGCCTTTCAGCTGATCTAACAGCTGATTGGTTCAGAATCAACTTAACATGATGATGTTTTTATAAACTTTTTATTGATTTTGGATTGGAGGGATTTTAACTGCTCTTAGTTTAATTTGAAGGCGTATTCTGTCCAGAACACATGTTGTGTGGCTGATAGTGACGTTTAGAAGTCAGAGAGACTAAATCTGTTCAGATTACAGATCATCTCCAGTCTGTTGTTTATTAAAATCAGCAACAGATCACATGTAGAGCTTTTTGAGAGCTACTCTGTCATAATAAAAACAACTAGAGACTGTGGACCAGCTGATATATGGGTCTGATAACATTTTATTAAATGGGACCACAGTGTTCCTGTCACTTCCTGTCCAGCCTGAAGGCTGCGGAAACATCTGGAAACTGTCCGACTTGGGAGCGGATTCTGGTCCCCGTCCCCCGGCTCTCGTCCCCTTTACAGGCGAGGTGCAGCTCGTCTCCAACGAGCCTCATGTGAGCTGTCCCGCTCTGTCCTTTACAACTCAAGGGACAGATGTGCAAACAGTGACTATTGAGTCTTGTACCTGCAAGGTATTTTCCAACTAAATAATACAAATGAGTATAACCTTTATAGTAACCAATAGAAATAATTAGGTACTTTTCAGACGATTATGGAACTGGTTAAGTAGAAGTAAAGAATGTGATGTATTTGGTGGAACAATTATAATGTAATCAACTAAAATATGATTATAACCAGAAGACAGAATGAAGGAGGTTATGATTTTAAATGTGATTATGAATAAGCATGTGATGAAATGTGTGTGTAGAGAATAAGGGAAGTGAGAGGGATATGTTAGGACATGCCCAGAGCAGGAAGGGAAATGTGTGTGCAGAGCAGAGATGTGTGTATCTGAACATGTGTGTGTATGTGAGGAAAGTTAGAGATGTGTGTGTTCCAAGAAAGATATAAAAAGGGAAGACAAAGAGCGAACAGCGTTATTCCTCGGAGGATCTCAGAAGGCAATGGACTGGACCCAGAACAGCACCGGACCACAGGACCTCACATAAAAGATTGGGATTTGAACATCAAACAGCTAGAGATCACTTCAGAAATTCTAGTGTGGATTTTATGGGACAGACCACAGAGGGTAACCACGACAACCAATCCAACTGAAGAGTCCTCGGACTCTGAAGTTATTCTCTGTTTCAGCTGCAGCGACGGCTGAGGATTTACAAAAACTATTTGAGGGATTTGGACAAAGCCTCGAGTTTCTTAAGGATCCTCCAGCTCAGCTCATCAACAGATGAAGAAGCTGCTTGAAGCCGAGCTGAAGAGGGTCCAGCAGTATGCAGTGGATGTGACTCTTGATCCTGATACAGCACATCCTGAACTCATCCTGTCTGATGATGGGAAACAAGTGAATCAGGGTGATGTATTGAAGACAATTCCAAAAAGCAAAAAGAGGTTTTCTTATCGTACTAGTGTTTTAGGAAAACAGAGTTTCTCTTCAGGCTGATTTCTACTTTGAGGTCCAAGTTAAAAGAAAGACTAAATGGACTTTAGGAGTGGCCAGAGAGTCGATCAACAGGAAGGGAGACATCACACTGAGCACTGAGGATGGTTAGTGGACGATATGGTTGAGAAATGGAAATTTGTACAAAGCTCTTGTTGTCCCTCAAGTCCGTCTCTTTCTGAAGTCTCCTCCTCAGAAGGTGGGGGTGTTTGTGGACTATGAGGAGGGTCTGGTCTCCTTTTATGATGTACATGCTGCAGCTCTTATCTACTCCTTTACTGGCTGCTCCTTCACTGAGAAACTCTTCCCATACTTCCATACTGGTAATAATGATGGTGGTAAAAACTCTGCCCCGCTGATCATCTCTCCTGTCATAGTAAACTAATCAGAACCAGAATACTTCATTGATCTTCAGGGAAATTTTTAGTTGCAATTTCTCACAGTCAAGGTAAAAAATAAGCGTTAGAAAAAAGAGTCTATAAGTGTATAAAGTAACATAGCAACAATAGAGAGAAATAAAAAGTTAAGCAGAAGTAAAGTAAGATTAGGTCGAAACGCGTTAGACGTCCAAATTTAGTTTTTATTTACCTCACCTAAATATGCGCATTCTGCCACATTTGGAGAGAAACTATTGCACAACAGTTAGGTTGGGGGGGCAGTTAGAATACAGTGCCTTCCTTTTTCTTTGGGTCTCATCATGATCTTGTTCATCTCGTCCCTTCCCAAGAGAAAGCTTTGTCTGAAGATGTCTGGAGATAAATAGCATTGAAAAGTAAAATTCTACTAGTTATATACACTAATTTGTCTGTTAAGTACCTGCTGTAGTCACTAGAAAGAAAAGCTGTTTGTTGACACTATACCCAAAAACAATGGTGATGGTCATAGACTGGATAGTTACGACGGCAAAATCCACTTCACCGCCTACTCAGTCCCCCCCCCCCCACCCACACAAGATGATCAGACAGAGGAACAAGTCGTATCTTGGTGTTGTACAAGTTTTATTCAGGCAGTTTCATCTCTTTTTTTGAGGTGGGGGGGTGAGGGCAACACAGAGGAGATCCAGACCTCCGTGTCCTTTAATGGTAGATACGGCCATGGTTGGAAAGATTCTGTTGCTAAATGCTACTGAAGTATAGTGTAAATATAGAGTACAGTATGAACATAAAGTACAGCGTGAACATGAGTGGCATCAGTGAATAAATAGATATCGCACATGTAACTGAGGAATTATTGCACATAATTGTCCAAGAATATTGAGATTCAGATGTAGACATGTGTGTTATTAGTCCAGTTCTGACCCTCTAAGTGTGTAATGCTTGAGGAGGAGTTATATAGTCTGATAGCCACAGGCAGCAATGACCTTCTGTGGCCCTATTTGGGTGGAGGGGTCTCAGCCGGTGTGCTGTCGAGGGGGTCGTAGATAGTATTTTGAATAGCATTCTTTTTTTATTATAACTTCCAGAAGAAATCAGTTTCTAAAGACACCAAATATGTCAAGATGGAGTTTGAGTTCATTTGCAAACAAATGATGCAAAACATCCACATTTATTAGTATTTGATGAGCAGCCACAGAAAACATATTGCTGAATATTTCATTGTGTCATGAAGCTTCATTTAAGAGTGAGGCCTATTACATCCCATAATGTCTCCAGAACACAGTATGTGTCCTTGTTATACCGGCTATAAAAAGTTAATGGATGTTTCTATCTTGTGTGAAAAGTCTTTTGGATAATTACTGGTCACTTTGGCCATTTTTTATCTGTTTCATGAATTCTGTAAGATGGTTTATGAGTCAAAGAAATGTGTAAATATGTGATTGTAGAATAAAAGCTGTAAAATAAAGCAGGTGTTGGAACCTGGACAACACATGTTCTCTTGTTGGACAAGATTAATGTTTTATTGTGCGCTGTCCCTGTCTTGAAATAAATAAATTACAAAACAATTAGACGTCTCGCTATATGAAAAGCTAAACAAAGTAAAGTTTTTAATAAAGTAAACATGAATGTACTAATTAGCTTTTTTGATGATGACCTGTCCAAAATAACAACATCTAGAAAGTTTGGTTTTCACAACGATTCAATGCAGGATTATGATATTATTGCAATAAGAAAATCTACATTGACTTTTAATTTAATATACTGGATGGTTGGAAGAAGTAAAAATGCATCCAAAACGTTTGACCTCTTAACAATGATGACCTTTATTACTGTGTAATGTAACAAGGACTTCAACTGTTTTGCCAGGCAAATTAACTTTAATGCGTGCATATTGAAATATTACACTGTGGACCCCCCCCCCCTGCAGCCAATAGACTTGAACACTAATTACCCAATAAGTAAAGAATCAGGCAACACTAATCAAGCATAGATCTCCTTTGCTGTTTGAGTAGCCTGAAGAAATCATATTCACATTAAGTTGGGTTATTTTAGTTTTTAGTTATTATTTCTACATATCATACGTTGAAATATGGGAACTAGAATATAGTTTTTCAGTCTTGTTGAGACTTGTTGCCTACTGTTGCTCTAACACTCCTGAGGATGGCAGCAGAGGACAATATATAGATTATTACTCTAATGAACTATGGTCATGTGAAGCTGGGGATTATCTCAGTTTTTCTATTCTGAAGAATCCTTTCTAGTTTTTGTTTAACTGTTAAACTAAAGTCTGCAATTTTACATTTTTAATCCAACAATGAAAAGACGTCACGTCAGGATTATAAAGAGAGGAATTAGATCTATTATAATATTACTTTATCACACATTTATAGGAGCAGACAGATAGCAATTATTAGTATTTGATGAGCAGCCACAGAAAACATATTGCTGAATATTTCATTGTGTCATGATGCTTCATTTAAGAGTGAGGCCTATTACATCCCATAATAATCACTGCTTTTCTTTAATAAAAACTGGTCTACACAACAGGATGGAGACATATTCTAATAAAATCTATGGCAGATATCTAGAAAGTTCTTTCTCACTCGGAAGAATTAAATACAGATATCTGCAATAAATATCCAGTCTAGCTACTAAATATTAAAACAGCCACTTGTACTATTTGAGGATTTAAATGTAGTTTTGACTAATTAAAGTTGGAGATATCTTGAAAAACAATTTCTACAAGTAAGAATGTTATTGTGCATATCTTTAATTCCCATTCTGACTGTTAGAATATCCCTTTGACCAGGAGAAATGCTATTATTAATATCTAAAATGTAATTCCAGATAGGAGTGTGGTGTGATTAAATGTTAAAGACATTCTTCCTGTTTTCATCTCTAGTTGTTCTGCAGAGCTTCTTCTAGCGAGGAACGTCTGACAATAACAAGAACTTTAGTTTTCTATGATGGAAGTTGACATTATTGTTTAAAGCCACATTTAAATGTTGTATCATCTCTCTGAAAGAGTCCAACAACAATAATTGATGAGTGCGGGGTATTAATTTAAACTCTGAACATTTGAGAGCTGACAGCCTTCCTCATGTCCGAGCACGTCTCCATGACGACCTGCTCCACTGCAGCAGCAGAACAGGCCTCCATGTAGACCACTACCTGGTGTTGGGACCCAGAACCACCACTAGATGGATCCCAACACAAAGGAGTGATGAGACAGAGTTCCTGTCCTGTTGCCACGCCGACCAGCAAAATGAACTGAATTACAGCAACAACCCCCCCCCAACAAAAAAGAGACTTTTCCAATGAGCGACTTATTGAAAAAAATAAGAATACGTATAGAAAATGTAGAGTAAATTATATATAAAAATTATTATAATTCTTATTATAAAAGAGACTTTGGAAAAAAAACAATGGAACAACATTTGGAAATTTATGGTCAATAAAGCTCATTTATAGGAAATTATACCTAATGTTTGAGTTAGAAAAGCAGAAATTAGGAATTATTGAGACTAAAATGAAAGGGATGGATGTTGATGATAATCATAGACTGGAATAGGGTCTGGGAGTCTTCCCCTTATGACGTCATGGGTGTGATAGGGTCGTTGGGGGGGGGTCATATTAAGAAATGCCTGTTCAACCAGTTAGCATAAAATCAATTCCTTTATTAAACCCTGGCATCTGCATTGCATTGTGGGTACCGGGAATGAAAGCGTTAGATCAGGGCATCCCTCCAATAGCCAGATAATAGCCTACATCTCCATGTGATCCCGATGACTTGCCGGTCTTTTCCACTCGTTCCTCACTTTTTTCCAGATGTCTCACTAGCTGGCCACATTAAACAGGAAAATATGTAACAGCCATATTGCTTCTATTCTACATATGTGGGCCTTTTGGAGAAATAGGCCATCCACATGTAAAACACAGCAGCTCAGTGATGATGCAGCACTGCAGGTCCTAGCGTGCCGGACCACGTCTGGATCCAGATGCCTACATGAGCCTCCTTTGTATGGGGGGCTGGCGAGCTGTAACGCAGCATCTCAGTCCAGTCTGGCTGTCTTACTGCTGGTTAATGGCTCGTTGGGCTCTTAGAGGATCTCCAGGTGTTTCTCCAGATGGCTTTGCAAGGGTTTCATCAGGCCAATGTTTGAAATAAAAACATAAAAATCTCCTGAATGGGAGTCCAAAGGTTCGGTGGCTTTTCTGACTAAGGCATCTGTAGAAACTAACATATTGTGGCTGGAACACTGCTCAACATGAAGCAGCAGAAACAATCCATCAAATCCAACGCGTGTTGTGTTTGCACATGAAGTCGGCTTCATTACTCAAAGCTTGTTTTGGAGTGTTTGCTGTTCAGCTGACCTTTGCTCCATAGCAACCAGACACCAGCCGGGGATTTCCCAACAAGAGGGCACATGAGAGGGAGGAGACCAGCACCAGAGCTGCAGGAAGAGGCGGAGCAGCAGTGGAAAGAGGAGAGCTTCAACGTCACACTCCACAAACGAAAGTTAAGATTGTCAGAGTGTCGCCGCGCTGCAGTCCAGACGAGTCTCTGTTTCTCTCTGAAAGAAAAGTCAAAGGGACTTCATCAGGTCTTCAACAGCCCAGCAGAGTCTCTGGACCACTGGTGAGTCCAGCTGATCAGGTTTAACTTCCTCCAAGCAGGATTAACACTGAGCTTCAGCTCTGCTCAGAAAGGAACTTCCTCTCTTTTCATTTCCTGTGAGATGTGGAACAACATAAGGTCGGCTGTCTGTCTGCAGGCCGCTGTACAGTAGCCCACTTTAACAGCTTTAACCAGTCTCTCTGGGGGGTCTCAGGACTTTAGGAACTGGTTACTGATCGCCTCCTACACACTACTTCCTCTATTTCCTCTGGCTGTGTCACAATAAAAGCTGTCCACCAGAGAAGCAGTGGGAGGCTTTTATTGTGAAGGAGCAGGAGGAAGTGTTGAGTAAGCAGAGCTTTGTTAGCAGTGGTGTTCTTTAATAAAAACTGGTGGACCAACAGGGTGTGGACAGATCCTGGTCTGGTTCTCAGAGTAGAGCTTTAATGGGTGTGTTGGTGACAGCTCGGTGCACCGTCACACACAGAGAGAGAGAGAGAGAGACAGAGGAGAGAAAGAGAGAGAGAGAGCCTGCTTTGAGATCATAGACAGTAATATTAACCTTGTATTGTCCCTTGTTTCAGTTTATTTACTGTTCTACTACCTTGTGTATAATAATTTTACATCAACTGTCCTGGCTGATTTATTTTCTACTCACATCTCACACAGCACAAGTATCCCAAAGGCTTTTTATACATATATGCAAACGATGTACACAGTAAAAAGTAAAAATCCCCCAAAAAAGTCACCAAAACGGTGAACAGAGAGGGATGCTTTTCAACGCAGAAGTGGAAGAAAATACAGCCCGGGTCCCAGAGACCGCGGTAGTAGAAAAATACAATTGCATACTGGCCCGGGTCCAAGAGACCCAAAGGCCAAGGCCACGCTAGTAGCGAAACACAGTCAAATGCAGGACGGGTCCCAGAGACCCAAAGGCTGACGCCGTGGTAGATGTGAAATACAGTCAAATGCAGGACGGGTCCCAGAGACCAGAAGGCTGACGCCGTGGTAGTGGATGAATATGATCAAATACTGGCCTGGGTCCTGGAGACCGAAGGCCGAGGTAGAAGTGAAATGCTATAGAATTTCGGCCAGGTCCGTGTTAGTAGACGTGACATGACATGAAACAAGCGTTAAGTCTATGTTGGAGAGATGTTGTCTCTCGTTTGGTGGGCGTGTCTCTAGTTCATTGGCTCAGGTCACAGGTGATACCCAATCAGCAGAGACGTGTCTGTAAACTCGTGGTAATAAAAAGGCAGAGCGCTCTCTCCAAGGGGGGTCCAAACTCAAGCCAACTTAATACAGGAATTAGACCAAGCCACCCATACAAGATGAGTTCAGGAAAAACAGAACAAATAGGGAAACAGGAAGCAATCAGAACACAGAGCAAGAGTTACCAAAATAAAAGAGGAAATCTAACAGAAAGCCACAACCTTAACCCTAAACCATCATGAAGATCAGAATCAGCTTCACATGGTGTTGTCTACACATGGTCTACAGCAACATGACCTTTCATTAGTGGGTGTTGTCTGTTGCCACATTGTGGCCACAGGAAGTGGTACGAAATGTACAATACGTCTTTTTCAGTGTCACACACTCCACGCCAAATAATGTCTAACTCATGCACACACAGTGTCTGATTATCCCAGAAATGCACAGCCACGTAGACCAGCGCTCCATCAGGATCCCTTAATTAAAACTTTACATTTCAATAACATTTTATTCTCATTTTTTCTTTTCTCATGACTTTCTTTTCTGGTAAATTGCTGCCTTTGTGAAGGTTGAAAGCAAGTAAGGTTTGGACAGCAGCCTCTGGGTTATTGATTATGATCTTCATAAGTAAACAATACAACATGAGGCTTATATTTGCAGTGTAAAACTCAGAAAAACTGACCTTGTTTCATTACATTACTTTATCGCCGCGTAATATTCCAGTTGAATAAAAGTACTCATGACAAATGCAACAGTTATAAAAAAACTACTAATGTGCGAATTAATAGCACGAAAACACGTTCCCAGTGTGTAAAAGCCTTAACTCATGTGCACCGTCTTGGATAAACCCAGAAATGCACAGACCGGCAGCCCATCAGTACCCCAACATGCAGAAGTGTGCGAGGGCCTGTTCATCACTGCTTGCAGCTTATATTAGAACTGTATTTTGAACATATCATGTTTCTTTTCTTTCCCACTATGTGTAGATATGGCTGCTGTGAGCATTCTGCCATCTGAAGATCAGTTTCTGTGCTGCATCTGTCTGGATGTGTTTACTGATCCTGTCACCATACCATGTGGTCACAACTTCTGCAAGAACTGCATCACTGATCACTGGAATACTAATGACCAGTACCTGTGTCCCCTGTGTAAGGAGCGTTTTACCAGAAGACCTGATTTGAGGGTCAACACTTTCATCTCTGAGATGGTCGCTCAGTTCAGACAGTCAGCTCAACAGAAAGCCAGCAGCAGCAGCTCAGAGCCACAAGTGTCCAAACCAGGAGAAGTCCCCTGTGACGTCTGCACTGGAACCAAACTGAAGGCCCTGAAGTCCTGCCTGGTGTGTCTGGTCTCCTACTGTGAGACTCACCTGGAGCCTCATCTGACGACGTCAGGTCTGAAAAGACATCAGCTGATCGACCCTTTGGAGAACCTGGAAGGCAGGATGTGTACGGAGCACAATAAACCTCTGGAGCTGTTCTGTAAGACCGACCAGACATGTGTCTGCATGCTCTGCACTGTTTTAGACCACAAGACGCATAAATTTGTTCCTCTGAAAGAAGAATATGAAGGAAAGAAGGCAGAGCTGGGGAAGACAGAGGCTGAAATTCAACAGATGATCCAGAAGAGACGACTGAAGATTCAGGAGATCAAACATTCAGTGGACCTCAGTGAGGAAGCTGCAGACAGAAAGATAGCAGAAGGTGTTCAGGTCTTCACTTCTCTGATGGAGTCTGTTGAGAGAGGCCTGAATGAGCTCATCAACACCATCAAAGAGAAGCAGAAAACAACAGAAAAACAGGCCGAAGCTTTCATCACAGAGCTGGAACAGGAAATCTCTGAGCTGATGAAGAGAAGCACTGAGGTGGAGCAGATGTTACGCTCTGAAGACCACCTCCATCTTCTCCAGAGGGTCCAGTCCCTAAACATCCAACAACCTCCACCCACCAAGGACTGGACCGAGGTCAGCGTCCGTCCATCATCATATGAGGGGACTGTGGTGAAAGCTGTGGTTCAGCTGGAGGAGACACTCAGTAAACAGATGAAGAAGCTGCTCGCTGAGTCTGAGCTGAAGAGGGTCCAGCAGTATGCAGTGGATGTAACTCTTGATCCTGATACAGCACATCCTGAACTCATCTTGTCTGGTGATGGGAAACAAGTGAATCATGGTGATGTGATGAAGAATCTTCCAGACAACCCAGAAAGATTTGGTGATTGTGTTTGTGTTTTAGGAAAACAGAGTTTCTCTTCAGGCGGATTTTACTTTGAGGTTCAAGTTAAAGGAAAGACTGACTGGACTTTAGGAGTGGCCAGAGAGTCGATCAACAGGAAGGGAAACATCATACTGAGGCCTGAGGATGGTTATTGGACAGTATGGTTGAGAAATGGAAATGAGTTTGAAGCTCTTGTTGACCCTCGAGTCCTTCTCTCTCTGAAGTCTCCTCCTCAGAAGGTGGGGGTGTTTGTGGACTATGAGGAGGGTCTGGTCTCCTTTTATGATGTAGATGCTGCAGCTCTTATCTACTCCTTTACTGGCTTTTCCTTCACGGAGAAACTCTTCCCATTCTTCAGTCCCTATCCTAATGATGGTGGTAAAAACTCTGCCCCTCTGATCATCTCTCCTGTCAGAGTAAACTAATCACTGATCTCATTTCAGGTAGTGATTCATTTTCAATCAAGGGAACAAATGTACATATTCATATATTTTACATCTTATTTTCTACAGAATCTGTTTCCTGTGGTAACTGATTTACACTTTATTCCATTTATTATCATATGTTAAATGTGCAGCAATTCTTTACAGATTGAATCAAACTTCATCTTGACATATTTGGTGTCTTTAGAAACTGATTTCTTCTGGAAGTTATAATAAATGTCTGTGGGTTTAACAGGTTTAAATAGATAGATATTTCATTGTGTCATGAAGCTTCATTTAAGAGTGCGGCCTATTACATCCCATAATGTCTCCAGAACACAGTATGTGTCCTTGTTATACCGGCTATAAAAAGTTAATGGATGTTTCAATCTTGTGTGAAAAGTCTTTTGGATAATTACTGGTCACTTTGGCCATTTTTTATTTGTTTCATGAATTCTGTAAGATGGTTTATGAGTCAAAGAAATGTGTAAATATGTGATTGTAGAATAAAAGCTGTAAAATAAAGCAGGTGTTGAACACAAGGCCTGAGGAAGCAGTGAGAACAGAAAAGCTGGTTTACACACAAGTTGGATTTCAGTCGAGGATGATCTTTATTGTTGAGAATAAAGTTGAACTTTCAGTATTAGTGCCAGACATAAAACAATAAATCAGAGATAGAAGTTGTTTATTGTATTTTGAGAATAAAGTCGAAATGTTGAAAAATATTTTGAATGAAAGTCGAAATCCAATTTTGAGAATAAGGTCTAAATATCAGGAATAATGTTGAAATATGGAGAATAAAGTCAGAAAATCTCATTGTGATTTCATTTTCTAAAAGCTGAAATAATCTGAAGATCTTCCTCCTCTGATGTTCTCTTATGTCTGGTACTATGTGGAAAGTTGCCATAGTGACTGGTATGAAAATTCAGATATCTTCAAACACGCTATGGTTAGGCCCCTCATAAAAAAACCACATCTTGATCCCTCTGTGCTCTCCAATTTTAGACCTGTCTCTCACTTGCTTTTTCTCTCTAAGGTTTTAGAAAAAGTTGTTTTTATTCAATTACAGACATTCTTGGAGATAAATTCTATTCTTGATAAATTTCAGTCCGGTTTTAGATCCCGACATAGCACAGAGTCAGCACTGTTAAAGGTGCACAATGATATTGCCTTGACTGTGGATGCTGGGAATCCTGCTGTGTTGGTACTGCTCGACCTCACAGCAGCCTTTGATACAGTGGACCATGCAGTCCTTGTATCTCGCCTAGAGCACGACGGCATCCGTGGCACCGTTCTCCAGTGGTTTAGGTCATACCTGGCAAACAGGAGTTTCTCTATCGCGATTGCCGACCACTGCTCCTCAAAGGCTTTGCTGCCTTGTGGGGTGCCACAGGGATCTATTCTCGGCCCTATTCTGTTTTCAATGTATATGCTACCTCTGGGATCGATTTTAAAAAAGCACAACCTGTCTTTTCACTTTTATGCCGACGACTTGCAGATATATTTGCCCATGAAACCGAACGAAAACACTGCACTTACTAAGCTACTAGACTGCATTACAGACATAAAGCAGTGGCTGTCACAGAACTTTTTACACTTAAACGGCAGCAAAACTTAATGCATTTTGTTTGGTTCTCCATCTATGTCAAATGTTCTCATCACAAACTCTGGCACTCTGGCCCCCCTTTTTAAATCTCATGTCAAAAATCTCGGGGTAACATTTGATAATGGGCTTAAATTTGACAAACAGATTAGTTCTGTTTGTCTTTTTTCAGCTCTGTCTTTTAGCCAAAGTCAAGTCTTTTCTCAGTCGGCAAGATCTCGAGAAGGCAATCCATGCTTTCATCAGTTCTAGACTGGACTACTGCAATGCCCTCTACGCTGGCCTCAGTCAGTCATCAATCTCTCGTCTCCAACTTGTGCAGAACGGTGCTGCCTCGATTTTTAACAAGCACGTCCAGACGTGAACACATTACCCCTGTGCTGTCGTCACTCCACTGGCTTCCAGTCCATTTTAGAATTGATTTTAAACTCCTGCTGTTTGTCTTCAACGCCATTCATGGCTTGGCCCCCTCTTACTTGTCTGAGATTTTAACTTTTTGCAATTGTGGCAGAGCCTTGCGCTCCTCGGGTCAGCTTCTGTTAGAGGTCCCTAGGTCAAGACTTAAGCAGTGGGGCGACCGTTCTTTTGCTGTCGCTGCTCCCAGACTGTGGAACAATCTACCCCCTGACATCCGCACCACTACTGACCTCAGCCTTTTTAAAACGAAGCTTAAGACCCACTTTTTTAAATTAGCATTTAATTCTGACTAGGGCAAAACTGTTTCTTAGGTGCCCTCTTTCTGTCTGCTCCTTTCTATGTATTTCTGGAAGGCTTTTAATGTCCTGCAGCGCTCCACCACTACAGCACTTTTAGTTTGTCTCTGTATGTTCTGTATGTGTTATGTACTGTTTTATGGCTTTGTTGTAAAGCACTTTGGGTACCTTTCGGCTATTGTAAAGGGCTATACATATAAACTTGATTGATTGATTGATACAATAAGAATTATGACTAGAAACAAAGCTATTGCAGATATCCACAAATGGAGAAACAAAAACATGTTTTTTTAAAATTTAAAATCAAAAAGTCCAAATCTGATGGGACAATTAAGATCCCAGATGTATATAATATATATAATAATAATAATGTAATGCGGTGTGTTGTGGAGGTTTCTGTTCAGCAGGAGAGGAATTGTTCTGGAGAGTGAGACTTGTTGAACCAAAATAAAGAAGCTGTGCAAACTGAGTCCAGGTTTGGTCTTCGGTGAGATTTAATTATTCCCTGCAGAGAATCACCAGGTGGGAAGACAGTTTTTACAGTGTTACCGCGGTAACAGTGTGGCAACGCATTGCCAAATTAAAACAGCAGCGTCCCCGTCTTATATCCTGCTTCCTCTAGAGAAGAGAAACTCCCCGTTGAAAAACACGTCCAATCGTCTCCTGACAGTTGATCTCAGCAGACAGACGAGTTGGAGCCTCTTACGTATTTCTGCATCTGTCTCTCACGCCTCAACGTTTTCTACCCGTCTTTTATCTGAGCTGGAATAAGACCAAACATGTCTCTGGATGGTGGAGACAGGCTATGTCTCCTTCAGACTCCATGGCATTGTCCTTGGAGAGACAATGCAGAGACTAGCAGTCTGTCCTTCAGGGAGGACACACACAGAATGAGTTGAATGGACTCATACAACCTGAAAAGCATTGGGAATAATCATATGATAATAATAACACATGCATATTATAGAAGGACATATGGAATCATGCTTAAAGGTTATTTTCCCGTTACACGTGTCTTTATGACACCGTTACTAAAACGATTAAATTCTGAGCAAACTGTGAACTCTGAAATCTTGTGTATTTCTTAAAGTTTAATTAATTTCAATTGGTTGTCTGATGATTTATTTTTTATATTCCTCAATAATGAGACCAAAATGAAAAGCTCCCACCTGTAGTCTATTGGTAAGGTCGTCAGAGATGGGTTTCTCTATGCATTTCTATTACTAAAGTCACCTGAACTCACCATAAACTCTAACTACAGTCTGACTACCAACAGTCACCTGAACGCACCATAAACTCTAACTACAGTCTGACTACCAACAGTCACCTGAACTCACCATAAACTCTAACTACAGTCTGACTACCAACAGTCACCTGAACGCACCATAAACTCTAACTACAGTCTGACTACCAACAGTCACCTGAACGCACCATAAACTCTAACCACAGTCTGACTAAGAAAAGTCACATGAACGCACCATAAACTCTAACTACAGTCTGACTACCAACAGTAACCTGAACGCACCATAAACTCTAACTACAGTCTTGTCTACCAACAGTCACCTGAACGCACCATAAACTCTAACCACAGTCTGACTACCAACAGTCACCTGAACGCACCATAAACTTTAACTACAGTCTGACTACCAACAGTCACCTGAACGCACCATACACCTTAACTACAGTCTGACTACCAACAGTCACCTGAACGCACCATAAACTCTAACTACAGTCTGACTACCAACAGTCACATAAACGCACCATAAACTCTAACTACAGTCTGACTACCAACAGTCACCTGAACGCACCATAAACTCTAACTACAGTCCCACTACCAACAGTCACCTGAACGCACCATAAACTCTAACTACAGTCTGACTACCAACAGTCACCTGAACGCACCATCAACTCTAACTACAGTCTGACTACTAACAGTCACTTGAACTCACCATAAACTCTAACCACAGTCTGACTACCAACAGTCACCTGAACGCACCATAAACTCTAACCACAGTCTGACTACCAACAGTCACCTGAACTCACCATAAACTCTAACTACAGTCTGACTACCAACAGTCACCTGAACGCACCATAAACTCTAACTACAGTCTGACTACCAACAGTCACCTGAACGCACCATCAACTCTAACTACAGTCTGACTACTAACAGTCACTTGAACTCACCATAAACTCTAACCACAGTCTGACTACCAACAGTCACCTGAACGCACCATAAACTCTAACCACAGTCTGACTACCAACAGTCACCTGAACTCACCATAAACTCTAACTACAGTCTGACTACCAACAGTCACCTGAACGCACCATAAACCTTAACTACAGTGACTACCAACAGTCACCTGAACGCACCATAAACCTTAACTACAGTCTGACTACCAACAGTCACATGAACTGTACAGTTCACATCTCCTGCAAAACTCATTCAAATCAACACAACTCTTAACACACGTCTCAGAACAGACTCACTGCAGCAAACACTATGAACAACAAAGGTCGTCAGAGATGGTTTCTCTATGCATTTCATCACATGTGTTAATATAGGCCTATTTCAGATTGGGTTGATTTTCTATTACTACTACTATAAGGCCTTTTATCTTTGAGCCCCTGCCCCCCCAAAATGTCTGCCCGTCCCTGCTGGAGCCCTAGAACCCCCATCTATATCTAAACATGAGGAAACAACAGCTAACCACAGAGCTGCAGTAAGAGGCGAGCCGACCTGACGGACAACATTCCTGCTCCAAACTCGAGGTGTGTACATGTTGTTATGAGTTCAGACTGTTCCTCCCTCATTACATCATTAACCTGAAAACTGTCCAATCAGAGCGCTGACTGGCAGCCCTACAGGTCCGACCGGGTCCTGTTCTCAGGTCACATGACCTTTCTGGATATAAAGGTGTGCCGATGTGACGGATGTCAGTCAGATGAAGACAGACAGCAGCAGCATCTGTCAGTGTCTGCTGATGAAGGGACGACGTCTCTTTGACCTCATCTGAACGGGACTTTAACAGCGGAGCAGCCTGACAGGTAACATCACACACCTTTGATGGAGGAACTCGCCCATCATTGGGGAGATTTTGGGGCTACGTGATGTACTTTAAGATGAGAGCAGTGATTCATTCTTTCAGCACTATTGTAAGATCTGAAGTAACTCAGTAATTATTCTATGATGTGGGACGTTTTGGCCAAAATGAGCCTTTTTATGTTCAGTTGAGTCCGATTTAATCAGCACCAGGAAACAAGTTAGATTTTAATCTCCGCTGACTTCACTGCTGAGATATGAGGGAGTGTCCCAACGAGAGCTGCTTTGATTGGCAGGTGTGTGTCACAACCTTCATCCCATCAAAAGTGTAAATCTGTCTTGGTTTTGATTTGTGGACACACGTCCTCAACAACAAGATCAAAGATACTTATTAATATTAGGGTTATTTAATCCTGAACTATAGACTGAGGAAAACCACATCCAGAGGTTTCTGAAGGGACAAGTTGAAACCTGCAGTTTGTCTCCGTCAGTTACTGGAGCCGGGTAATCCTAATATGGGCAAAGAGGGCGGGGCTTGGGTGGAGCTGAGGTGTGATAGGCTGGCACAGTTTGTGGTGTTTTGGTTGGGCGGGACTGCCACATGAAGAAGTCTTTTATAATGTTCCTGACTGTTTGTCATTAAAGCTTTAGTGCGTAACTTTTTATATTAATGAACGTCCGTTACATTCAAGCCATTGCTAAATGGGTTGATACAAAGACAATTAAAGGTCCATATTCTGCTCATTTTCAAGGTCATAGTTGTATTTAGAGGGTATATCAGAATAGGTTTCCATGGTTTCATTTTCTAAAAACACCATGTTTTTGTTGTACTGCACAACAACAAAAACATTTTTATCTCCAGAGTGAGACATCTCACTAGTTTTATCTCCAGAGTGAGACATCTCTCTAGTTTTATCTCCAGAGTGAGACATCTCACTAGTTTTATCTCCAGAGTGAGACATCTCACTAGTTTTATCTCCAGAGTGAGACATCTCTCTGGTTTTAGCTCCAGAGTGAGACATCTCACTAGTTTTATCTCCAGAGTGAGACATCTCTCTAGTTTTATCTCCAGAGTGAGACATCTCTCTAGTTTTATCTCCAGAGTGAGACATCTCTCTAGTTTTATCTCCAGAGTGAGACATCTCACTAGTTTTATCTCCAGAGTGAGACATCTCACTAGTTTTATCTCCAGAGTGAGACATCTCTCTAGTTTTGTCCCCAGAGTGAGACATCTCATTAGTTTTATCTCCAGAGTGAGACATCTCACTAGTTTTATCTCCAGAGTGAGACATCTCACTAGTTTTATCTCCAGAGTGAGACATCTCTCTAGTTTTATCTCCAGAGTGAGATATCTCTCTAGTTTTATCTCCAGAGTGAGAC
>JABXJD010000328.1:510000-615000 GCA_013375575.1 Percina caprodes
AGCACATCCTAAACTCATCCTGTCTGATGATGGGAAACAAGTGAATCATGGTGATGTGAGCAAGAATCTCCCAGACAACCCAGAGAGATTTTCTAAGTGTGTTTGTGTTTTAGGAAAACAGAGTTTCTCTTCAGGCAGATTTTACTTTGAGGTTCAAGTTAAAGGAAAGACTGACTGGGATCTAGGAGTGGCCAGAGAGTCGATCAACAGGAAAGGAAAAATCACAGCGAGTCCTCAGAATGGTTACTGGACGATATGGTTGAGAAATGGAAATGAGTACAAAGCTAATGCTGGCCCTCCAGTCCGTCTCTCTCTGAAGTCTCCTCCTCAGAAGGTGGGGGTGTTTGTGGACTATGAGGAGGGTCTGGTCTCCTTTTATGACGTAGATGCTGCAGCTCTTATCTACTCCTTTACTGGCTGCTCCTTCACTGAGAAACTCTTCCCATTCTTCGGTCCCTGTACTAATGATGGTGGTAAAAACTCTGCCCCTCTGATCATCTCTCCTGTCAGAGTAAACTAATCACTGATCTCATTTCAGGTATTGATTCATTTTCAATCAAGGGAACAAATGTACATATTCATATATTTTACATCTTATTTCCTACAGAATCTGTTTCCTGTGGTGACTGATTTACACTTTATTCCATTTATTATAATATGTTAAATGTGCAGCAATTCTTTCCAAATTGAATCAAACTCCATCTTGACATATTTGGTGTCTTTAGAAACTGATTTCTTCTGGAAGTTATAATAAATGTCTGTGGGTTTAACAGGTTTAAATAGATATCGTCTACATAACGTGTGTCATGATGAAACAAATTAATGTGTTGATGAATTATGACTAGAAACAATAGCAGATATCCACAAATGGAGAAAAAAAAACACAAATACTTTTCTCATTTCTCATTTTAAATAACTAAATTAAATTTAAATTGTAAATCTTTAGAGATATATGGTGTAAATTGGTTGTCTGATGTTTTTATTTTTCATATTCCTCAATAATGAGACAGGAATGAAAAAGGATGAATTATTGAGGCATAATTGCAGAAATAAAGTTTGTTTGTTGAGACCAAGAATGATAATGGCGTTTTTCCATCCTTCTATCTCTCTATTTGTCTATCTATTGGTCTGTCTGTCTCTCTTTGTCCATCCATCTATCCATCTATCCATCCATCTATCTATCTATCTATCTATCTATCTATCTATCTATCTATCTATCTATCTATCTATCTATCTATCTATCTATCTATCTATCTATCTATCTATCTATCTATCTATCTATCTATCCGTCCGTCAATCTATCAGGTAGATAGATAGATAGATAGATAGATAGATAGATAGATAGATAGATAGATAGATAGATAGATAGATAGATAGATAGATAGATGGATACTTATTTTAAAATTGATTATTTAAAGCTTTTAGACAAAGCACTTCTTGAGAAAATGAATGGGATTTAGAGTTTTATTTTGAAAGAGCCGGAAGCTGCCTAGCGGAGCGCCGTTGCCGGTGTTGCTGGTGCTGAGGAGAGAGCATCCTCCGCGGCAGGTCTCCCGCAGGCAGGCCGTGTGTCCACACACATGTGATATGTCAGAGAGGAGACCCTTATTATTGTTGGTCCCCGGGGTTTCATCACCGGGACTTTGAACCGTCTTCATCCCGAGCTCAGCGATGGGGGGTTTCTCCGAGAGGGGTGCAGTGTCGCCCGGACACAGCAGACACGGACCGGGCTCTGGCTCCGCCAACAACGGCAAGAAAACGTCGAAAAAGTCGCGAACGAAAAGAGGCAAACGAGGCAGGAAAAGGCGGAATAAAAAGAACAGGAACAACAAAACCCCCCCGCCGTATTTCCCACCGGAGGTAATTGAGCTTCCGTTCTTTAGCCCGGGATTAACGGGGACCTGCAGCTAGCTAGTCGCTGCAGCAACGCGTAGCTTGTTTCAAGCTAATTACTGACACACTCATTAGCACCACATTAATAACATGTATCTAACATGGCGCCAGAACACTGTTATTGTGAGCTAGGCTTCATACAGGAGTCCCTGCAGCCAATACCTGCTGGAGGATACGTCACGCCAAACTCCATTACAATATGTGACAATTAAAGAGGATTTCATCTGAAATGTTGAAGCACAAAGGTCAAAGAAGTGGATTGAATACATTTTCTGAAATAATAAAGACCAGGTAATAATTCGGCTTATGGTTTAATTAGAAGAAGCAGTGTTTGCTTTACTATTTTTTGCATTCAACTGTCAACACGTAAAGCTACGTGCGGCTGAGTTATAAGGTGGAAGAACTGAGGAACTACAGGGAAACAGTGGTGTAAACAGATATTCAGGAGATTTCACTGTATGCCGAATTGACAAGTTCATCTCTTCGATACAGGTTCAGGTCTCAGTCAGTCGTTATGTTTTAGTGAACGTTCTCATCATCAAATCAAACTTTAAAGTGCAAGAATAGTTAATGAAGTAAGGTCGCGCACGTTACTGCACACACAGGCCTGTGGTGTGAGTCCAGTTAGCTAAAACACATTCTTCTTAATTACCCGAGTGGTATTAAACATCTTTTAGACAACTGTTTGAAATAGAAAGCTTGTTATTTTATTACTTATTATTTTATTACTTGAAATGTAAATAGTTTGTGCTTTATATGAGTTATAATGTTTATTATGTTTATTTTTGCATAGAGGAGAACTGTTTTAGACACACAAATGCTTGTGTAGCATTGCTGTGGGTGTAATATCAATAAATATGATTATATATTATATATATTATATATTATGCTGATTATTGGCATAAGTAAATGTCATGAGGGCAAATGCGTCTGGACTTTCTTTGAAAAATGTAAGTATTTAGTCATCTGTATAAGTTATAATGATTATTTCTTCACAGTGTGACTCCCAAGCCATATGAGAAGTGTTTTAGAGGTTTTACTGCTCTGTGTGTGATATTGATACATATCTGGAGGTCCTACAACCATTTTTAACATTCAAGTGACCTCACTGCAACCCAAATATTCTAATAATCCAGTTTGTCCTGAAATGTTGTTCATGATGATGTTCATATCGTGACTGTAGACAACAGGGTTGATGTTTTACAAGCTTTATAAAATAAATCCAGACGCACAATGAACTGTAAAAATGGCCTCAAGGTTCAGAGGGTTAAGAGCTGAAGAAGGCCTGTTAAAGATGTGGTCCCATTATTTGTTGGTGTCTGCCTTATACATATTCTTTTTATTATTCTTAGTTTAACATGATCTTTTCTTACTTAGTTTACATTTCATTTAATAATCTGTATTTTACATTTTAAATTAACTCTTTGTATTTTCTGTTTCTTAATGGAGGTTTAAGATCTTTTGAGTTTTGTTCACTGTAAAAATGAGAACTAGAAATTCATCTTACTTTGATTTTTAATAAACTGAACAAAAATACTTAGCGGCATTGTGAACTTTGTTAAAGTATTTACTTCAGGGGACTTGGGGTGAGGCGGCTTGGTGAAGGGTTCGCACCTCGCTCCCATCCTTTTCATCTCTGACCTTCCTTACAGTTCAGCCAAAGCTCTACAACCAACCATTTATATTATTATATATTATTATTATATATTATTATATATTTGGCAGCACCCCGCCACGACGAGTGCATGTCCAGCAAGTTGAATAAAGAGGTTCCAAAGAAGGGTTAGATATGGTCCAGACTACTATATTGGATCACCAACAGCCTTTTTCATCACTGGAGTCACTTGCCAACGCTACAAGCCTAAGGTGAATGAGTCTAAGGTGAATGAGTCTAAGGTGAATGAGTCTAAGGTGAATGAGTCTAAGGTGAATGAGTCTAAGGTGAATGAGTCTAAGGTGAGTGAGTCTAAGGTGAATGAGTCTAAGGTGAGTGAGTCTAAGGTGAATGAGTCAAAGGTGAATGAGTCTAAGGTGAGTGAGTCAAAGGTGAATGAGTCTAAGGTGAGTGAGTCTAAGGTGAATGAGTCTAAGGTGAATGAGTCTAAGGTGAGTGAGTCTAAGGTGAATGAGTCTAAGGTGAGTGAGTCTAAGGTGAGTGAGTCTAAGGTGAATGAGTCTAAGGTGAGTGAGTCTAAGGTGAATGAGCCTAAGGTGAATGAGTCTAAGGTGAATGAGTCTAAGGTGAATGAGTCTAAGGTGAATGAGCCTAAGGTGAATGAGTCTAAGGTGAATGAGTCTAAGGTGAGTGAGTCTAAGGTGAATGAGTCTAAGGTGAATGAGTCTAAGGTGAATGAGTCTAAGGTGAGTGAGTCTAAGGTGAATGAGTCTAAGGTGAGTGAGTCTAAGGTGAGTGAGTCTAAGGTGAATGAGTCTAAGGTGAGTGAGTCTAAGGTGAATGAGCCTAAGGTGAATGAGTCTAAGGTGAATGAGTCTAAGGTGAATGAGTCTAAGGTGAATGAGCCTAAGGTGAATGAGTCTAAGGTGAATGAGTCTAAGGTGAGTGAGTCTAAGGTGAATGAGTCTAAGGTGAATGAGTCTAAGGTGAATGAGCCTAAGGTGAATGAGTCTAAGGTGAATGAGTCTAAGGTGAGTGAGTCTAAGGTGAATGAGTCTAAGGTGAATGAGTCTAAGGTGAATGAGTCTAAGGTGAATGAGTCTAAGGTGAATGAGCCTAAGGTGAGTGAGTCTAAGGTGAATGAGTCTAAGGTGAATGAGTCTAAGGTGAATGAGTCTAAGGTGAATGAGTCTAAGGTGAGTGAGTCTAAGGTGAATGAGTCTAAGGTGAGTGAGTCTAAGGTGAATGAGTCTAAGGTGAATGAGTCTAAGGTGAATGAGTCTAAGGTGAATGAGTCTAAGGTGAATGAGTCTAAGGTGAATGAGTCTAAGGTGAATGAGTCTAAGGTGAGTGAGTCTAAGGTGAATGAGTCTAAGGTGAATGAGTCTAAGGTGAATGAGTCTAAGGTGAATGATAAGCTACATGCTAAACTCCTCGATCTTAAAAACACCGAAAACATAACATAAGAATAATCAGCCTCCCTGAGAACATCGAAGGGGCAGAACCAATGTTTTTTCCCCCTCAGCTTCTAGCTGAGGTCCTGGGCAAACAAATACTGGACTCATCTTTGAGTTGTCGTGTTGCAGTTTTACAGATTCTAGACTCAGGAGTTGGTTGTATGCGAGGCTCAAAGGCTTTGTGGCAAGCTGACATACAAGGGCGTTCCGATCCACATCTTTGAGGACTACCTGTCCGAGGTGGTCGAGCAACGATCCGCATACCGAGATGTTCTGAAACATCTCTATAACCTGGGCCTCAGACCTACACTGCGCTTCTCTGCCAAGTTGTTTTTTAGATCCGAAGACGGACTCAAACGGCTAATTCCCCCTGAGGCCCCCAAGACCTCATCTCCTCTCGGTGCCGACTCAGCTCGGGACCTTTATTACTACTATTATGAGGCTTTTCTTGTTGAGCCCCTGCCCCTCAAAATGTTTCACAAAACTTAACAAAACCCTTTATATTAATAAAAGAGAATGCATGTGCACATGTTGAGACAATCTGACAATCATAGGCTATGAAAGCATATATTCTTTATGTTGTAGAGAAATATGAAAGAGAGAAATGAAAGTCAATTCTTTATAAAGCCCTACTTCATGTTCCTCCCTTAAGGGATTGGTAACCCTAAGAATCCTGAAAGTGATGACCCATCAAAAAGCCTTAATAAGGTAGGATCATCACACAACAAGTAGCTCTGGCAACTAGATATTTAGAATATGAATGCAGTTTGATTATGACATTTATTTATTATAACTCTCCCTCTATCTGTGTGCAGTCATGTCCCATTAATGCATGTTACTAACTTAACTTTTCCCTGGAGTTCTTGCGCTTTCTTGCAGATTTCCTTGGATTGGGGCAGCACCTGGATCCTGTTCCCAGCTGCTGCCCTGGTCCTGCTAAATGCACTAAAAATACCACTGTATAAGAGCTTAAATGTGTCTGGCACCTGTTAGATCACAAGAAACATTTCCACATCTCCAACACAGAACACAGGTGGGTAACAAACAGCAATGATTAGCCCCTCCCTCAGGCAGGTAAGGGGGAAGAAGCAGGAAATAAAATCACTTTTCTAATTGGCTGACATCTACTATCTGTTGGACAGGCTTTGACGTAGTTTTAGACTTGAGACTTGGACTCTGGACTTCTGAAGGTGTGTCGGCGTCCTCGGATCAGATGCACACAGACACCCAAACGGACGAGGAAGAAAAGTAAAGAGCAGCTTGGCCTCTGCCGGCGTTTCCTGGACACACGGAGGTGGAAAGAGTCTGGAAGTGGACCTGAAGAGTTCAGCAGGTGAGAATCCTACCAGAGGAATGTGGAAATGTCTGATAATCAGGATCACTTTGATCACATCGTGATGTGTCGCTGTTTAACTGGACAGTAGAAAGGGTTCTTCATGCTGATTGGCTGATTCAAAACATCGATTTGATGCTTGCAGATATTCTTCAGAACATCTCTCTGAGGTAGATGATGTAGATCTGAGTGCTCGGCCCAAAAGAGCCGATAGTAAGAGACTTCTGAACCCTTTCTAGATGGACCAGAGCCAGCCAAGGGTGGGAGGGAACTTAGTGGCTGCTGAGGGATCAGCTGTCAGGGGCCCTTCAGGAAGAGAAAATGTGAAATAATAATTAGGGCTCAAGCACGAGACGCTATGTCATTGAATGAGGACCGACGGGTTAGTTAATGAGTAGTTACTGATTAACTGTTATCCAGCACTAATGATGAGCGACTGTATTATGCATCATACTGAGTGGTTAATCATTAATAATAATTATACAACAAGTAGATCCATCCAGACGATGTGATTGATCAACATTTAGAACGAGCTCAGACCAGCGTGACAGCACACCCAGAACCATTTGAGCACCCGGCGCATCACTTAAAGTATCACTCCGCCATTTCTGTCAACATTAAATAATAAAAGTTTGAAAACATTAGTATTTATTTAAGATATCAAAGTAAGTAAGTTGACTGACTAAACAGGGAGGGACTAGAAATCCTCTCTCTCTTATTTATTTTGAGACCAAATTGCCCCCAATATGAATACAGTTAGATTATAATACTGTAATATATATATATGTACTTTTATGTTGCTGGTAACAGTTGTTGTATGGGTTAGCAGTGCATGCTCACGTCTCTCAGCAGAGTCAGCAGCAGTCACATGTTCCCAGTAACGACGAGTGGAGATCCCAAAGCAAAGGTCCTTTCCTGCTGTGATCTCCACTTCTTTTACAATCGTCTTGTTAAAATGTTTTTCGGCCATAAAAGCAGCCCTCGGCCCGGCTGCTCCGCCATATAATGCTGCGGCTTGCCGGTCTCGTGTGCAGGTCAGGAGTCAGATTTAATCAGCACCAGGAAACAAGTTAGATTTGAATCTCCGCTGACTTCCCTGCTGAGATATGAGGGGGTGTCAACACCTGATTCTCTGAACCTTGATCAGCTGTTTGTTCTCTGACTCGACAAAACTACTCCGAGTCGTTAGTGAAGGCAGAGAGTTGTTTTTAATTGGTACGTGTGTGTCACAGACTTCCTCTTGGTTTTAGGTGTGTGTTGCCAGCAGCACCCCCACACCCTTCCACTAAGACTCAAACTTTGAATAACTTCATTGTTGAGGTCTTTAGATTGTACAGCAAAACAAGTTCAAGTTGATTATAATTCATCTAAAGGAGGAGATTGTTAAAGTTTGACTCCTGGAAATGAGGCAGAGTCTTTTTAAATGAGTCAGCAAGCTCAATTTACTTTTCAATGTTCTCAAACTAAGAGAGATGTTGTCCTGTCATCCTAAAACGGTCATAAATCTATTCCTGATGCAATGAATGAATGCAGAGGAGGAAATAGTGTCCTTCTCCTCAGAATCATCTTGAGGAAATGTTCATTTATTTGTACTTTAGAACCTAAACGCTGAGAAACGATCTCATCTAAGGGTCTGTATCGCAAAATGAATAAATAGATAGATACCTGTGGGGGCAAATTTATGGGAGAGTGCTACACTCATTCCAATCAGATGTGTTAAGCTTATAGAATAACAACATAAGACCAGTTTGGACCTCTCATTAAGACATAAGACCAGTTTGGACTTGTCATTAAGACATAAGACCAGTTTGGACCTCTCATTAAGACATAAGACCAGTCTGGACCTGTCATTAAGACATAAGACCAGTCTGGACCTGTCATTAAGACATAAGACCAGTTTGGACTTGTCATTAAGACATAAAACCAGTTTGGACCTCTCATTAAGACATAAGACCAGTTTGGACTTGTCATTAAGACATAAGACCAGTTTGGCAAGAGTGAACTAAGCGTTTGTGATTAAAAGTTTTGGACAGATAATGTTACTTGTTGCTAAGGTAACCGTAGGTTGTAGGCTGAGATCAGTCTGTTCACAGATTTTAAATATAATGTTTCTCTTTTTATTCCCACTATGTGTAGATATGGCTGCTGTGAGCATTCTGCAGTCTGAAGACCAGTTCCTGTGCTCCATCTGTCTGGATGTGTTCACTGATCCTGTCTCCACACCATGTGGTCACAACTTCTGCAAGAACTGCATCACTGATCACTGGAATACTAATGACCAGAACCTGTGTCCCCTGTGTAAGGAGCGTTTTACCAGAAGACCTGATTTGAGGGTCAACACTTTCATCTCTGAGATAGTCGCTCAGTTCAGACAGTCTCAACAGAAACCCAAACTGAAAAGAGAATATGAACAAAAGAAGACAAGGGCTGAAATCCAGCAGATGGTCCAGAAGAGACGACTGAAGATTCAGGAGATCAAACACTCAGTGGACCTCAGTGATGAAGATGCAGACAGAGAGGTAGCAGAAGGTGTTCAGGTCTTCACTTTTCTGATGGAGTCTGTTGAGAGAGGCCTGAATGAGCTCATCAACACCATCAAAGAGAAGCAGAAAACAACAGAAAAACAGGCCGAAGCTTTCATCACAGAGCTGGAACAGGAAATCTCTGAGCTGATGAAGAGAAGCGCTGAGGTGGAGCAGCTCTCACGCTCTGAAGACCACCTCCATCTTCTCCAGAGGGTCCAGTCACTAAACATCCAACAACCTCCACCCACCAAGGACTGGACAGAGGTCAGCGTCCGTCCATCATCATATGAGGGGACTGTGGTGAAAGCTGTGGTTCAGCTGGAGGAGACACTCAGTAAAGAGATGAAGAAGCTGCTTGAAGCCGAGCTGAAGAGGGTCCAGCAGTATGCAGTGGATGTGACTCTTGATCCTGATACAGCACATCCTAAACTCATCCTGTCTGATGATGGGAAACAAGTGAATACTGGTGATGTGGGGAAGAATCTCCCAGACAACCCAGAGAGATTTTCTGAGTGTGTTAATGTTTTAGGAAAACAGAGTTTCTCTTCATGCAGATTTTACTTTGAGGTTCAAGTTAAAGGAAAGACTGAATGGGATTTAGGAGTGGCCAGAGAGTCGATCAACAGGAAGGGAGACATCAGACTGAGGCCTCAGAATGGTTACTGGACGATATGGTTGAGAAATGGAAATGAGTACAAAGCTCTTGCTGGCCCTCCAGTCCTTCTCTCTCTGAAGTCTCCTCCTCAGAAGGTGGGGGTGTTGGTGGACTATGACAAGGGTCTGGTCTCCTTTTATGACGTAGATGCTGCAGCTCTTATCTACTACTTTACTGGCTGCTCCTTCACTGAGAAACTCTTCCCATTCTTCTGTCCCTGTCTGAATGATGGTGGTAAAAACTCTGCCCCTCTGATCATCTCTCCTGTCATAGTAAACTAATCACTGATCTCATTTCAAGTATTGATTCATTTTCAATCAAGGGAACAAATGTACATATTCATATATTTTACATCTTATTTCCTACAGAATCTGTTTCCTGTGGTGACTGATTTACACTTTATTCCATTTATTATCATATGTTAAATGTTCAGCAATTCTTTCCAAATTGAATCAAACTCCATCTTGACATATTTGGTGTCTTTAGAAACTGATTTCTTCTGGAAGTTATAATAAATGTCTGTGGGTTTAACAGGTTTAAATAGATATCGTCTACATAACGTGTGTCATGATGCATCAAATTAATGTGTTGATGAATTATGACTAGAAACAATAGCAGATATCCACAAATGGAGAAAAAAAAACACAAATACTTTTCTCATTTCTCATTTTAAATAACTAAATTAAATTTAAATTGCAAATCTTTAGAGATATATGGTGTAAATTGGTTGTCTGATGTTTTAATTTTTTGTATTCCTCAATAATGAGACAGGATTGAAAAAGGATGAATTATTGAGGCATAATTGCAGAAATGAAGTCTGTTTGTTGAGACCAAGAAAGATAATGGCGTTTTTCCTAAATCAGTTCTCCTGATATCACTTTAAACTGCTGTGTTGGTTCTTTCTACCACAACAGGACCTGATAGATAGATAGATAGATAGATAGATAGATAGATAGATAGATAGATAGATAGATAGATAGATAGATAGATATTAAGGTAGGCAGTTAGTTTCCTATTTGGAACAATTAAATGAAATCAAACGAGGCCTCATGCTGATTATTTGTGACTTGATTTGGTGGATTTATCCTTCCTGCCGTTTCTGTGTTAAACTCCTTGATAAAGAACGTTTCCATCCACTAAAAGTGCTGACAGACTCAGATTATTATTCTAAATGTCTGATAACATTACCTACAGAGATAGAGCTTTTAGTGAAAGAGTAAGATCCTTTTAGTTTAACATGAAACAGCCTCGACATCACCAAACCCACCAGACTCCATGTAAATAATCACTACTTTTAGCGTGTATAGAGCAGCATATCTCCACCAGACTCCATGTAAATAATCACTACTTTTAGCGTGTATAGAGCAGCATATCTCCACCAGACTCCATGTAAATAATCACTACTTTTAGTGTGTATAGAGCAGCATATCTCCACCAGACTCCATGTAAATAATCACTACTTTTAGCGTGTATAGAGCAGCATATCTCCACCAGACTCCATGTAAATAATCACTACTTTTAGCGTGTATAGAGCAGCATATCTCCACCAGACTCCATGTAAATAATCTCTACTTTTAGCGTGTATAGAGCAGCATATCTCCACATGTAAATGGGTGAATTAAGAGTTTATTCCAACCAGACCAGAGTGGTGATTGTTGGAACAGTGGAAAGATGAACCAAGACGGCTTTTGGTAGTTTTATTTAGTTTCTGTCCACTTTGAATGAAGTGAAGTTAATAATCAAACCATTTCTGTTGTAATTAAATGGAGTCTGGTGAAAAGTTTAATGCTTAAAATTGATCTTTATTTTTTAATTTCTCCTTATTCTTTTACATTATTTTAGTTATTAAAATGCAGAACATTAATTAATAGTCAAGTGAAGTACAAGTAGCTGGAGGTAAGTCCAGTACTTGAGTAAATGTCCTCAGTCCCAGTCCACCACTAACTGATCCATTAAGTGAATGTGGAGCTGTTGTTCCCCTCCTGACCTCCAGGCGGCGGCCTTCTTTCATTTGAAACTTTAATCTGAAAAACCGGGACTTGGAGGAAACCGGAAGTGTCGTTGCTTCACTGTGATCTGGGGCTGGCGGCGGGATAGCTGTGTTCTTTGTTATTAGTGAGTTTTAAGAAGACAGAGCTCCAGGTGAACCCGCACACACTCAGGTAAACACTTTAACAACTGCTCTTTACACGCAGGCACAGCCAATACAAGACGGAGCTGCGCATGCGTGTGTTGTACCTTTGTGTGTGTGTTGTAGTGTTTGTGTGTTGTAACGTTTGTGTGTGTGTGTTGTACCTTTGTGTGTGTTGTAGCGTTTGTGTGTGTGTGTTGTAGCTTTTGTGTGTGTTGTAGCTTTTGTGTGTGTTGTAGCGTTTGTGTGTGTTTGTGTTGTAGCGTTTGTGTGTGTGTGTGTGTTGTAGCGTTTGTGTGTGTGTGTGTGTTGTAGCGTTTGTGTGTGTGTGTTGCAGCGTTTGTGTGTGTGTGTTGCAGCGTTTGTGTGTGTGTTTTGTAGCGTTTGTGTGTGTGTTGTAGCGTTTGTGTGTTTTGTAGCGTTTGTGTGTGTGTGTTGTAGCGTTTGTGTGTGTGTGTTGTAGCTTTTGTGTGTTTTGTAGCGTTTGTGTGTGTGTGTTGTAGCGTTTGTGTGTGTGTGTGTTGTAGCGTTTGTGTGTGTTGTAGCGTTTGTGTGTGTGTGTTGTAGCTTTTGTGTGTGTGTGTTGTAGCGTTTGTGTGTGTGTGTTGTAGCTTTTGTGTGTGTGTGTTGTAGCTTTTGTGTGTTTTGTAGCGTTTGTGTGTGTGTGTTGTAGCGTTTGTGTGTGTGTGTTGTAGCGTTTGTGTGTGTGTGTGTTGTAGCGTTTGTGTGTGTGTAGCTGATGAGCAGGGCGAGGGGGGGGGCTGGTGGGCTTATTGTTGTTGATGTTGAGGGTCGTTGAAGGTGGCAGGCTGGGGGGGGGGTAGGCCAGGGGAGGTGTGAAAGAGGGGGCTGGGGGGGTGAAGAGGGCGAGGAGGCAGAGTCCAATCTGTTAAAACCAGATCCAGCTCATCTGCCCAGTCCTGGTCTCCGCTGGCTTGGTTTCTCCCCCTTGCCGTGGCCTGAGATGGTAGCAGTGTGAGGGGAAATGACCTAATAAAGTTGTGTGTGTTAACTCCAAAGTCCATGTTTTCCCTTTAGATCTCTTCCCAGTGTAAGCAGCCACAGTGGAGATCTGCTGGACTTCAGGACCAGAGAGGAATGGAGGAGGACAACCAGGACCAGGAGCAGCGGAGCAACGAGGTCCCCAGAAGACCAGCAGCAGACTGGGCCTCTGATAGCAGCCATGTTCAGGTCAGTGTTCTCCTATCATATAACCTTCCTGGCTTGGCCCTGGTGTCTGCCCCTGTTCCACCAAATGCTTGCTCGTGTCCAATGGTGGGCTCTTTGTAAAGTAGATAGTGTGGCGTAGACCTACTAGATCTGTCCTGAGAGGACTCCTGCTGGAATGTGACTCTAAAAATGAAATGTCTGCTGCAGATCAGCTGATGGGACCAGGTTGTTGCCAGCTTTATTTAGGGATGCACTGATGTGACTTTTTCAGTCCTGGTCCCGATGCCTGGGCTTTGTGGATCTGTCGATACCCGATACCGTTGTTAATTAATAATGAACTGTAGACCTTCCACCTTCTACCATCCTTCACCATGTGGAAGACCCTGAAGGTGTTCCTCCTAATTAACACAACGTTTACTCAGTTCAAACCTTTATTGAGTACACAGCTAGCTTAGACACACATGTCCACCATCAACCGCACTGTTAAAAGCCCTCACTGAGGGCTTTAACAGCACCACAGACCCTCACTGAGGGCTTTAACAGCACCACAGACCCTCACTGAGGGCTTTAACAGCACCACAGACCCCCACTGAGGGCTTTAACAGCACCACAGACCCCCACTGAGGGCTTTAACAGCACCACAGACCCCCCACTGAGGGCTTTTAACAGCACCAGAGACCCCCACTGAGGGCTTTTAACAGCACCAGAGACCCCCACTGAGGGCTTTAACAGCACCACAGACCCCCCACTGAGGGCTTTAACAGCACCACAGACCCCCCACTGAGGGCTTTTAACAGCACCACAGACCCTCACTGAGGGCTTTAACAGCACCACAGACCCCCACTGAGGGCTTTAACAGCACCAGAGACCCCCACTGAGGGCTTTAACAGCACCACAGACCCCCACTGAGGGCTTTTAACACCACAGACCCCCACTGAGGGCTTTTAACAGCACCACAGACCCCCCACTGAGGGCTTTTAACAGCACCACAGACCCCCACTGAGGGCTTTAACAGCACCACAGACCCTCACTGAGGGCTTTTAACAGTACCAGAGACCCCCCACTGAGGGCTTTAACAGCACCACAGACCCCCACTGAGGGCTTTCAACAGCACCACAGACCCCCACTGAGGGCTTTAACAGCACCACAGACCCCCCACTGAGGGCTTTAACAGCACCACAGACCCCCACTGAGGGCTTTCAACAGCACCACAGACCCCCACTGAGGGCTTTAACAGCACCACAGACCCCCACTGAGGGCTTTTAACAGCACCACAGACCCCCACTGAGGGCTTTAACAGCACCACAGACCCCACTGAGGGCTTTAACAGCACCACAGACCCCCACTGAGGGCTTTAACAGCACCACAGACCCCCACTGAGGGCTTTAACAGCACCACAGACCCCCACTGAGGGCTTTAACAGCACCACAGACCCCCACTGAGGGCTTTAACAGCACCAGAGCTGATGCTCCCTTTTTGGTAAGACAGTCAGCGAGTTGAGTCTTTGTGTCTGACCAGAGCTCTTTCCTTATCTTCTCAGTCTGGATGAGCTCCTTTATGCTGCTTATTTCCAGCCTGAGTCGTTTTCAGTGACCTGTTTTGTTGACGTGAGAGCATCAACCAGAGAGTGATGGTCCGTCACACAGATCAACGGAGGAGCATTTTGTTCTGCTTTTCCACTTGTGAGCTCAGAAAGAGGGTAGCCAGAAAAACAGCCTTGTCTATTCCATGTGACATGGCCAGAGTTTCCCGGCCAGAGGACTCCTCACAACACGTCTAATTCTCTTAGATTGCCAACAGAGAGGAGACAACTTCCTCCTTCTCCCATTAGACCAATCAATGTACCCCCCTGTGTACCCCCATCAGGGAGATTCCCAAGAGAAGCATCGCTGAAAACAATAATGTGTAGAGCATCACTGTTTCCCAAATGCTGGAACCTGAAAGACACCTTTTCAGATTTAAGCTTTCTGAGAACCTTATTAGTCTCATGAATAGACTGGACTGTGTCATCTTTTATATTTGACGCTCAGCTGCTGGCATCAAACATAATGTCTGGTCTGGTTTGTTTTGCATCCCGTAGTATCTGTCCTATTGTTGACCTAAGCTGCTCCTGTTCAGTTTCATTAAGAGAGGCTTCTCTCTGCACAGCACGTGCTGCCATTAAACCAGTTTGTGTGCCTTCCAGAAGCCTTGCCTGCTCTGCCTAAGACCTTGGCTCTCTGTAGACCACTACCATCAGGTTTCATGGATGTTACAGTCTGACCTGTTTTTAACTTTACACCAGCAGAAGAGACACTTACCACCAACATTGGGATCTGTTTCACTCGGTGTCATTGTAGGATGAACCACTTCTCCTGTATTCTTCCCCCTGTCACTGGTGTTGTGTGTCTGTTGTGTGGCGCTGGTGTTGTGTGTCTGTTGTGTGGCGCTGGTGTTGTGTGTGTGCTGTCTGTATTTTCTTCATCATCTGAGCTTCCTGCTACATTGTTTAACTGCCTCTCTTGCTTGTTGTCTCTCTGCTGTCTTGCCCAGTTGGCTTATCCTGAGACTCCTGTGTGTTTACAGAGCCTGGATTGGTGCACGCTAACTAGAATCCCCCATGTCTTACAAATACAGCAGCTCCATCCTGACCAATAACTATCCCTGGTCCCTTCCACTCAGGACAGTCTGCTCTTTTGTAATCTACCTTGTTTCCTGTCACATACATGTCATCTGTGGCCTGAGCTGCTTTTTTATTGCCCTTCTTATCCGCTCAGGAGACTCTGCTTCTGTGAACGCTTTCCTAGAAGCATGTAAAGCTGAAATGTGTTCTCCTACTCTAGCACTCATGGTGGTCCCCTCTAGAGCAGGTAGTTTATCAGCTAATACAGATGGAAGGTTAGGGTTCTGCCCAAAGACTGTAGCCCTGAACATTCAGCATACTTGTGTGTGTGTTGAACTGTCTGGGCCACCGTAGCAGTGTGAGGGGAAATTACCTAATAAAGTTGTGTGTGTTAACTCCAAAGTCCATGTTTTCCCTTTAGATTTCTTCCCAGTGGAATATAATGCTGTTTTCTCCAAACTACTCCGAGTTGATGTTGTAGGAGGAAGGAAATGGAGCAGTTGGACAGCCGCTGCTTTGAGTTTCCAGACTCTTCTTTTAGTTGTGTGATGATGTGAGGAGAACGAGAGGAGACAGCAGCTCCTGAATATCTCTGCCTGCTTTGATTTGGACTGAACAGAATCCAGAGGGAGTCCAGCAGCCACAGTGGAGATCTGCTGGACTTCAGGACCAGAGAGGAATGGAGGAGGACAACCAGGACCAGGAGCAGCGGAGCAACGAGGTCCCCAGAAGACCAGCAGCAGACTGGGCCTCTGATAGCAGCCATGTTCAGGTCAGTGTTCAGGACACAACTGTTACTTCTAATAAACACGTTTACTCAGTTCTAACCTTTATTGAGTACACAGCTAGCTTAGACACACATGTCCACCATCAACCGCACAACCAACTTCCTCCTCCACGCATGCGCTACCCTGCACACACCGGGGAAAACCTTCTGCCGTAGTGAACAGTGTAGAGGGGAAATAACATGTTAACAACAGCAACCGCTCTAAAGTTTTATTATAAAACTCACACAGACGATCCATAATCAATGTTCATGTAAATCATTTGTTTCTGTCCATATTCCTCGTGACTTTGTGGTTTTGGTTCTGAATATTGTTGATTTCTTATTTCCAGCTGTGCTTGTTGTAGTCTCAGGCGGTGTGTCAGTTTCTCCGTCATATACATTTCTTCTACTACACCTGTTCATTCTTCCTTTCAAGGAACATCCACCTTTCCCCATTTCCTTGTAAACAAAAATATATCAGCTGGTCCAATTATCCCTGGTTAATAATAACTTGCATGAATATAGAGGAAACATAGTTGGTAAGATGTTGAAATGTCCTCCGCTGTAAGTAGCCCATGAACCTCTCAGGTGCTTTTCTTCTGTATTGGGTCTGGGCAGGTGTCCATTTTGTTACTAGCCTATCAGAGCCAATCAGAGAGGAGTCTTGTAACCTACCAGGTTTTGTTGAGGGGGCGGTACAGAACAAGAGACAGATTGAGAGTGAGTGGCACTCATAGAAGGTTAAAGAAATGACGGTGATGCCGAGCGTTACTGCGCAGCCTCCAACCGAAGCTTGACGACGTAGATGTGACGTGGGCTACCTGTCTGAAAGTCTTCTGGTAGTTGTGCCAAGAGAAATCTCAATCGTTCCCAATCTTGCAAAGACGGAGAGCATAGGTACTGTTTTACATACAAAGTGGCCTGACAAGCCACCCATCATCCAGATGTTGGGTCTCCAATGGCTGGGCTCAATCCGAGGGGCGGGATAAACGTCTTTCAAATTCCCTCTGCACCCAATAGGATAGCACTCCAACCAACCAGAGCCATGCCGGTTGGTAGATTAACCTTTAAACTCTGAACACATCTTCCTTTTTTTAAGAATGACTTCAGAGCTTAACTCCAGGTCTCCAGGATTTGGTTTCTCCAGCTCGCAAGACAACGGGGAGTTGCTAGACTGGCCCTGGCTGCAGGTTAGCTGCCGCTAGGGGGTTCTAGACTTCCAGTCGTCTGCCACGCTTTCTCTCGCTGTTTCATCACAGCGTTACAACTTCCCTGAACAATGTAGAATATTTCAGAACTTATAAAAGTTATGAAAAGTGCGTTTGCTTCCATGATAACACATCTGCAAGCGGCACACATTTTTCTTCATTTTGTAATAAATAATTAGTCTGGATATCACCATTGCTTCGGTGGCCGTCATGTTGAATGTAAACAAAAAGCTGCTTGGTCGCTTTTCTATCGTCATCGTGTTAAATCTGGCAATACCGCGGCAGGTGGATAAGCCAGTTTGTGATTGGTCCCTCAAACGTAACGGAAGCAGGATGGAGGTCCAGGTTTCCAGCCTGAGCTGCAGGGTGACATCAGATCACCAGCAGATCGGGCTTGCTTACCCAGTCTAAGACATTATTGTGTGAAGAGTTAAAATTGTGGGTGAGAGCAAGTCCAGGGTTTAAAGCAGGGTGTTCACTAACTCTATCTCTCTCTGTTTCTCTGTTGCTATAGAAACGGATAGGAGAGGGACTCAAATCCCACCACTGTCCAAACTGTGAGAAATCCTTCACATTATCAAAATGTTTAAAGAATCACAAGCTCATTCACACTGGAGAGAAGCCGTACAGCTGTGATCAATGTGGGAAAACATTTTCTCGGAATGATACCCTTAAAGCTCACCAAGGCATTCACACTGGAGAGAAGCCGTACAGCTGTGATCAATGTGGTGAAAAATTTTCTATGAGTGGTCACCTTGTATCTCACCGACGCATTCACACTGGAGAGAAGCCGTACTGGTGTGAAGAATGTGGGAAAATGTTTTCTACGTCTGGCCAACTTCAATCTCACCAGCGCATTCACACTGGAGAGAAGCCGTACTGGTGTGATCAATGTGGGAAAACCTTTTCTGAGGGCGGTAGTCTTAAAAAGCACCAGCTCATTCACACTGCCTCGTTGTGAACATGTTTCAGAGCCAAGCTGGAGAGAAGCTGTACAGCTGTGAACACTGTGGGGCAGCTTTCACACAACAGAGTCAACTAAAAAGCCATCAACACATTCACACTGCAGAGAAGCCGTACAGCTGTGATCAATGTGGGAAAACCTTTTCTCAGAGTGGTCACCTTAAAAAACACCAGCTCATTCACACTGCCTCGTTGTGAACATGTTTCAGAGCCAAGCTGTTTCCTCCTCCTCCTCATGCCCTGATAGCTGTGTTGTTATATTCTGATCTTCTCTCCACGTTGAAGGCTGACCAGCAGTAACTCTATCTTCTGAACAGCATGTATGTTGTCATAGCTACCACTACATATTACACTCCCTCCCTTTGAAGGGGTAGTCCTGTCATTCATGTAAATAGTTTTAACCCTCTGCTTTGAACCGTAGAGGACTCAGTTCTGAGACACAGGCGGCACAGTTGCTTTTCACCGACTGTAAGACCCAGGCTGACCCAGCAGAGCATGCTGGGAAACGCCGGCCTCTCAGTTGATCTAACAGCTGATTGGTTCAGAATCAACTTAACATGTTGACATTTTTATAAACTTTTTATTGATTTTGGATTGGAGGGATGTTAACTATTAGTTTAATTTGAAGGCGTATTCTGTCCAGAACACGTGTTGTGTGGCTGATAGTGACGTTTAGAAGTCAGAGAGACTAAATCTGTTCAGATTTCAGATCATCTCCAGTCTGTTGTTTATTAAAATCAGCAACAGATCACATGTAGAGCTTTTTGAGAGCTACTCTGTCATAATAAAACAACTAGAGACTGTGGACCAGTTGATATATGGGTCTGATAACATTTTATTAAATGGGACCACAGTGTTCCTGTCACTTCCTGTCCAGCCTGAAGGCTGCGGAAACATCAGGAAACTGTCCGACTTGGGAGCAGATTCTGGCCCTTGTGCCCCGACTCTCGTCCCCTTTACAGGCGAGGTGCAGCTCGTCTCCAACGAGCCTCATGTGAGCTGTCCCGCTCTGTCCTTTACAACTCAAGGGACAGATGTGCAAACAGTGACTATTGAGTCTTGTACCTGCAAGGTATTTTCCAACTAAATAACACAAATGAGTATAACCATTATAGTAACCAATAGAAATAATTAGGTACTTTTCAGACGATTATGGAACTGGTTAAGTAGAAGTAAAGAATATGATGTATTTGGTGGAACAATTATAATGTAATCAACTAAAATATGATTATAACCAGAAGACAGAATGACGGAGGTTATGATTTTAAATGTGATTATGAATAAGCATGTGATGAAATGTGTGTGTAGAGAATAAGGGAAGTGAGAGGGATCTGTTAGGACATGCCCAGAGCAGGAAGGGAAATGTGTGTGCAGAGCAGAGATGTGTGTATCTGAACATGTGTGTGTATGTGAGGAAAGTTAGAGATGTGTGTGTTCCAAGAAAGATATAAAAAGGGAAGACAAAGAGCGAACAGCGTTATTCCTCGGAGGATCTCAGAAGGCAATGGACTGGACCCAGAACAGCACCGGACCACAGGACCTCAAATAAAAGATTGGGATTTGAACAGCAAACAGCTAGAGAACACTTCAGAAATTCTCTTCAGTGGATTTTATGGGACAGACCACAGAGGGTAACCACAACGACCAATCCAACTGAAGAGTCCTCGGACTCTGAAGTTATTCTCTGTTTCAGCTGCAGCGACGGCTGAGGATTTACAAAAACTATTTGAGGGATTTGGACAGAGCCTCAAGTTTCTTAAGGATCCTCCAGCTCAGCCCATCAACAGATGAAGAAGCTGCTTGAAGCCGAGCTGAAGAGGGTCCAGCAGGATGCAGTGGATGTGACTCTTGATCCTGATACAGCACATCCTGAACTCATCCTGTCTGATGATGGGAAACAAGTGAATCAGGGTGATGTATTGAAGACAATTCCAAAAAGCAAAAAGAGGTTTTCTAATTGTCCTTGTGTTTTAGGAAAACAGAGTTTCTCTTCAGGCTGATTTCTACTTTGAGGTCCAAGTTAAAAGAAAGACTAAATGGACTTTAGGAGTGGCCAGAGAGTCGATCAACAGGAAGGGAGACATCACACTGAGCACTGAGGATGGTTAGTGGACGATATGGTTGAGAAAAGGAAATTTGTACAAAGCTCTTGTTGTCCCTCAAGTCCGTCTCTTTCTGAAGTCTCCTCCTCAGAAGGTGGGGGTGTTTGTGGACTATGAAGAGGGTCTGGTCTCCTTTTTATGATGTACATGCTGCAGCTCTTATCTACTCCTTTACTGGCTGCTCCTTCACTGAGAAACTCTTCCCATACTTCCATACTGGTAATTATGATGGTGGTAAAAACTCTGCCCCTCTGATCATCTCTCCTGTCATAGTAAACTAATCAGAACCAGAATACTTCATTGATCTTCAGGGAAATTTTTAGTTGCAATTTCTCACAGTCAAGGTAAAAAATAAGAGTTAGAAAAAAGAGTCTATAAGTGTATAAAGTAACATAGCAACAATAGAGAGAAATAAAAAGTTAAGCAGAAGTAAAGTAAGATTAGGTCGAAACGCGTTAGACGTCCAAATTTAGTTTTTATTTACCTCACCTAAATATGCGCATTCTGCCACATTTGGAGAGAAACTATTGCACAACAGTTAGGTTGGGGGGGCAGTTAGAATACAGTGCCTTCCTTTTTCTTTGGGTCTCATCATGATCTTGTTCATCTCGTCCCTTCCCAAGAGAAAGCTTTGTCTGAAGATGTCTGGAGATAAATAGCATTGAAAAGTAAAATTCTACTAGTTATATACACTAATTTGTCTGTTAAGTACCTGCTGTAGTCACTAGAAAGAAAAGCTGTTTGTTGACACTATACCCAAAAACAATGGTGATGGTCATAGACTGGATAGTTACGACGGCAAAATCCACTTCACCGCCTACTCAGCCCCCCCCACCCACCCACACAAAAGATGATCAGACAGAGGAACAAGTCGTATCTTAGTGTTGTACAAGTTTTATTCAGGCAGTTTCATCTCTTTTTTTGGGGTGGGGGGGTGAGGGCAACACAGAGGAGATCCAGACCTCCGTGTCCTTTAATGGTAGATACGGCCATGGTTGGAAAGATTCTGTTGCTAAATGCTACTGAAGTATAGTGTAAATATAGAGTACAGTATGAACATAAAGTACAGCGTGAACATGAGTGGCATCAGTGAATAAATAGATATCGCACATGTAACTGAGGAATTATTGCACATAATTGTCCAAGAATATTGAGATTCAGATGTAGACATGTGTGTTATTAGTCCAGTTTTGACCCTCTAAGTGTGTAATGCTTGAGGAGGAGTTATATAGTCTGATAGCCACAGGCAGCAATGACCTTCTGTGGCCCTATTTGGGTGGAGGGGTCTCAGCCAGTGTGCTGTTGAGTGGGGGTCGTAGATAGTATTTTGAATAGCATTCTTTTTTTATTATAACTTCCAGAAGAAATCAGTTTCTAAAGACACCAAATACGTCAAGATGGAGTTTGAGTTCATTTGCAAACAAATGATGCAAAACATCCACATTTATTAGTATTTGATGAGCAGCCACAGAAAACATATTGCTGAATATTTCATTGTGTCATGAAGCTTCATTTAAGAGTGAGGCCTATTACATCCCATAATGTCTCCAGAACACAGTATGTGTCCTTGTTATACCGGCTATAAAAAGTTAATGGATGTTTCTATCTTGTGTGAAAAGTCTTTTGGATAATTACTGGTCACTTTGGCCATTTTTTATCTGTTTCATGAATTCTGTAAGATGGTTTATGAGTCAAAGAAATGTGTAAATATGTGATTGTAGAATAAAAGCTGTAAAATAAAGCAGGTGCTGGAACCTGGACAACACATGTTCTCTTGTTGGACAAGATTAATGTTTTATTGTGCGCTGTCCCTGTCTTGAAATAAATAAATTACAAAACAATCAGACGTCTCGCTATATGAAAAGCTAAACAAAGTAAAGTTTTTAATAAAGTAAACATGAATGTACTAATTAGCTTTTTTGATGATGACCTGTCCAAAATAACAACAACATCTAGAAAGTTTGGTTTTCACAACGATTCAATGCAGGATTATGATATTATTGCAATAAGAAAATCTACATTGACTTTTAATTCAATATACTGGATGGTTGGAAGAAGTAAAAATGCATCCAAAACGTTTGACCTCTTAACAATGATGACCTTTATTACTGTGTAATGTAACAAGGACTTCAACTGTTTTGCCAGGCAAATTAACTTTAATGCGTGCATATTGAAATATTACACTGTGGACCCCCCCCTCCCCCCTGCAGCCAATAGACTTGAACTCTAATTACCCAATAAGTAAAAAATCAGGCAACACTAATCAAGCATAGATCTCCTTTGCTGTTTGAGTAGCCTGAAGAAATCATATTCACATTAAGTTGGGTTATTTTAGTTTTTAGTTATTATTTCTACATATCATACGTTGAAATATGGGAACTAGAATATAGTTTTTCAGTCTTGTTGAGACTTGTTGCCTACTGTTGCTCTAACACTCCTGAGGATGGCAGCAGAGGACGATATATAGATTATTACTCTAATGAACTATGGTCATGTGAAGCTGGGGATTATCTCAGTTTTTCTATTCTGAAGAATCCTTTCTAGTTTTTGTTTAACTGTTAAACTAAAGTCTGCAATTTTACATTTTTGAATCCAACAATGAAAAGACGTCACGTCAGGATTATAAAGAGAGGAATTAGATCTATTATAATATTACTTTATCACACATTTATAGGAGCAGACAGATAGCATTTATTAGTATTTTGATGAGCAGCCACAGAAAACATATTGCTGAATATTTCATTGTGTCATGATGCTTCAAGAGTGAGGCCTATTACATCCCATAATAATCACTGCTGTTCTTTAATAAAAACTGGTCTACACAACAGGATGGAGACATATTCTAATAAAATCTATGGCAGATATCTAGAAAGTTCTTTCTCACTCGGAAGAATTAAATACAGATATCTGCAATAAATATCCAGTCTAGCTACTAAATATTAAAACAGCCACTTGTACTATTTGAGGATTTAAATGTAGTTTTGACTAATTAAAGTTGGAGATATCTTGAAAAACAATGTCTACAAGTAAGAATGTTATTGTGCATATCTTTAATTCCCATTCTGACTGTTAGAATATCCCTTTGACCAGGAGAAATGCTATTATTAATATCTAAAATGTAATTCCAGATAGGAGTGTGGTGTGATTAAATGTTAAAGACATTCTTCCTGTTTTCATCTCTAGTTGTTCTGCAGAGCTTCTTCTAGCGAGGAACGTCTGACAATAACAAGAACTTTAGTTTTCTATGATGGAAGTTGACATTATTGTTTAAAGCCACATTTAAATGTTGTATCATCTCTCTGAAAGAGTCCAACAACAATAATTGATGAGTGCGGGGTATTAATTTAAACTCTGAACATTTGAGAGCTGACAGCCTTCCTCATGTCCGAGCACGTCTCCATGACGACCTGCTCCACTGCAGCAGCAGAACAGGCCTCCATGTAGAACACTACCTGGTGTTGGGACCCAGAACCACCACTAGATGGATCCCAACACAAAGGAGTGATGAGACAGAGTTCCTGTCCTGTTGCCACGCCGACCAGCAAAATGAACTGGATTACAGCAACAACCCCCCCCCCCCAACAAAAAAGAGACTTTTCCAATGAGCGTCTTATTGAAAGAGATAAGAATACTTCTAGAAAATGTAGAGTAAATTATATATAAAAATTATTATAATTCTTATTATAAAAGAGACTTTGGAAAAAAAACAATGGAACAACATTTGGAAATTTATGGTCAATAAAGCTCATTTATAGGAAATTATACCTAATGTTTGAGTTAGAAAAGCAGAAATTAGGAATTATTGAGACTAAAATGAAAGGGATGGATGTTGATGATAATCACAGACTGATATAGGGTCTGGGAGTCTTCCCCTTATGACGTCATGGGTGTGATAGGGTCGTTGGGGGTCATATTAAGAAATGCCTGTTCAACCAGTTAGCATAAAATCAATTCCTTTATTAAACCCTGGCATCTGCATTGCATTGTGGGTACCGGGAATGAAAGCGTTAGATCAGGGCATCCCTCCAATAGCCAGATAATAGCCTACATCTCCATGTGATCCGATGACTTGCCGGTCTTTTCCACTCGTTCCTCACTTTTTTCCAGATGTCTCACTAGCTGGCCACATTAAACAGGAAAATATGTAACAGCCATATTGCTTCTATTCTACATATGTGGGCCTTTTGGAGAAATAGGCCATCCACATGTAAAACACAGCAGCTCAGGGATGATGCAGCACTGCAGGTCCTAGCGTGCCGGACCACGTCTGGATCCAGATGCCTACATGAGCCTCCTTTGTATGGGAGGCTGGCGAGCTGTAACGCAGCATCTCAGTCCAGTCTGTCTGTCTTACTGCTGTTTAATGGCTCGTTGGGCTCTTAGAGGATCTCCAGGTGTTTCTCCAGATGGCTTTGCAAGGGTTTCATCAGGCCAATGTTTGAAATAAAAACATAAAAATCTCCTGAATGGGAGTCCAAAGGTTCGCTGGCTTTTCTGACTAAGGCATCTGTAGAAACTAACACATTGTGGCTGGAACACTGCTCAACATGAAGCAGCAGAAACAATCCATCAAATCCAACGTGTGTTGTGTTTGCACATGAAGTCGGCTTCATTACTCAAAGCTTGTTTGGAGTGTTTGCTGTTCAGCTGGAGATGTTTGCAGAAATATATATATATATAATATATATATATAATATATACTGAGGCAATGTTCACAAAGGTTTTCAACACAAACCAGTTGTTTGGTGAGTCTACAGTGTCATCAGAAGGTTATTTCAAAACCCATCACAGCCTTTAGGCCAGCATAGAAGAACCCGAGGACCTGAGAATACAAGAATCTGACACTGCTCTAAATTATAAACAATACACATGGAAATATTCCTGTTAACAAACAGCGTGCGTACATTTTAGTTGGTGCAGTAAGACAGGAAGCAGGGGAAGTGGTTCATTACTTCTCTGGGCGTGCTGCTTCATGCAGGCAGCATGGTGGCTCGCCACACACACACACACACACACACACACACACACACACACACACACACACACACACACACACACACACACACACACACACACACACACACACACACACACACACACACACACACACACACACACACACACACACACACATCACACACACACACACACACACACACACACACACACACACTGCTGATAACACACACACACACACACACACACACACACACACTCACACACACACACACACACACACACACACGATCACACACACACACACACACACACACGATCACACACACACACACACACACACTGCTGATAACACACACAGACAGACACACACACACAGCACGAATAGCGTTCTGCTCTAATAATAAATCAGTTCTAGCATGACCTTTGCTCCATAGCAACCAGACACCAGCCGGGGATTTCCCAACAAGAGGGCACATGAGAGGGAGGAGACCAGCACCAGAGCTGCAGGAAGAGGCGGAGCAGCAGTGGAAAGAGGAGAGCTTCAACGTCACACTCCACAAACGAAAGTTAAGATTGTCAGAGTGTCGCCGCGCTGCAGTCCAGACGAGTCTCTGTTTCTCTCTGAAAGAAAAGTCAAAGGGACTTCATCAGGTCTTCAACAGCCCAGCAGAGTCTCTGGACCACTGGTGAGTCCAGCTGATCAGGTTTAACTTCCTCCAAGCAGGATTAACAGGAAACTTCAGCTCTACTCAGAAAGGAACTTCCTCTCTTTTCATTTCCTGTGAGATGTGGACCAACATAAGGTCGGCTGTCTGTCTGCAGGCCGCTATACAGTAGCCCACTTTAACAGCTTTAACCAGTCTCTCTGGGGGGTCTCAGGACTTTAGGAACTGGTTACTGATCGCCTCCTACACACTACTTCCTCTATTTCCTCTGGCTGTGTCACAATAAAAGCTGTCCACCAGAGAAGCAGTGGGAGGCTTTTATTGTGAAGGAGCAGGAGGAAGTGTTGAGTAAGCAGAGCTTTGTTAGCAGTGGTGTTCTTTAATAAAACTGGTGGACCAACAGGGTGTGGACAGATCCTGGTCTGGTTCTCAGAGTAGAGCTTTAATGGGCGTGTTGGTGACAGCTCGGTGCACCGTCACACAGAGAGAGAGGGGGAGAGAGAGAGAGAGGGGGAGAGGGAGAGAGAGAGAGAGAGAGAGAGAGAGAGAGAGGGGGAGGGAGACAGAAGAGAGAGAGAGAGAGGAGAGAGAGGGAGAGGGAGAGGGAGAGAGAGAGGGAGAGAGGGAGAGAGAGAGAGAGGGAGGGAGAGAGAGAGAGAGAGGGAGAGAGAGAGGGAGGGGGAGAGGGAGAGAGAGAGAGAGGGAGACAGCAAGAGAGAGAGAGAGAGGGAGAGACAGAGACAGCAAGAGAGAGAGAGAGAGAGAGACAGACAGACAGACAGAGAGAGAGAGGGAGAGGGAGAGAGAGAGAGAGAGAGAGAGAGAGAGAGAGAGAGAGAGAGAGAGAGAGAGAGAGAGAGGGAGAGAGAGACAGCAAGAGAGAGAGAGACAGAGAGAGAAAGAGAGCAAGCCAGAGTGGTAGAGAGACATAGCGAGAGAGAGAGAGAGTTACCAAAATAAAAGAGGAAATCTAACAGGAAGCCCCGCCCCTAACAACGTGACCATCACATGATTTCCTGAAGGTAACAGTCATCACTCTTGTTTCTTTTTACACAAACAATGAGGCGCTCAACGCTCCCTGGCACTAACAGATGTTGGTTTGTACAGATTCTTTTAATATTACTGAAAAACTTACAGTTAATCCTTTCTTTTCTTTCCAGAAGCCATATCTGAGCACATGCACCTACATGTAGATTCCTTTAAATGTGAAGGGGAAGATTAACAAAGAGAAACTGGATCTGGGAATTCTCACAGAATCACAACTGAATTCATATCTTGCTGCTCAGTCAGACTCTTATTAACCTGGAGTCCCAGTCTCTGTCCCAATAATCATATTATGGGATGTTTTAGGCCTGTTGGCAGACATCCATTTAAAATACAGCCAGTGACATATAAAGAGTCTTTTCTCCATGAACACTGAAGTTTCTCAGCTTCTCTCTAGTAATGTGTGTGTGGTCCAGGCAGCTTTGTCTTTTACTTGAATAAAGAAGTTTAATCAGTACTTCCACTTTTACCAGAGTATTCTTTAACACAAGTATCTGTTATTCTGCTTAAGTACAGGAAGTGAGTACTTTTGCCATCTCTGGGAACTTGGATACTTAAAAACTTCTGAATATTGCAATACATGTCAGAACTGGAGGAAATTGCAAAGTTCTGCAGGGATTGAGGTCGGGCTTGGCCCGCGGGATCCATAGCGCTCCTACACACACCAGGGTTGGGATATTTCACCATAACACAGGAAGCTGTTGTATGTTGACTTCATGCTGTGTAATCTGCCCTACATTTCTGAAGACATCTACATGCCTATATTAAGTCATAGCGCCACCTACTGACAGCAGGAAGTTAATGATCATCTGATTAACATGAAGATCAGAATCAGCTTCACATGGTGTTGTCTACACATGGTCTACAGCAACATGACCTTTCATTAGTGGGTGTTCTCTGTTGCCACATTGTGGCCACAGGAAGTGGTACGAAATGTACAATACGTCTTTTTCAGCGTCACACACTCCACGCCAAATAATGTCTAACTCATGCACACACAGTGTCTGATTATCCCAGAAATGCACAGCCACGTAGACCAGCGCTCCATCAGGATCCCCGACACCAATGTTCGAGGGCCCATTCACCACTGCTTGCTGCTTTAATTAAAATTGCACATTTCAATAACATTTTATTCAATTTTTTTTCTTTTCTCATGACTTTCTTTTCTGGTAAACAGTGTAGCATATGTTGTGGGCTCTTATTCTGAAAGGTAAGAACAAGTGTCTCCGGTAAATGCTGCCTTAGTGAAGGTTGAAAGCAAGTAAGGTTTGGACAGCAGCCTCTGGGTTATTGATTATGATCTTCATAAGTAAACAACACAACATGAGGCTTATATTTGCAGTGTAAAGCTCAGAAAAACTGACCTTGTTCCATAAAAACAATTACAAAAACAACAGTTATAAAAAAAGTACTGATGTGCGAATTAATAGCACAAAAAAACATTCCCAGTGTGTAAAGGCCTTAACTCATGTGCACCGTGTTGGATAAACCCAGAAATGCACAGACCGGCAGCCCATCAGTACCCCGACAGGCAGAAGTGTCGAGGGGCTGTTCATCACTGCTTGCAGCTTAAATTAGAACTGTATTTTAACTATATCAATATAGCTTTAAGTCTCATTTGGTAAATTGTGAAACTTTTAATGCTAAGTTAACATTGTTGGACATGTTTGTTTTGACAACTCTGCATTAGTGTACCCTGTCATAAATATTGAATATGTTTTCTTTTAATTCCCACTATGTGTAGATATGGCTGCTGTGAGCATTCTGCAGTCTGAAGATCAGTTCCTGTGCTCCATCTGTCTGGATGTGTTCACTGATCCTGTCTTCACACCATGTGGTCACAACTTCTGCAAGAACTGCATCACTGATCACTGGAATACTAATGACCAGTACCTGTGTCCCCTGTGTAAGGAGCGTTTTACCAAAAGACCTGATTTGAGGGTCAACACCTTTATCTCTGAGATGGTCGCTCAGTTCAGACAGTCAGCTCAACAGAAAGCCAGCAGCAGCAGCTCAGAGCAACAAGTGTCCAAACCAGGAGAAGTTCCCTGTGATGTCTGCACTGGAACCAAACTGAAGGCCCTGAAGTCCTGCCTGGTGTGTCTGGTCTCCTACTGTGAGACTCACCTGGAGCCTCATCTGACCAGGTCAGGTCTGAAAAGACATCAGCTGATCGACCCTGTGGAGAACCTGGAAGGCAGGATGTGTACGGAGCACGATAAACCTCTGGAGCTGTTCTGTAAGACCGACCAGACATGTGTCTGCATGCTCTGCACTGTTTTAGACCACAAGACACATGATGTTGTTCCTCTGAAAGAAGAATATGAAGGAAAGAAGGCAGAGCTGGGGAAGACAGAGGCTGAAATTCAGCAGATGATCCAGAAGAGACGACTGAAGATTCAGGAGATCAAACACTCAGTTGACCTCAGTGACGAAGATGCAGACAGAGAGATAGCAGAAGGTGTTCAGGTCTTCACTTCTCTGAAGGAGTCTGTTGAGAGAGGCCTGAATGAGCTCATCAACACCATCAAAGAGAAGCAGAAAACAACAGAAAAACAGGCCGAAGCTTTCATCACAGAGCTGGAACAGGAAATCTCTGAGCTGATGAAGAGAAGCACTGAGGTGGAGCAGCTCTCACGCTCTGAAGACCACCTCCATCTTCTCCAGAGGGTCCAGTCCCTAAACATCCAACAACCTCCACCCACCAAGGACTGGACAGAGATCAGCGTCCGTCCATCATCATATGAGGGGACTGTGGTGAAAGCTGTGGTTCAGCTGAAGGAGACACTCAGTAAAGAGGTGAAGAAGCTGCTTGAAGCCGAGCTGAAGAGGGTCCAGCAGTATGCAGTGGATGTGACTCTTGATCCTGATACAGCACATCCTAATCTCATCCTGTCTGATGATGGGAAACAAGTGAATACTGGTGATGTGAGCAAGAATCTCCCAGACAACCCAGAGAGATTTTCTAAGTGTGTTAATGTTTTAGGAAAACAGAGTTTCTCTTCAGGCAGATTTTACTTTGAGGTTCAAGTCAAAGGAAAGTCTGACTGGACTTTAGGAGTGGCCAGAGAGTCGAGCAACAGGAAGGAAAGCATCACACTGAGTCCTCAGAATGGTTACTGGACGATATGGTTGAGAAATGGAAATGAGTACAAAGCTCTTGCTGACCCTCGAGTCCTTCTCTCTCTGAAGTCTCCTCCTCAGAAGGTGGGGGTGTTTGTGGACTATGACGAGGGTCTGGTCTCCTTTTATGACGTAGATGCTGCAGCTCTTATCTACTCCTTTACTGGCTGCTCCTTCACTGAGAAACTCTTCCCATACTTCAGTCCCTGTCTGAATGCTGGTGGTAAAAACTCTGCCCCTCTGATCATCTCTCCTGTCAGAGTAAACTAATCACTGATCTCATTTCAAGTATTGATTAATTTTCAATCAAGGGAACAAATGTACATATTTATATATTTTACATCTTATTTTCTACAGAATCTCTTTTCTGTGGTGACTGATCTACACTTTATTCCATTTATTATCATATGTTAAATGTGCAGCAGTTCTTCAAATTGAATCAAACTCCATCTTGACATATTTGGTGTCTTTAGAAACTGATTTCTTCTGGAAGTTATAATAAATGTCTGTGGGTTTAACAGAGGTCTAAATAGATATCGTCTACATAACGTGTGTCATGATGCATCAAATTGATGTGATGATGAATTATGACTAGAAACAATAGCAGATATCCACAAATGGAGAAAAAAAACACAAATACATTTCTCATTTTAAATAACTAAATTAAATTTAAATTGCAAATCTTTAGAGATATATGGTGTAAATTGGTTGTCTGATGTTTTTATTTTTTTATATTCCTCAATAATGAGACAGGAATGAAAAAGGATGAATTATTGAGGCATAATTGCAGAAATAAAGTCTGTTTGTTGAGACCAAGAATGATAATGATGTTTTTCCATCCTTCTATCTCTCTATTTGTCTATCTATTGGTCTGTCTGTCTCTCTTTGTCCATCCATCTATCCATCTATCTATCTATCTATCTATCTATCTATCTATCTATCTATCTATCTATCTAGCTATCTATCTATCCGTCCGTCAATCTATCAGGTAGATAGATAGATAGATAGATAGATAGATAGATAGATAGATAGATAGATAGATAGATAGATAGATATTGATTATTTAAAGCTTTTAGACATAATGGTTAATAATCAAAGCACTTATTGAGAAAATGCATGGGATTTAGAGTTTTATTTTGAAAGAGCCGGAAGCTGCCTAGCGGAGCGCCGTTGCCGGTGTTGCTGGTGCTGAGGAGAGAGCATCCTCCGCGGCAGGTCTCCCGCAGGCAGGCCGTGTGTCCACACACATGTGATATGTCAGAGAGGAGACCCTTATTATTGTTGGTCCCGGGTTTCATCACGGGACTTTGAACCGTCTTCATCCCGAGCTCAGCGATGGGGGGTTTCTCCGAGAGGGGTGCAGTGTCGCCCGGACACAGCAGACACGGACCGGGCTCTGGCTCCGCCAACAACGGCAAGAAAACGTCGAAAAAGTCCCGAACGAAAAGAGGCAAACGAGGCAGGAAAAGGCGGAATAAAAAGAACAGGAACAACAAAACCCCCGCCGTATTTCCCACCGGAGGTAATTGAGCTTCCGTTCTTTAGCCCGGGGATTAACGGGGACCTGCAGCTAGTGTTGGAATATACATGAGATTGTATCACTGTTTCTTTTGAAAGATGTTCCAGTCACTTACATCCCTATGTCTGTGTATGTCTGGGTGAGTCATTGGCTGCGATCACGAGGGTCACATGACACATGTTTATGACTGCAGCTTTTTATTATAGGAACTCAGCATCTACTCTGCATATCCAATAGAGGGTTGCTAACCACGCGCCTTAGCTCGCACACAGGAAGTTTGCAGAATAGAGCCCGTCTGAACAGCATGAGGCTTGCAGGTGTTTCCTGTCATGCTGATGGGTTATTGTTCCTCATGGTGACAAGAGTCCGTATATTTCAAAACTCCCAAAAATTGGCAAAAACTATAACCTTTGAGCATTGTGAGACTATACAGAGATTTGGTCCATGTGAGTTTAAGAAGAGCAAATTCAATATTTGTGTAAATTGGTCCAAACATTCCTCACATCATTACCAACATGCTAGACGTTGGCCATTTTTAATTGTATGCTCTCAAGTTATTGTTGTTTTGTAGTTTAACATCATATTTTCCTACTTTGTAATCTTTGTCTGACATTGCATGTTCCCTATTTGTATTTCCTGTGACTGAATGTGGTTTTCAATCTGTTGAGGTCTGTTGAGACTGAAAGTAAAGACACTGATGATGTCAGATAAAATCAGAAAATAGAAAGCAAACAGCTGATATGATTTGTAGAATAACGTCAATGATTGAATTGTTTTAAATGTTCTGGAATGTGGAACAATTCAATGCAAATAAATGAAATCAAACGAGGCCTCATGCTGATTATTTGTGACTTGATTTGGTGGATTTATCCTTCCTGCCGTTTCTGTGTTAAACTCCTTGATAAAGAACGTTTCCATCCACTAAAAGTGCTGAAAGACTCAGATTATTATTCTAAGTGTCTGATAACATTACCTACAGAGATAGAGCTTTTAGTGAAAGAGTAAGATCCTTTTAGTTTAACATGAAACAGCCTCAAAATCCCCATCACCAAACCCACCAGACTCCATGTAGATAATCACTACTTTTAGCGTGTATAGAGCAGCATATCTCCACCAGACTCCATGTAAATAATCACTACTTTTAGTGTGTATAGAGCAGCATATCTCCACCAGACTCCATGTAAATAATCACTACTTTTAGCGTGTATAGAGCAGCATATCTCCACCAGACTCCATGTAAATAATCACTACTTTTAGCGTGTATAGAGCAGCATATCTCCACCAGACTCCATGTAAATAATCACTACTTTTAGTGTGTATAGAGCAGCATATCTCCACCAGACTCCATGTAAATAATCACTACTTTTAGCGTGTATAGAGCAGCATATCTCCACCAGACTCCATGTAAATAATCACTACTTTTAGTGTGTATAGAGCAGCATATCTCCACCAGACTCCATGTAAATAATCACTACTTTTAGCGTGTATAGAGCAGCATATCTCCACCAGACTCCATGTAAATAATCACTACTTTTAGTGTGTATAGAGCAGCATATCTCCACCAGACTCCATGTAAATAATCACTACTTTTAGTGTGTATAGAGCAGCATATCTCCACCAGACTCCATGTAAATAATCACTACTTTTAGCATGTATAGAGCAGCATATCTCCACCAGACTCCATGTAGATAATCACTACTTTTAGCGTGTATAGAGCAGCATATCTCCACCAGACTCCATGTAAATAATCACTACTTTTAGTGTGTATAGAGCAGCATATCTCCACCAGACTCCATGTAAATAATCACTACTTTTAGCGTGTATAGAGCAGCATATCTCCACCAGACTCCATGTATATAATCACTACTTTTAGCGTGTATAGAGCAGCATATCTCCACCAGACTCCATGTAAATAATCACTACTTTTAGCGTGTATAGAGCAGCATATCTCCACCAGACTCCATGTAAATAATCACTACTTTTAGCGTGTATAGAGCAGCATATCTCCACCAGACTCCATGTAAATAATCACTACTTTTAGCGTGTATAGAGCAGCATATCTCCACCAGACTCCATGTAAATAATCACTACTTTTAGCGTGTATAGAGCAGCATATCTCCACATGTAAATGGGTGAATTAGCTGTCAAGCAAAAATACAATAAACAAATAAATGTAGGTAGAAATTAAATTATACAGTGAGACATAAATGTATATATCTTTTAATTAGCTTCTTTATTTATTCACCTTTGTAATAATTACCTTATTTATTTATTGTCCGTTATAATCTTCAACTTTATTTATTAATTACTTATTTTTAAATGTATTTATTTCTGTTTTATTCTTCCGTTGCATTTTCTACCCTATTTATTTTCACCCCTGGTATTTATTTCTGCCTGTCAGTTTTACATTTCTTCATGCATTTCTGCCTCATTATGCAAATGAGGAGGGGCGGGTCTTAAGGGGTCAACTTCTGCCCATTGGTTGGTTAGCATTTTACTGCATCGGTCGAATCTACATGCCACCACTCCCAGTCAGAGAATGACATAAGGTGAGTGTACCATTACATGTGATGCCAATAGAACCAGTGTGTGGAACGTTACCAATTCACCAGAATGACACAGGAGAAAGGCAAACCCTTGCTAGCTTTTGTTAATTTACAAAGTTCTGGAACTAATCAAGAATGCATAGAAAGTAACGTTAAGTCGCACACACAGTGACTTCAGACTCGACTCCGACTCGAGGTGTGGGACTCGTGAACAATGTTTATTTTTAGGAAGCGTCGGCTGAGCTTGCCGTTATTACCTTCATCCGTTACCGATAACCTGCCTACCTAACACGTAGTATCTGCTGCTCCGCCATTCATCATAAACTTTGGCTTTAATACTGTTGATTTATAAAACGTTATAAACAATGTTGTGAAAAGAATGAATGTATGATGGAGCCAGAATAGTGTAATATGCATATTTCTGTCCCTCACCTCCCCCCCTCATTACCACTTACTGTAAAGAATTGAAGAAGTCAATTCTGGCATTTACCGTATGGTAAGGAACACCCTGCTACCCAACAAAAGGTGGACTACTGTCTCCAGCCCCCTAGAGTCTTAGTCTAGGCTAAGACAATACAATGTTGATTAACTGTATTCATGTCAGAGGTTCACATTTACATGATAGACCCTTTTTGGATCTGTAACCACAAACGACCCCCAAAGGGGCAGAGTTTAGCAGCATGTTTACTCTCATTGGACAGCAAAGGTGCGCTCGGCATGTTGTCATGACAACAACGGACCAATGAGAAGGGATTTGAATGCACCAGGTGAAAAGGAACAGCCCCCAGGTGCACGGCATAAATGAGTGCGATTTATGGATATTCGAGACTGCATTCACGTGACTCCGTCAGGGGGAGCGTGGATCAGTCCGCTGTCAGCTGCAGTGTTATCATGTTTCATGTTGTCTTTGTCTTTGTTATTGTGTTGTCTTTGTCTCATCATCCTCATCATTCTGTTGCATTAAACCTTTTTCTTAATTCTCAATTCGACCCCCGAGCCTCCTTCCTCAGAGATCCAACAGAACACGACGTTAGTCTGAAAATTTCTAACAATACTTCATACAACAAGACCCAAACAAAGAAGCGCTGAACGCAAAATAGGTTAGTAACCTGTGGTGAGTCAACATGTTCAGCTCAGCATTGGCCAGATAACGTTAGCTTGCTTGTTGCTTAGCTACGACCTTCGGGAGGTTTATCTGACTGTCGTTCGTTATGAGAAGATGAATGAGCGTTTGGTTACTTTCCAAACATGTGGTAGTCAATTAATGTAGGCTAATCATTTACGTCCCGCAGGCTGCCATCACATTAATTATTACAGATTGGCTGTTGATCATGTTACAGTTTTATTTAGTTATAACGTTACACTTGTTTGAGAGTCTGGTGTAGATGGCCAATGCTGAGCTGAACATGTTGACTCACCACAGGTTACTAACCTATTTTGTGTTCAGCAGTTGAGATTCAGATGTAGACATGTGTGTTATTAGTCCAGTTCTGACCCTCTAAGTGTGTAATGCTTGAGGAGGAGTTATATAGTCTGATAGCCACAGGCAGCAATGACCTTCTGTGGCCCTATTTGGGTGGAGGGGTCTCAGCCGGTGTGCTGTCGAGTGGGGGGGGGGGTCGTAGATAGTATTTTGAATAGCATTCTCCTCTCACTTATTTCATTTATTGATTTATTTCTATTTCCTGTGTTGATTGATTTACACTTCATTGTTAACCGGTTGTATTATATGTATCTGATGACATCATCAACACATTAATTTGATGCATCATGACACACGTTATGTAGACAATATCTATTTAAACCTGTTAAACCCACAGACATTTATTATAACTTCCAGAAGAAATCAGTTTCTAAAGACACCAAATATGTCAAGATGGAGTTTGAGTTCATTTCCAAACAAATGATGCAAAACATCCACATTTATTAGTATTTGATGAGCAGCCACAGAAAACATATTGCTGAATATTTCATTGTGTCATGAAGCTTCATTTAAGAGTGAGGCCTATTACATCCCATAATGTCTCCAGAACACAGTATGTGTCCTTGTTATACCGGCTATAAAAAGTTAATGGATGTTTCTATCTTGTGTGAAAAGTCTTTTGGATAATTACTGGTCACTTTGGCCATTTTTTATCTGTTTCATGAATTCTGTAAGATGGTTTATGAGTCAAAGAAATGTGTAAATATGTGATTGTAGAATAAAACTGTAAAATAAAGCAGGTGTTGAACACAAGGCCTGAGGAAGCAGTGACTTGATCCCTGGAGGAAATGTTCAGTAAGCAGAGCTTTGTCAGCACTGCTGTTCTTTAATAAAAACTGGTCTACACAACAGGATGGAGACATATTCTAATAAAATCTATGGCAGATATCTAGAAAGTTCTTTCTCACTCGGAAGAATTAAATACAGATATCTGCAATAAATATCCAGTCTAGCTACTAAATATTAAAACAGCCACATGTACTATTTGAGGATTTAAATGTAGTTTTGACTAATTAAAGTTGGAGATATCTTGAAAAACAATTTCTACAAGTAAGAATGTTATTGTGCATATCTTTAATTCCCGTTCTGACTGTTAGAATATCCCTTTGACCAGGAGAAATGCTATTATTAATATCTAAAATGTAATTCCAGATAGGAGTGTGGTGTGATTAAATGTTAAAGACATTCTTCCTGTTTTCATCTCTAGTTGTTCTGCAGAGCTTCTTCTAGCGAGGAACGTCTGACAATAACAAGAACTTTAGTTTTCTATGATGGAAGTTGACATTATTGTTTAAAGCCACATTTAAATGTTGTATCATCTCTCTGAAAGAGTCCAACAACAATAATTGATGAGTGCGGGGTATTAATTTAAACTCTGAACATTAGAGAGCTGACAGCCTTCCTCATGTCCGAGCACGTCTCCATGACGACCTGCTCCACTGCAGCAGCAGAACAGGCCTCCATGTAGACCAGTACCTGGTGTTGGGACCCAGAACCACCACTAGATGGATCCCAACACAAAGGAGTGATGAGACAGGGTTCCTGTCCTGTTGCCACGCCGACCAGCAAAATGAACTGAATTACAGCAACAACCCCCCCCCCCCCAACAAAAAAGAGACTTTTCCAATGAGCGTCTTATTGAAAAAGATAAGAATACTTCTAGAAAATGTAGAGTAAATTATATATAAAAATTATTATAATTCTTATTATAAAAGAGACTTTGGAAAAAAAACAATGGAACAACATTTGGAAATTTATGGTCAATAAAGCTCATTTATAGGAAATTATACCTAATGTTTGAGTTAGAAAAGCAGAAATTAGGAATTATTGAGACTAAAATGAAAGTGATGGATGTTGATGATAATCACAGACTGGAATAGGGTCTGGGAGTCTTCCCCTTATGACGTCATGGGTGTGATAGGGTCGGGGGTCATATTAAGAAATGCCTGTTCAACCAGTTAGCATAAAATCAATTCCTTTATTAAACCCTGGCATCTGCATTGCATTGTGGGTACCGGGAATGAAAGCGTTAGATCAGGGCATCCCTCCAATAGCCAGATAATAGCCTACATCTCCATGTGATCCTGATGACTCGCCGGTCTTTTCCACTCGTTCCTCACTTTTTTCCAGATGTCCCTCTAGCTGGCCACATTAAACAGGAAAATATGTAACAGCCATATTGCTTCTATTCTACATATGTGGGCCTTTTGGAGAAATAGGCCATCCACATGTAAAACACAGCAGCTCAGTGATGATGCAGCACTGCAGGTCCTAGCGTGCCGGACCACGTCTGGATCCAGATGCCTACATGAGCCTCCTTTGTATGGGGGGCTGGCGAGCTGTAACGCAGCATCTCAGTCCAGTCTGGCTGTCTTACTGCTGGTTAATGGCTCGTTGGGCTCTTAGAGGATCTCCAGGTGTTTCTCCAGATGGCTTTGCAAGGGTTTCATCAGGCAAATGTTTGAAATAAAAACATAAAAATCTCCTGAATGGGAGTCCAAAGGTTCGCTGGCTTTTCTGACTAAGGCATCTGTAGAAACTAACATATTGTGGCTGGAACACTGCTCAACATGAAGCAGCAGAAACAATCCATCAAATCCAACGTGTGTTGTGTTTGCACATGAAGTCGGCTTCATTACTCAAAGCTTGTTTGGAGTGTTTGCTATTCAGCTGACCTTTGCTCCATAGCAACCAGACACCAGCCGGGGATTTCCCAACAAGAGGGCACATGAGAGGGAGGAGACCAGCACCAGAGCTGCAGGAAGAGGCGGAGCAGCAGTGGAAAGAGGAGAGCTTCAACGTCACACTCCACAAACGAAAGTTAAGATTGTCAGAGTGTCGCCGCGCTGCAGTCCAGACGAGTCTCTGTTTCTCTCTGAAAGAAAAGTCAAAGGGACTTCATCAGGTCTTCAACAGCCCAGCAGAGTCTCTGGACCACTGGTGAGTCCAGCTGATCAGGTTTAACTTCCTCCAAGCAGGATTAACAGGAAACTTCAGCTCTACTCAGAAAGGAACTTCCTCTCTTTTCATTTCCTGTGAGATGTGGAACAACATAAGGTCGGCTGTCTGTCTGCAGGCCGCTATACAGTAGCCCACTTTAACAGCTTTAACCAGTCTCTCTGGGGGGTCTCAGGACTTTAGGAACTGGTTACTGATCGCCTCCTACACACTACTTCCTCTATTTCCTCTGGCTGTGTCACAATAAAAGCTGTCCACCAGAGAAGCAGTGGGAGGCTTTTATTGTGAAGGAGCAGGAGGAAGTGTTGAGTAAGCAGAGCTTTGTTAGCAGTGGTGTTCTTTAATAAAAACTGGTGGACCAACAGGGTGTGGACAGATCCTGGTCTGGTTCTCAGAGTAGAGCTTTAATGGGTGTGTTGGTGACAGCTCGGTGCACCGTCACACAGAGAGAGAGAGAGAGAGACAGAGGAGAGAAAGAGAGAGAGAGAGCCTGCTTTGAGATCATAGACAGTAATATTAACCTTGTATTGTCCCTTGTTTCAGTTTATTTACTGTTCTACTACCTTGTGTATAATAATTTTACATCAACTGTCCTGGCTGATTTATTTTCTACTCACATCTCACACAGCACAAGTATCCCAAAGGCTTTTTATACATATATGCAAACGATGTACACAGTAAAAAGTAAAAATCCCCCAAAAAAGTCACCAAAACGGTGAACAGAGAGGGATGCTTTTCAACGCAGAAGTGGAAGAAAATACAGCCCGGGTCCCAGAGACCGCGGTAGTAGAAAAATACAATTGCATACTGGCCCGGGTCCAAGAGACCCAAAGGCCAAGGCCACGCTAGTAGCGAAACACAGTCAAATGCAGGACGGGTCCCAGAGACCCAAAGGCTGACGCCGTGGTAGATGTGAAATACAGTCAAATGCAGGACGGGTCCCAGAGACCAGAAGGCTGACGCCGTGGTAGTGGATGAATATGATCAAATACTGGCCTGGGTCCTGGAGACCGAAGGCCGAGGTAGAAGTGAAATGCTATAGAATTTCGGCCAGGTCCGTGTTAGTAGACGTGACATGACATGAAACAAGCGTTAAGTCTATGTTGGAGAGATGTTGTCTCTCGTTTGGTGGGCGTGTCTCTAGTTCATTGGCTCAGGTCACAGGTGATACCCAATCAGCAGAGACGTGTCTGTAAACTCGTGGTAATAAAAAGGCAGAGCGCTCTCTCCAAGGGGGGTCCAAACTCAAATCAACTTAATACAGGAAGTAGACCGAGCCACCCAAACAAGATGAGTTCAGGAAAAACAGAACAAATAGGGAAACAGGAAGCAATCAGAACACAGAGCAAGAGTTACCAAAATAAAAGAGGAAATCTAACAGAAAGCCACAACCCTGACCCTAAACCATCATATGATCAGAATCAGCTTCACATGGTGTTGTCTACACATGGTCTACAGCAACATGACCTTTCATTAGTGGGTGTTCTCTGTTGCCACATTGTGGCCACAGGAAGTGGAATAAAATGTACAATACGTCTTTTTCAGTGTCACACACTCCACGCCAAATAATGTCTAACTCATGCACACACAGTGTCTGATTATCCCAGAAATGCACAGCCACGTAGACCAGCGCTCCATCAGGATCCCTTAATTAAAACTTTACATTTCAATAACATTTTATTCTCATTTTTTCTTTTCTCATGACTTTCTTTTCTGGTAAATTGCTGCCTTTGTGAAGGTTGAAAGCAAGTAAGGTTTGGACAGCAGCCTCTGGGTTATTGATTATGATCTTCATAAGTAAACAACACAACATGAGGCTTATATTTGCAGTGTAAAACTCAGAAAAACTGACCTTGTTCCATTACATTACTTTATCGCCGCGTAATATTCCAGTTGAATAAAAGTACTCATGACAAATGCAACAGTTATAAAAAAACTACTAATGTGCGAATTAATAGCACGAAAACACGTTCCCAGTGTGTAAAGGCCTTAACTCATGTGCACCGTCTTGGATAAACCCAGAAATGCACAGACCGGCAGCCCATCAGTACCCCAACATGCAGAAGTGTGCGAGGGCCTGTTCATCACTGCTTGCAGCTTATATTAGAACTGTATTTTGAACATATCATGTTTCTTTTCTTTCCCACTATGTGTAGATATGGCTGCTGTGAGCATTCTGCCATCTGAAGATCAGTTTCTGTGCTCCATCTGTCTGGATGTGTTCACTGATCCTGTCACCATACCATGTGGTCACAACTTCTGCAAGAACTGCATCACTGATCACTGGAATACTAATGACCAGCACCTGTGTCCCCTGTGTAAGGAGCGTTTTACCAGAAGACCTGATATGAGGGTCAACACTTTCATCTCTGAGATGGTCGCTCAGTTCAGACAGTCAGCTCAACAGAAAGCCAGCAGCAGCTCAGAGCAACAAGTGTCCAAACCAGGAGAAGTCCCCTGTGACGTCTGCACTGGAACCAAACTGAAGGCCCTGAAGTCCTGCCTGGTGTGTCTGGTCTCCTACTGTGAGACTCACCTGGAGCCTCATCTGACGACGTCAGGTCTGAAAAGACATCAGCTGATCGACCCTTTGGAGAACCTGGAAGGCAGGATGTGTACGGAGCACGATAAACCTCTGGAGCTGTTCTGTAAGACCGACCAGACATGTGTCTGCATGCTCTGCACTGTTTTAGACCACAAGACGCATAAATTTGTTCCTCTGAAAGAAGAATATGAAGGAAAGAAGGCAGAGCTGGGGAAGACAGAGGCTGAAATTCAACAGATGATCCAGAAGAGACGACTGAAGATTCAGGAGATCAAACATTCAGTGGACCTCAGTGAGGAAGCTGCAGACAGAAAGATAGCAGAAGGTGTTCAGGTCTTCACTTCTCTGATGGAGTCTGTTGAGAGAGGCCTGAATGAGCTCATCAACACCATCAAAGAGAAGCAGAAAACAACAGAAAAACAGGCCGAAGCTTTCATCACAGAGCTGGAACAGGAAATCTCTGAGCTGATGAAGAGAAGCACTGAGGTGGAGCAGATGTTACGCTCTGAAGACCACCTCCATCTTCTCCAGAGGGTCCAGTCCCTAAACATCCAACAACCTCCACCCACCAAGGACTGGACCGAGGTCAGCGTCCGTCCATCATCATATGAGGGGACTGTGGTGAAAGCTGTGGTTCAGCTGGAGGAGACACTCAGTAAACAGATGAAGAAGCTGCTTGCTGAGTCTGAGCTGAAGAGGGTCCAGCAGTATGCAGTGGATGTGACTCTTGATCCTGATACAGCACATCCTGAACTCATCTTGTCTGGTGATGGGAAACAAGTGAATCATGGTGATGTGATGAAGAATCTCCCAGACAACCCAGAGAGATTTTCTGATTGTGTTTGTGTTTTAGGAAAACAGAGTTTCTCTTCAGGCAGATTTTACTTTGAGGTTCAAGTTAAAGGAAAGACTGACTGGGATCTAGGAGTGGCCAGAGAGTCGATCAACAGGAAGGGAGACATCACACTGAGTCCTCAGAATGGTAACTGGACGATATGGTTGAGAAATGGAAATGAATACAAAGCTCTTGCTGGCCCTGGTGTCCTTCTCTCTCTGAAGTCTCCTCCTCAGAAGGTGGGGGTGTTTGTGGACTATGAGGAGGGTCTGGTCTCCTTTTATGACGTAGATGCTGCAGCTCTTATCTACTCCTTTACTGGCTGCTCCTTCACTGAGAAACTCTTCCCATACTTCTGTCCCTGTCTGAACTCTGCCCCTCTGATCATCTCTCCTGTCAGAGTAAACTAATCACTGATCTCATTTCAGGTATTGATTCATTTTCAATCAAGGGAACAAATGTACATATTCATATATTTTACATCTTATTTTCTACAGAATCTGTTTCCTGTGGTGACTGATTTACACTTTATTCCATTTATTATCATATGTTAAATGTGCAGCAATTCTTTCCAAATTGAATCAAACTTCATCTTGACATATTTGGTGTCTTTAGAAACTGATTTCTTCTGGAAGTTATAATAAATGTCTGTGGGTTTAACAGGTTTAAATAGATATCGTCTACATAACGTGTGTCATGATGAAACAAATTAATGTGTTGATGAATTATGACTAGAAACAATAGCAGATATCCACAAATGGAGAAAAAAAAACACAAATACTTTTCTCATTTCTCATTTTAAATAACTAAATTAAATTTAAATTGTAAATCTTTAGAGATATATGGTGTAAATTGGTTGTCTGATGTTTTTATTTTTTTATATTCCTCAATAATGAGACAGGAATGAAAAAGGATGAATTATTGAGGCATAATTGCAGAAATAAAGTTTGTTGAGACCAAGAATGATAATGGTGTTTTTCCTAAATCAGTTCTCCTGATATCACTTTAAACTGCTGGGTTGGTTCTTTCTACCACAACAGGACCTGATAGATAGATAGATAGATAGATAGATAGATAGATAGATAGATAGATAGATAGATAGATGGATAGATGGATGGATGGATGGATGGATGGATGGATGGATGGATGGATAGATAGATAGATAGATAGATAGATAGATAGATAGATAGATAGATAGATAGATAGATAGATAGATAGATAGATAGATGGATAGAGAGATAGATGGATAGATAGATGGATAGATGGATGGATAGATGGATAGATGGATGGATAGATAGATAGATGGATAGAGAGATGGATGGATGGATGGATAGATGGATAGATAGATAGAGATAGATAGATAGATGGATGGATGGATGGATGGATGGATGGATGGATGGATGGATGGATGGATGGATAGAAAGATGATAGAGAGAGGGAGAGATAGATAGATAGATGGATAGATAGAGAGAGAGAGAGAGATAGATAGATACTTATTTTAAAATTGATAATGTAAATCTTTTAGACATAATGGTTAATAATCAAAACACTTCTTGAGAAAATGAATGGGATTTAGAGTTTTATTTTGAAAGAGCCGGAAGCTGCCTAGCGGAGCGCCGTTGCCGGTGTTGCTGGTGCTGAGGAGAGAGCATCCTCCGCGGCAGGTCTCCCGCAGGCAGGCCGTGTGTCCACACACATGTGATATGTCAGAGAGGAGACCCTTATTATTGTTGGTCCCCGGGGTTTCATCACCGGGACTTTGAACCGTCTTCATCCCGAGCTCAGCGATGGGGGGTTTCTCCGAGAGGGGTGCAGTGTCGCCCGGACACAGCAGACACGGACCGGGCTCTGGCTCCGCCAACAACGGCAAGAAAACGTCGAAAAAGTCCCGAACGAAAAGAGGCAAACGAGGCAGGAAAAGGCGGAATAAAAAGAACAGGAACAACAAAACCCCCTCGCCGTATTTCCCACCGGAGGTAATTGAGCTTCCGTTCTTTAGCCCGGGGATTAACGGGGACCTGCAGCTAGTGTTGGAATATACATGAGATTGTATCACTGTTTCTTTTGAAAGATGTTCCAGTCACTTACATCCCTATGTCTGTGTATGTCTGGGTGAGTCATTGGCTGCGATCACGAGGGTCACATGACACATGTTTATGACTGCAGCTTTTATTATAGGAACTCAGCATCTACTCTGCATATCCAATAGAGGGTTGCTAACCACGCGCCTTAGCTCGCACACAGGAAGTTTGCAGAATAGAGCCCGTCTGAACAGCATGAGGCTTGCAGGTGTTTCCTGTCATGCTGATGGGTTATTGTTCCTCATGGTGACAAGAGTCCGTATATTTCAAAACTCCCAAAAATTGGCAAAAACTATAACCTTTGAGCATTGTGAGACTATACAGAGATTTGGTCCATGTGAGTTTAAGAAGAGCAAATTCAATATTTGTGTAAATTGGTCCAAACATTCCTCTCATCATTACCAACATGCTAGACGTTGGCAATTTTTAATTGTATGCTCTCAAGTTATTGTTGTTTTGTAGTTTAACATCATATTTTCCTACTTTGTAATCTTTGTCTGACATTGCATGTTCCCTATTTGTATTTCCTGTGACTGAATGTGGTTTTCAATCTGTTGAGGTCTGTTGAGACTGAAAGTAAAGACACTGATGATGTCAGATAAAATCAGAAAATAGAAAGCAAACAGCTGATATGATTTGTAGAATAACGTCAATGATTGAATTGTTTTAAATGTTCTGGAATGTGGAACAATTCAATGCAAATAAATGAAATCAAACGAGGCCTCATGCTGATTATTTGTGACTTGATTTGGTGGATTTATCCTTCCTGCCGTTTCTGTGTTAAACTCCTTGATAAAGAACGTTTCCATCCACTAAAAGTGCTGAAAGACTCAGATTATTATTCTAAGTGTCTGATAACATTACCTACAGAGATAGAGCTTTTAGTGAAAGAGTAAGATCCTTTTAGTTTAACATGAAACAGCCTCAAAATCCCCATCACCAAACCCACCAGACTCCATGTAGATAATCACTACTTTTAGCGTGTATAGAGCAGCATATCTCCACCAGACTCCATGTAAATAATCACTACTTTTAGCGTGTATAGAGCAGCATATCTCCACCAGACTCCATGTAAATAATCACTACTTTTAGCGTGTATAGAGCAGCATATCTCCACCAGACTCCATGTAAATAATCACTACTTTTAGCGTGTATAGAGCAGCATATCTCCACCAGACTCCATGTAAATAATCACTACTTTTAGCGTCTATAGAGCAGCATATCTCCACCAGACTCCATGTAAATAATCACTACTTTTAGTGTGTATAGAGCAGCATATCTCCACCAGACTCCATGTAAATAATCACTACTTTTAGTGTGTATAGAGCAGCATATCTCCACCAGACTCCATGTAAATAATCACTACTTTTAGCGTGTATAGAGCAGCATATCTCCACCAGACTCCATGTAAATAATCACTACTTTTAGCGTGTATAGAGCAGCATATCTCCACCAGACTCCATGTAAATAATCACTACTTTTAGCGTGTATAGAGCAGCATATCTCCACATGTAAATGGGTGAATTAGCTGTCCAAGCAAAAAATACAATAAACAAATAAATGTAGGTAGAAATTAAATTATACAGTGAGACATAAATGTATATATCTTTTAATTAGCTTCTTTATTTATTCACCTTTGTAATAATTACCTTATTTATTTATTGTCCGTTATAATCTTCAACTTTATTTATTAATTACTTATTTTTTAAATGTATTTATTTCTGTTTTATTCTTCCGTTGCATTTTCTACCCTATTTATTTTCACCCCTGGTATTTATTTCTGCCTGTCAGTTTTACATTTCTTCATGCATTTCTGCCTCATTATGCAAATGAGGAGGGGCGGGTCTTAAGGGGTCAACTTCTGCCCATTGGTTGGTTAGCATTTTACTGCATCGGTCGAATCTACATGCCACCACTCCCAGTCAGAGAATGACATAAGGTGAGTGTACCATTACATGTGATGCCAATAGAACCAGTGTGTGGAACGTTACCAATTCACCAGAATGACACAGGAGAAAGGCAAACCCTTGCTAGCTTTTGTTAATTTACAAAGTTCTGGAACTAATCAAGAATGCATAGAAAGTAACGTTAAGTCGCACACACAGTGACTTCAGACTCGACTCCGACTCGAGGTGTGGGACTCGTGAACAATGTTTATTTTTAGGAAGCGTCGGCTGAGCTTGCCGTTATTACCTTCATCCGTTACCGATAACCTGCCTACCTAACACGTAGTATCTGCTGCTCCGCCATTCATCATAAACTTTGGCTTTAATACTGTTGATTTATAAAACGTTATAAACAATGTTGTGAAAAGAATGAATGTATGATGGAGCCAGAATAGTGTAATATGCATATTTCTGTCCCTCACCTCCCCCCCTCATTACCACTTACTGTAAAGAATTGAAGAAGTCAATTCTGGCATTTACCGTATGGTAAGGAACACCCTGCTACCCAACAAAAGGTGGACTACTGTCTCCAGCCCCCTAGAGTCTTAGTCTAGGCTAAGACAATACAATGTTGATTAACTGTATTCATGTCAGAGGTTCACATTTACATGATAGACCCTTTTTGGATCTGTAACCACAAACGACCCCCAAAGGGGCAGAGTTTAGCAGCATGTTTACTCTCATTGGACAGCAAAGGTGCGCTCGGCATGTTGTCATGACAACAACGGACCAATGAGAAGGGATTTGAATGCACCAGGTGAAAAGGAACAGCCCCCAGGTGCATGGCATAAATGAGTGCGATTTATGGATATTCGGGGCTGCATTCACGTGACTCCATCAGGGGGAGCGTGGATCAGTCCGCTGTCAGCTGCAGTGTTATCATGTTTCATGTTGTCCTTGTCTTTGTTATTGTGTTGTCTTTGTCTCATCATCCTCATCATTCTGTTGCATTAAACCTTTTTCTTAATTCTCAATTCGACCCCCGAGCCTCCTTCCTCAGAGATCCAACAGAACACGACGTTAGTCTGAAAATTTCTAACAATACTTCATACAACAAGACCCAAACAAAGAAGCGCTGAACGCAAAATAGGTTAGTAACCTGTGGTGAGTCAACATGTTCAGCTCAGCATTGGCCAGATAACGTTAGCTTGCTTGTTGCTTAGCTACGACCTTCGGGAGGTTTATCTGACTGTCGTTCGTTATGAGAAGATGAATGAGCGTTTGGTTACTTTCCAAACTTGTGGTAGTCAATTAATGTAGGCTAATCATTTACGTCCCGCAGGCTGCCATCACGTTAATTATTACAGATTGGCTGTTGATCATGTTACAGTTTTATTTAGTTATAACGTTACACTTGTTTGAGAGTCTGGTGTAGATGGCCAATGCTGAGCTGAACATGTTGACTCACCACAGGTTACTAACCTATTTTGCGTTCAGCAGTTGAGATTCAGATGTAGACATGTGTGTTATTAGTCCAGTTCTGACCCTCTAAGTGTGTAATGCTTGAGGAGGAGTTATATAGTCTGATAGCCACAGGCAGCAATGACCTTCTGTGGCCCTATTTGGGTGGAGGGGTCTCAGCCAGTGTGCTGTCGAGTGGGGGTCGTAGATAGTATTTTGAATAGCATTCTTTTTTTATTATAACTTCCAGAAGAAATCCGTTTTCTAAAGACACCAAATATGTCAAGATGAAGTTTGAGTTCATTTGCAAACAAATGATGCAAAACATCCACATTTATTAGTATTTGATGAGCAGCCACAGAAAACATATTGCTGAATATTTCATTGTGTCATGAAGCTTCATTTAAGAGTGAGGCCTATTACATCCCATAATGTCTCCAGAACACAGTATGTGTCCTTGTTATACCGGCTATAAAAAGTTAATGGATGTTTCTATCTTGTGTGAAAAGTCTTTTGGATAATTACTGGTCACTTTGGCCATTTTTTATCTGTTTCATGAATTCTGTAAGATGGTTTATGAGTCAAAGAAATGTGTAAATATGTGATTGTAGAATAAAAGCTGTAAAATAAAGCAGGTGTTGAACACAAGGCCTGAGGAAGCAGTGACTTGATCCCTGGAGGAAATGTTCAGTAAGCAGAGCTTTGTCAGCACTGCTGTTCTTTAATAAAAACTGGTCTACACAACAGGATGGAGACATATTCTAATAAAATCTATGGCAGATATCTAGAAAGTTCTTTCTCACTGGAAGAATTAAATACAGATATCTGCAATAAATATCCAGTCTAGCTACTAAATATTAAAACAGCCACTTGTACTATTTGAGGATTTAAATGTAGTTTTGACTAATTAAAGTTGGAGATATCTTGAAAAACAATTTCTACAAGTAAGAATGTTATTGTGCATATCTTTAATTCCCATTCTGACTGTTAGAATATCCCTTTGACCAGGAGAAATGCTATTATTAATATCTAAATGTAATTCCAGATAGGAGTGTGGTGTGATTAAATGTTAAAGACATTCTTCCTGTTTTCATCTCTAGTTGTTCTGCAGAGCTTCTTCTAGCGAGGAACGTCTGACAATAACAAGAACTTTAGTTTTCTATGATGGAAGTTGACATTATTGTTTAAAGCCACATTTAAATGTTGTATCATCTCTCTGAAAGAGTCCAACAACAATAATTGATGAGTGCGGGGTATTAATTTAAACTCTGAACATTTGAGAGCTGACAGCCTTCCTCATGTCCGAGCACGTCTCCATGACGACCTGCTCCACTGCAGCAGCAGAACAGGCCTCCATGTAGACCACTACCTGGTGTTGGGACCCAGAACCACCACTAGATGGATCCCAACACAAAGGAGTGATGAGACAGGGTTCCTGTCCTGTTGCCACGCCGACCACCAAAATGAACTGAATTACAGCAACAGCCTTTTTCACTTTAGTGGAAAGATTTTTGATATTTTTCTAAAATAATTTTTGAAGTGTTATTTATTCCAATAGCACCAAAAGAAGATCACGATTTATTGCCATTTGCTAAATGAACCAGCTCTTAGTGAGACTGAGTCCCTCTCCGTGGTGCTTATTCTAAATATAAACCTGGAACTAGAACCATGCTCATTGGAGCAGAGTCTCCTTTGCTGATGCTGATTAACCTGGTGAATGCTGAAGAGTCTACTGAACTCTAACTGCAGTCTACACAGCAGCAGGTCATGTAGACCAGACTCTAACTCCAGTCTACACAGCAGCAGGTCATGTAGACCAGACTCTAACTCCAGTCTACACAGCAGCAGGTCATGTAGACCAGACTCTAACTCCAGTCTACACAGCAGCAGGTCATGTAGACCAGACTCTAACTCCAGTCTACACAGCAGCAGGTCATGTAGACCAGACTCTAACTCCAGTCTACACAGCAGCAGGTCATGTAGACCGGACTCTAACTCCAGTCTACACAGCAGCAGGTCATGTAGACCAGACTCTAACTCCAGTCTACACAGCAGCAGGTCATGTAGACCAGACTCTAACTCCAGTCTACACAGCAGCAGGTCATGTAGACCAGACTCTAACTCCAGTCTACACAGCAGCAGGTCATGTAGACCAGACTCTAACTCCAGTCTACACAGCAGCAGGTCATGTAGACCGGACTCTAACTCCAGTCTACACAGCAGCAGGTCATGTAGACCAGACTCTAACTCCAGTCTACACAGCAGCAGGTCATGTAGACCGGACTCTAACTCCAGTCTACACAGCAGCAGGTCATGTAGACCGGACTCTAACTCCAGTCTACACAGCAGCAGGTCATGTAGACCAGACTCTAACTCCAGTCTACACAGCAGCAGGTCATGTAGACCAGACTCTAACTCCAGTCTACACAGCAGCAGGTCATGTAGACCAGACTCTAACTCCAGTCTACAGTCTTCTTATTTAAACTCGTGCCAGCATCACTGTTATTCTTTTACCGGTGTGGTTTCAAAAGAGCTGATAAAAAAACTTAATTGGATAACATGTCTGTGTGTGTGTGTGTGTGTGTGTGTGTGTGTGTGTGTGTGTGTGTGTGTGTGTGTGTGTCTGTGTATGTGTCTGTGTCTGTGTCTCTGTGTGTGTGTGTGTGTGTGTGTGTGTGTGTGTGTGTGTGTGTGTGTGTGTGTGTGTGTGTGTGTGTGTGTGTGTGTGTGTGTCTGTGTGTGTGTGTGTGTGTGTGTGTGTGTGTGTGTGTGTGTGTGTGTGTGTATCTGACACATTTCCCTCTTTTCATTCATCCAAATTGAAGCCACTAATCCCATTTAGCATCATCTTAAAATTATCTACAGATATTGAATCATTATATTCCACATTTTTCAACCATTCTGGGTTTTATTCAACTTTTCAAAACATTCCTGATAATTAAACCCATTCCCACTTTTTCAACTATTCTCACTTCTTCACCTTCTTTTTACAAAATCCTCAATCTAGTGTAGCGTCAGCCAATCAACAAACAGCATTCCCATTCTCTAAAGTGTTTCATGTGTTGCTTTTATTGCTGATCTGACTTTAATGTGCTATATGTGCTGGTTTTACTGTAAAGTGTCTTTGAGTACAATGTAAAGCGCTATATAAATAAAATGTATTATTTTTATTATTATTATTATTATTATTATTATTATTATTATTATTATTATGAGCGGTGGTGAAGAGGCGGAGCCACACTGGACAGACAACAGTCCAACGTCTCTTTCCTTGGAATGAAAGTCGAGGTGTGTACATGTTGTCGTGAGTTAACTCGCCTGTTTTTGGGCTTCAGAGTTCCTGCAGTTGAAACTCTTTGGAGCTCCACCTGTAGTACAGTATAAGGCCTTTTATCTTTGAGCCCCTGCCCCCCAAAATGTCTGCCTGTCCCTGCTGGAGCCCTAGAACCCCCCATCTATATCTAAACATGAGGAAACAACAGCTAACCACAGAGCTGCAGTAAGAGGCGAGCCGACGCTGACAGACAACATTCCTGCTCCAAACTCGAGGTGTGTACATGTTGTTATGAGTTCAGACTGTTCCTCCCTCATTACATCATTAACCTGAAAACTGTCCAATCAGAGCGCTGACTGGCAGCCCTACAGGTCCGACCGGGTCCTGTTCTCAGGTCACATGACCTTTCTGGATATAAAGGTGTGCCGATGTGACGGATGTCAGTCAGATGAAGACAGACAGCAGCAGCATCTGTCAGTGTCTGCTGATGAAGGGACGACGTCTCTTTGACCTCATCTGAACGGGACTTTAACAGCGGAGCAGCCTGACAGGTAACATCACACACCTTTGATGGAGGAACTCGCCCATCATTGGGGAGATTTTGGGGCTACGTGATGTACTTTAAGATGAGAGCAGTGATTCATTCTTTCAGCACTATTGTAAGATCTGAAGTAACTCAGTAATTATTCTATGATGTGGGACGTTTTGGCCAAAATGAGCCTTTTTATGTTCAGTTGAGTCCGATTTAATCAGCACCAGGAAACAAGTTAGATTTTAATCTCCGCTGACTTCACTGCTGAGATATGAGGGAGTGTCCCAACGAGAGCTGCTTTGATTGGCAGGTGTGTGTCCCAACGAGAGCTGCTTTGATTGGCAGGTGTGTGTCACAACCTTCATCCCATCAAAAGTGTAAATCTGTCTTGGTTTTGATTTGTGGACACACGTCCTCAACAACAAGATAAAAGATCCTTATTAATATTAGGGTTATTTAATCCTGAACTATAGACTGAGGAAAACCACATCCAGAGGTTTCTGAAGGGACAAGTTGAAACCTGCAGTTTGTCTCTGTCAGTTACTGGAGCCGGGTAATCCTAATATGGGCAAAGAGGGCGGGGCTTGGGTGGAGCTGAGGTGTGATAGGCTGGGACAGTTTGTGGTGTTTTGGTTGGGCGGGACTGCCACATAAATAACTTCAGTCAAGAATCTGGCAAAATGCCAGCTGGCAAACGGAGGGTTGTCCCAGTCCAGATCAGATGCTCCTGCCACTGAGCCCTCAGGCCTCTAGAATAGAAGATAGATACCTTTTCGGGGGAGGAGCAAACTTATGGGGGCTCCACTCACTCCACTCACACGTGTTAATCTTAAAGTTGTAGTTTGATGATGATGTCATCTTCCTGGTCCATTATAGTAGTGTTTGGTGTGGTGCTGCTAGCGAGGCTAAAACAACAAGACAAAGGACAAATCATGATTAAATTATCAAATAATTGTCATTAACGATGGCCACTGTGTAAAATAAATCTAAAGCCCAAACTGCCTTGACAAAGCTGTCTGTGTGGAATCAGCATGGCCGTTATTTATATAGTTATATTATAATTATTTATATAGTTATATTAATATTATTTATATAGTTATATTATAATTATTTATATAGTAATATTATTATTATTTATATAGTTATATTATTATTATTTATATAGTTATATTATTATTATTCATATAGTTATATTATTATTATTCATATAGTTATATTATTATTATTTATATAGTTATATTATTTATATAGTAATATAATTATTATTAATATAGTTATATTATAATTTTTATATAGTTATATTATTATTATTATTTATATAGTTATATTATTATTATTTATATAGTTATATTATAATTATTTATAGAGTTATATTATTATTATTTATATAGTTATATTATTATTATTTATATAGTTATATTATAATTATTTATATAGTTATATTATTATTATTTATATAGTTATATTATTATTATTTATATAGTTATATTATAATTATTTATATAGTTATATTATTATTATTTATATAGTTATATTATTATTATTTATATAGTTATATTATTATTATTTATATAGTTATATTATTATTATTTATATAGTTATATTATAATTATTTATAGAGTTATATTATTATTATTTATATAGTTATATTATTATTATTTATATAGTTATATTATAATTATTTATATAGTTATATTATTATTATTTATATAGTTATATTATTATTATTTATATAGTTATATTATAATTATTTATATAGTTATATTATTATTATTTATATAGTTATATTATTATTATTTATATAGTTATATTATAATTATTTATATAGTTATATTATTATTATTAATATAGTTATATTATTATTATTTATATAGTTATATTATTATTATTCATATAGTTATATTATTATTATTCATATAGTTATATTGTTATTATTTATATAGTTATATTATTTATATAGTAATATAATTATTATTAATATAGTTATATTATTATTATTTATTTAGTTATATTATTATTATTTATATAGTTATATTAATATTATTTATATAGTTATATTATTATTATTTATATAGTAATATTATTATTATTTATATAGTTATATTAATATTATTTATATAGTTATATTATTATTATTTATATAGTTATATAATTATTATTTATATAGTTATATTATTATTATTTATATAGTTATATTATTATTATTTATATAGTTATATTATTATTATTTATATAGTTATATAATTATTATTTATATAGTTATATAATTATTATTTATATAGTAATATAACGGCCTTGTCCCAGAGGTTAGTCTGTCTCAGGCTCTGCTGGAACCTGGACAACACATGTTCTCTTGTTGGACAAGATTAATGTTTTATTGTGCGCTGTCCCTGTCTTAAAATAAATAAATTACAAAACAATCAGACGTCTCGCTATATGAAAAGATAAACAAAGTAAAGTTATTAATAAAGTAAACATGGACAAAATCATGAATGTACTAATTAGCTTTTTTGATGATGACCTGTCCAAAATAACAACAACATCTAGAAAGTTCAACGATTCAATGCAGGATTATGATATTATTGCAATAAGAAAATCTACATTGACTTTTAATTTAATATACTGGATGGTTGGAAGAAGTAAAAATGCATCCAAAACGTTTGACCTCTTAACAATGATGACCTTTATTACTGTGTAATGTAACAAGGACTTCAACTGTTTTGCCAGTCAAATTAACTTTAATGCGTGCATATTGAAATATTACACTGTGGACCCCCCCCCCCTGCAGCCAATAGACTTGAACTCTAATTACCCAATAAGTAAAGAATCAGGCAACACTAATCAAGCATAGATCTCCTTTGCTGTTTGAGTAGCCTGAAGAAATCTTATTCACATTAAGTTGGGTTATTTTAGTTTTTAGTTATTATTTCTACATATCATATGTTGAAATATGGGAACTAGAATATAGTTTTTCAGTCTTGTTGAGACTTGTTGCCTACTGTTGCTCTAACACTCCTGAGGATGGCAGCAGAGGACAATATATAGATTATTACTCTAATGAACTATGGTCATGTATCTGAGTTTTTCTATTCTAAAGAATCCTTTCTAGTTTTTTTTTTTAACTGTTAGACATTGTTGTTGTGGCATTATTTTAAAAAGGTACAGTTATTTTAATCTATTTCATTTTGATTGGAATTTTATTTTATAGATTACATCATGAACACAAACTAAAGTCTGCAATTTTTAATCCAACAATGCAAAGATGTCACGTCAGGATTATAAAGAGAGGAATTAGATCTATTATAATATTACTTTATTACACATTTACATAAGCAGACAGATAGCAATTATTAAGTCATTGCTTAGAGAAGAACTTATCAGGAGCAAAGTGGAAGAAGAGGATATGTATCATCTTGGTTTCTTGACTGGTTGTTGACACAAATGGAGCTCTAATGCAGTAAAAAAGGTGTCACTGCAAAACTTCTGCAAGTTACAAATACCCTGGGGGCCATGCACCTGTCTTTAAATCCTGTGTCGGCCAATGAGAACTTCTGCTCTGATACATTTGGGTTTCAGGTTGTCAAAACGTTCTGATTTCAGCAGGAAGCCACGATGACGGCAGTGGACCTTATCAACACTTTGGAGGATTTAGGAGGAGTTGACTTTGCGAAATTCAAATGGTGTCTACAGCAAGACCTCCTGGAAGGCTACCGAACCATCAAAGTGTCCAAGCTGGAGAACGCAGAAAGGCAGGACATAGTGGATGTGATGGTGAACACCTATCAGCTAGATGGAGCTCTGAAGGTGACCAAGAAGGTCTTAGAGATGATGAACAGGAATGATCTGGTGCAGAGTCTGCCAGACCCCGGCTCAGGACCACGAGGTCAGTCACCCTTTTTAATTTGTATTTTCAGGATGAAAGAGACACACAATACTTTAAGGGAACATATTGTTACCTGTGACCTGTATAGATCGGGTCTACACGTACACACCATTTGCCGTGTCATAGGGTTGGGGTTAGATCCCCGGTCTCCTGGGTGAAAGTCATAGACGGTATGAGTCGTCAAGTTTGTCGTCGCGGGTGCAGTCGTCCTGGTTGGTGATGTGGCGATTTTAGGCGAGAGGGAGGAGTAATGGAGGAGTAATGGAGGAGCCCCTGCAAGAGATCAGATATAATGTAGCTTTAAGGAGCCCCCTGCAGGAGATCAGATATAATGCAGCTTTAAGGAGTCCCCCCCCCTGCAGGAGATCAGATATAATGCATCTTTAAGGAGTCCCCCCCCCCCTGCAGGAGATCAGATATAATGCATCTTTAAGGAGTCCCCCCCCCCCTGCAGGAGATCAGATATAATGCATCTTTAAGGAGTCCCCCTGCAGGAGATCAGATATAATGCAGCTTTAAGGAGTCCCCCGCTGGAGATCAGATATAATGCAGCTTTAAGGAGTCCCCCTGCAGGAGATCAGATATAATGCAGCTTTAAGGAGTCCCCCCCCTGCAGGAGATCAGATATAATGCATCTTTAAGGAGTCCCCCTGCAGGAGATCAGATATAATGCATCTTTAAGGAGTCCCCCTGCAGGAGATCAGATATAATGCAGCTTTAAGGAGTCCCCCGCTGGAGATCAGATATAATGCAGCTTTAAGGAGTCCCCCTGCAGGAGATCAGATATAATGCAGCTTTAAGGAGCCCCCCTGCTGGAGATCAGATATAATGCAGCTTTAAGGAGTCCCCCGCTGGAGATCAGATATAATACAGCTATATTATCCATCTTATCCATAAGACCAGTCTGGACCTGTCATTAAGACATAAGACCAGTTTGGACCTGTCATTAAGACATCAGACCAGTTTGGACCTGTCATTAAGACATAAGACCAGTTTGGACCTGTCATTAAGACATAAGACCAGTTTGGACCTGTCATTAAGACATAAGACCAGTTTGGACCTGTCATTAAGACATCAGACCAGTTTGGACCTGTCATTAAGACATCTGACCAGTTTGGACCTGTCATTAAGACATCAGACCAGTTTGGACCTGTCATTAAGACATAAGACCAGTTTGGACCTGTCATTAAGACATAAGACCAGTTTGGACCTGTCGTGGTGTGCCGATGTGACGGATGTCAGTCAGATGAACACAGACAGCAGCAGCATCTGTCAGTGTCTGCTGATGAAGGCACGACGTCTCTTTGACCTCATCTGAACGGGACTTTAACAGCGGAGCAGCCTGACAGGTAACATCACACACCTTTGATGGAGGAACTCGCCCATCATTGGGGAGATTTTGGGGCTACGTGATGTACTTTAAGATGAGAGCAGTGATTCATTCTTTCAGCACTATTGTAAGATCTGAAGTAACTCAGTAATTATTCTATGATGTGGGACGTTTTGGCCAAAATGAGCCTTTTTATGTTCAGTTGAGTCCGATTTAACCAGCACCAGGAAACAAGTTAGATTTTAATCTCCGCTGACTTCACTGCTGAGATATGAGGGAGTGTCCCAACGAGAGCTGCTTTGATTGGCAGGTGTGTGTCCCAACGAGAGCTGCTTTGATTGGCAGGTGTGTGTCACAACCTTCATCCCATCAAAAGTGTAAATCTGTCTTGGTTTTGATTTGTGGACACACGTCCTCAACAACAAGATAAAAGATACTTATTAATATTAGGGTTATTTAATCCTGAACTATAGACTGAGGAAAACCACATCCAGAGGTTTCTGAAGGGACAAGTTGAAACCTGCAGTTTGTCTCCGTCAGTTACTGGAGCCGGGTAATCCTAATATGGGCAAAGAGGGCGGGGCTTGGGTGGAGCTGAGGTGTGATAGGCTGGGACAGTTTGTGGTGTTTTGGTTGGGCGGGACTGCCACATAAATAACTTCAGTCAAGAATCTGGCAAAATGCCAGCTGGCAAACGGAGGGTTGTCCCAGTCCAGATCAGATGCTCCTGCCATTGAGCCCTCAGGCCTCTCAGATAATGACTCTGTCTTTTCATTAGACAAGCTTAGTTCTCAAACTTACGGGGGGGGGGGGCTCCACTCACTCCAATCACACGTGTTAATCTTAAAGTTGTAGTTTGATGATGATGTCATCTTCCTGGTCCATTATAGTAGTGTTTGGTGTGGTGCTGCTAGCGAGGCTAAAACAACAAGACAGCCTTTATTTCAGGAACTAACAGCTGGTTGAACAGAAGCTAACAGAATATATGACGACTTCAGCTCTTCATGTGTGCTTTTCATTCATTAGCATTAGCTAATTAGCATTAGCATGCTGCTTCAACATTTCGTTTCCATTTCTACCCCTTTAACATTGAGGGCTGGGCGATATATCAACTTTTACATCTTTCTATATTTTAATGTAAACAGGATATGGGAAGAGGCAATTCTGTTCATGTCGATGTAGTTTGATGTTGGGACGTGACCCATTTGAAGGGCTGTGCTAAAGACTGACATGACACGTCATAATTATGACATTCAGAAACCGGATCTCACTCAAAACACCATGGAGTGTGTTTTCCAAGTGTGTGGAAGCAGCAGAGACAAAAAATAACGCCCCAAATCCCAGGATGAGAGCGAGCGATAGAGAGAGAGAGAGCTTTGAGATCATAGACTGTAAATATTGAGTCTGTGTACATTACAGACAGGCCGCTGTACAGTAGCCCACTTTAACAGCTTTAACCAGTCTCTCTGGGGGGTCTCAGGACTTTAGGAACTGGTTACTGATCGCCTCCTACACACTACTTCCTCTATTTCCTCTGGCTGTGTCACAATAAAAGCTGTCCACCAGAGAAGCAGTGGGAGGCTTTTATTGTGAAGGAGCAGGAGGAAGTGTTGAGTAAGCAGAGCTTTGTTAGCAGTGGTGTTCTTTAATAAAAACTGGTGGACCAACAGGGTGTGGACAGATCCTGGTCTGGTTCTCAGAGTAGAGCTTTAATGGGCGTGTTGGTGACAGCTCGGTGCACCGTCACACAGAGAGAGAGGGGGGGGAGAGAGAGAGAGGGGGAGAGAGAGAGAGGGGGGAGAGAGAGGGAGAGCAAGCGAGCGAGCAAGAGAGCAAAAGAGAGAGAGAGAGAGCAACAGAGAGAGAGACAGATAGAGAGAGAGAGAGGGAGAGAGAGAGAGAGCAAAGAGCAACAGAAAGAGAGAGAGCGAGCAAGAGACCAAGAGAGAGAAAGAGAGAGAGAGAGGGAGAGAGAGACATAGCGAGAGAGAGAGAGAGTTACCAAAATAAGAGGAAATCTAACAGGAAGCCCCGCCCCTAACAACGTGACCATCACATGATTTCCTGAAGGTAACAGTCATCACTCTTGTTTCTTTTTACACAAACAATGAGGCGCTCAGCGCTCCCTGGCACTAACAGATGTTGGTTTGTACAGATTCTTTTAATATTACTGAAAAACTTACAGTTAATCCTTTCTTTTCTTTCCAGAAGCCATATCTGAGCACATGCACCTACATGTAGATTCCTTTAAATGTGAAGGGGAAGATTAACAAAGAGAAACTGGATCTGGGAATTCTCACAGAATCACAACTGAATTCATGTGTGTGGTCCAGGAAGCTTTGTCATTCACACGGATACTTTTACTTTTATACTTTAAGTACATTTCCAAGCCTGTACTTTGTTGCTGTTACTTCAATAAAGAAGTTTATATATATATATATATATATATATATATATATATATATATATATATATATATATATATATATATATATATATATATATATAAGTTAATCAGTTCTTCCACTTTTACCAGAGTATTGTTTTTAAGTATCTGTACTTCTACTTAAGTACGGGAAGTGAGTACTTTTGCCATCTCTGGGAACTTGGATACTTAAAAACTTCTGAACATTGCAATACATGTCAGAACTGGAGGAAATTGCAAAGTTCTGCAGGGATTGAGGTCTGGCTTGGCCAGCGGGATCCATAGCGCTCCTACACACACCAGGGTTGGGATATTTCACCATAACACAGGAAGCTGTTGTATGTTGACTTCATGCTGTGTAATCTGCCCTACATTTCTGAAGACATCTACATGCCTATATTAAGTCATAGCGCCACCTACTGACAGCAGGAAGTTAATGATCATCTGATTAACATGAAGATCAGAATCAGCTTCACATGGTGTTGTCTACACATGGTCTACAGCAACATGACCTTTCATTAGTGGGTGTTCTCTGTTGCCACATTGTGGTCACAGGAAGTGGTACGAAATGTACAATACGTCTTTTTCAGCGTCACACACTCCACGCCAAATAATGTCTAACTCATGCACACACAGTGTCTGATTATCCCAGAAATGCACAGCCACGTAGACCAGCGCTCCATCAGGATCCCCGACACCAACGTGCGAGGGCCCATTCACCACTGCTTACTGCTTTAATTAAAACTGTAGTATCAATAATATTTTATTCTAATTTTTTCAAATTTTATTCTAAATTAGGACTGTATTTTGAACATATCATGTTTCTTTTCTTTCCCACTATGTGTAGATATGGCTGCTGTGAGCATTCTGCCGTCTGAAGATCAGTTCCTGTGCTCCATCTGTCTGGATGTGTTCACTGATCCTGTCACCATACCATGTGGTCACAACTTCTGCAAGAACTGCATCACTGATCACTGGAATACTAATGACCAGAACCTGTGTCCCCTGTGTAAGGAGCGTTTTACCAGAAGACCTGATTTGAAGGTCAACACTTTCATCTCTGAGATGGTCGCTCAGTTCAGACAGTCAGCTCAACAGAAAGCCAGCAGCAGCAGCTCAGAGCAACAAGTGTCCAAACCAGGAGAAGTTCCCTGTGACGTCTGCACTGGAACCAAACTGAAGGCCCTGAAGTCCTGCCTGGTGTGTCTGGCCTCCTACTGTGAGACTCACCTGGAGCCTCATCTGACCACGTCAGGTCTGAAAAGACATCAGCTGATCAACCCTGTGGAGAACCTGGAAGGCAGGATGTGTGCGGAGCACGATAAACCTCTGGAGCTGTTCTGTAAGACCGACCAGACATGTGTCTGCATGCTCTGCACTGTTTTAGACCACAAGACGCATGATGTTGTTCCTCTGAAAGAAGGAAATGAAGGAAAGAAGGCAGAGCTGGGGAAGACAGAGGCTGAAATTCAGCAGATGATCCAGAAGAGACGTCTGAAGATTCAGGAGATCAAACACTCAGTGGACCTCAGTGATGAAGATGCAGACAGAGAGATAGCAGAAGGTGTTCAGGTCTTCACTTCTCTGAAGGAGTCTGTTGAGAGAGGCCTGAATGAGCTCATCAACACCATCAAAGAGAAGCAGAAAACAACAGAAAAACAGGCCGAAGCTTTCATCACAGATCTGGAACAGGAAATCTCTGAGCTGATAAAGAGAAGCACTGAGGTAGAGCAGATGTTACGCTCTGGAGACCACCTCCATCTTCTCCAGAGGGTCCAGTCCCTAAACATCCAACAACCCCTACCCACCAAGGACTGGACAGAGGTCAGCGTCCGTCCATCATCATATGAGGGGACTGTGGTGAAAGCTGTGGTTCAGCTGGAGGAGACACTCAGTAAAGAGATGAAGAAGCTGCTTGCTGAGTCTGAGCTGAAGAGGGTCCAGCAGTATGCAGTGGATGTGACTCTTGATCCTGATACAGCACATCCTGCTCTCATCCTGTCTGATGATGGGAAACAAGTGAATCATGGTGATGTGAGCAAGAATCTCCCAGACAACCCAGAGAGATTTTCTGATTGTGTTTGTGTTTTAGGAAAACAGAGTTTCTCTTCAGGCAGATTTTACTTTGAGGTTCAAGTTAAAGGAAAGACTAAATGGACTTTAGGAGTGGTCAGAGAGTCGATCAACAGGAAGGGAGACATCACAGCGAGTCCTCAGAATGGTTACTGGACGGTATGTTTGAGAAATGGAAATGAGTACAAAGCTCTTCCTGACCCTCGAGTCCTTCTCTCTCTGAAGTCTCCTCCTCAGAAGGTGGGGGTGTTTGTGGACTATGAGGAGGGTCTGGTCTCCTTTCATGACGTAGATGCTGCAGCTCTTATCTACTCCTTTACTGGCTGCTCCTTCACTGAGAAACTCTTCCCATACTTCTGTCCCTGTCTGAATGATGGTGGTAAAAACTCTGCCCCTCTGATCATCTCTCCTGTCAGAGTAAACTAATCACTGATCTCATTTCAGGTATTGATTCATTTTCAATCAAGGGAACAAATGTACATATTCATATATTTTACATCTTATTTTCTACAGAATCTCTTTCCTGTGTTGACTGATTTACACTTTATTCCATTTATTATCATATGTTAAATAATTTGAATCAAACTCCATCTTGACATATTTGGTGTCTTTAGAAACTGATTTCTTCTGGAAGTTATAATAAATGTCTGTGGGTTTAACAGGTTTAAATAGATATCGTCTACATAACGTGTGTCAAATTGATGTGATGATGAATTATGACTAGAAACAATAACAAATATCCACAAATGGAGAAAAAAAAACATTATTCTCAAACTTTTCTCATTTTAACCCTCCTAACCCGAGAGACTCGCCCACGACCATAAAAAGCACCTCTGATTCATAGTTCAATCATTAACCATCCATAACACATAGAAACTCGCCGAAAATTGTGGCTAAAACTAACGAGTTAGTGGTTACGGAGGTCTTTTCCGGGTCCTTCTAGCCTCTACAGGTGATTTTCTATCCAGCCTGGAACTTCTGCCTTTTTTGGGGTTCGTTGAGCATTAAATCCATACCTTTACATCCAAGATTTATCCACTTTTTGTCCATAATTCATCGCGTTTTCGCTCAATTCTGCCGCTAGCGCCGTCCGTCCTTTGTGTACGGAAGTCAAGGACTCCATATATGGGGTGCATGCCCATATATGGGAGACAACGTCACCCAAAATGTATGGAAGGCCAAAAGGCTGTATGGAAGGCCAAACGGTGTATGGAAGGCCAATAGGAGAACTGTTTTAGACACACAATTGCTTGTGTAGCATTGCTGTGGGTGTAATATCAATAAATATGACATTATTATGTTGATTATTGGCATAAGTAAATGTCATGAGGGCAAAAGCGCCTTGACTTTATTTGAAAAAATGCATGTATTTTGTCAACTGTATAAGTTATAATGATTATTTCTTCACAATGTGACTCCCAAGACATATGAGAAGTGTTTTAGAGGTTTTATTGATCTGTGTGTGATATCAATACATATCTGGAAGATTCATGTTCCGTTTTGTTTATTTATTTGTCTTTAAGGTCCTACAACCATTTTTAACATGCAGGTGAGCTCACTGCAGCCCAAATATTCTAATAACCCAGTTTGTCCTGAAAAAAATGATGTTCATATCGTGACTGTAGACAACAGGGTTGGTGTTTTACAAGCTTTTTTATAAAATAAATCCAGACGGACAATGAACTGTAAAAATGGCCTTAGGGCTCAGAGGGTTAAATAACTAAATTAAATTTAAATTGCAAATCTTTAGAGATATATGGTGTAAATTGGTTGTCTGATGTTTATATTTTTTATGTTCCTCAATAATGAGACAGGAATGAAAAAGGATGAATTATTGAGGCATAATTGCAGAAATAAAGTCTGTTTGTTGAGACCAAGAATGATAATGGTGTTTTTCCATCCTTCTATCTCTCTATTTGTCTATCTATTGGTCTGTCTGTCTCTCTATCCATCTATCCATCCATCCATCCATCTATCCCTATCTATCTATCTATCTATCTATCTATCTATCTATCTATCTATCTATCTATCTATCTATCTATCTATCCGTCCGTCAATCTATCAGGTAGATAGATAGATAGATAGATAGATAGACAGATAGATAGATAGATAGATAGATAGATAGATAGATAGATATGGAGATAGATAGACAGATATGGAGATAGATAGATAGATAGATAGATAGATAGATAGATCTATAGATAGATAGATCTATCTGGAGATAGATAGATAGATAGATAGATAGATAGATAGATAGATAGATAGATAGATAGATAGATAGATAGATAGATAGATAGATAGATAGATAGATAGATAGATAGATGGATACTTATTTTAAAATTGATTATTTAAAGCTTTTAGACATAATGGTTAATAATCAAAGCACTTCTTGAGAAAATGCATGGGATTTAGAGTTTTATTTTGAAAGAGCCGGAAGCTGCCTAGCGGAGCGCCGTTGCCGGTGTTGCTGGTGCTGAGGAGAGAGCATCCTCCGCGGCAGGTCTCCCGCAGGCAGGCCGTGTGTCCACACACATGTGATATGTCAGAGAGGAGACCCTTATTATTGTTGGTCCCCGGGGTTTCATCACCGGGACTTTGAACCGTCTTCATCCCGAGCTCAGCGATGGGGGGTTTCTCCGAGAGGGGGGCAGTGTCGCCCGGACACAGCAGACACGGACCGGGCTCTGGCTCCGCCAACAACGGCAAGAAAACGTCGAAAAGTCCCGAACGAAAAGAGGCAAACGAGGCAGGAAAAGGCGGAATAAAAAGAACAGGAACAACAAAACCCCCGCCGTATTTCCCACCGGAGGTAATTGAGCTTCCGTTCTTTAGCCCGGGATTAACGGGGACCTGCAGCTAGCTAGTCGCGCTGCAGCAACGCGTAGCTTGTTTCAAGCTAATTACTGACACACTCATTAGCACCACATTAATAACATGTATCTAACATGGCGCCAGAACACTGTTATTGTGAGCTAGGCTTCATACAGGAGTCCCTGCAGCCAATACCTGCTGGAGGATACGTCACGCCAAACTCCATTACAATATGTGACAATTAAAGAGGATTTCATCTGAAATGTTGAAGCACAAAGGTCAAAGAAGTGGATTGAATACATTTTCTGAAATAATAAAGACCAGGTAATAATTCGGCTTATGGTTTAATTAGAAGAAGCAGTGTTTGCTTTACTATTTTTTGCATTCAACTGTCAACACGTAAAGCTACGTGCGGCTGAGTTATAAGGTGGAAGAACTGAGGAACTACAGGAAACAGTGGTGTAAACAGATATTCAGGAGATTTCACTGTATGCCGAATTGACAAGTTCATCTCTTCGATACAGGTTCAGGTCTCAGTCAGTCGTTATGTTTTAGTGAACGTTCTCATCATCGAATCAAACTTTAAAGTGCAAGAATAGTTAATGAAGTAAGGTCGCGCACGTTACTGCACACACAGGCCTGTGGAGTGAGTCCAGTTAGCTAAAACACATTCTTCTTAATTACCCGAGTGGTATTAAACATCTTTTTAGACAACTGTTTGAAATAGAAAGCTTGTTATTTTATTACTTATTATTTTATTACTTGAAATGTAAATAGTTTGTGCTTTATATGAGTTATAATGTTTATTATGTTTATTTTTGCATAGAGGAGAACTGTTTTAGACACACAAATGCTTGTGTAGCATTGCTGTGGGTGTAATATCAATAAATATGACATTATTATGCTGATTATTGGCATAAGTAAATGTCATGAGGGCAAAAGCGTCTGGACTTTCTTTGAAAAAATGTAAGTATTTTGTCAACTGTATAAGTTATAATGATTATTTCTTCACAGTGTGACTCCCAAGCCATATGAGAAGTGTTTTAGAGGTTTTACTGCTCTGTGTGTGATATTGATACATATCTGGAGGTCCTACAACCATTTTTAACATTCAAGTGACCTCACTGCAACCCAAATATTCTAATAATCCAGTTTGTCCTGAAATGTTGTTCATGATGATCTTGACTGTAGACAACAGGGTTGATGTTTTACAAGCTTTATAAAATAAATCCAGACGGACAATGAACTGTAAAAATGGCCTCAAGGTTCAGAGGGTTAAGAGCTGAAGAAGGCCTGTTAAAGATGTGGTCCCATTATTTGTTGGTGTCTGCCTTATACTTATTCTTTTTATTATTCTTAGTTTAACATGATCTTTTCTTACTTAGTTTACATTTAATAATCTGTATTTTACATTTTAAATTAACTCTTTGTATTTTCTGTTTCTTAATGGAGGTTTAAGATCTTTTGAGTTTTGTTCACTGTAAAAATGAGAACTAGAAATTCATCTTACTTTGATTTTTAATAAACTGAACAAAAAATACCTAGCGGCATTGTGAACTTTGTTAAAGTAGTTACTTCAGGGGACTTGGGGTGAGGCAGCTTGGTGAAGGGTTCGCACCTCGCTCCCATCCTGTTCATCTCTGACCTTCCTTACAGTTCAGCCAAAGCTCTACAACCAACCATTTATATTATTATATATTATTATTATATATTATTATTATATATTATTATATATTTGGCAGCACCCCGCCACGACGAGTGCATGTCCAGCAAGTTGAATAAAGATGTTCCAAAGGAGGGTTAGATATGGTCCAGACTACTATATTGGATCACCAACAGCCTTTTTCATCACTGGAGTCACTTGCCAACGCTACAAGCCTAAGGTGAATGAGTCTAAGGTGAATGAGTCTAAGGTGAATGAGTCTAAGGTGAATGAGTCTAAGGTGAATGAGTCTAAGGTGAATGAGTCTAAGGTGAATGAGTCTAAGGTGAATGAGTCTAAGGTGAGTGAGTCTAAGGTGAATGAGTCTAAGGTGAATGAGTCTAAGGTGAATGAGTCTAAGGTGAGTGAGTCTAAGGTGAATGAGTCTAAGGTGAATGAGTCTAAGGTGAATGAGTCTAAGGTGAGTGAGTCTAAGGTGAATGAGTCTAAGGTGAATGAGTCTAAGGTGAATGAGTCTAAGGTGAATGAGTCTAAGGTGAATGAGTCTAAGGTGAATGAGCCTAAGGTGAATGAGTCTAAGGTGAATGAGTCTAAGGTGAATGAGCCTAAGGTGAATGAGTCTAAGGTGAGTGAGTCTAAGGTGAATGAGTCTAAGGTGAGTGAGTCTAAGGTGAGTGAGTCTAAGGTGAGTGAGTCTAAGGTGAGTGAGTCTAAGGTGAATGAGTCTAAGGTGAATGAGTCTAAGGTGAGTGAGTCTAAGGTGAGTGAGTCTAAGGTGAATGAGCCTAAGGTGAATGAGTCTAAGGTGAGTGAGTCTAAGGTGAATGAGTCTAAGGTGAATGAGTCTAAGGTGAATGAGTCTAAGGTGAGTGAGTCTAAGGTGAATGAGTCTAAGGTGAATGAGTCTAAGGTGAATGAGTCTAAGGTGAGTGAGTCTAAGGTGAATGAGTCTAAGGTGAATGAGTCTAAGGTGAATGAGTCTAAGGTGAATGAGCCTAAGGTGAGTGAGTCTAAGGTGAATGAGTCTAAGGTGAATGAGTCTAAGGTGAATGAGTCTAAGGTGAATGAGTCTAAGGTGAATGAGTCTAAGGTGAATGAGTCTAAGGTGAGTGAGTCTAAGGTGAATGAGTCTAAGGTGAATGAGTCTAAGGTGAATGAGTCTAAGGTGAATGAGTCTAAGGTGAATGAGTCTAAGGTGAATGATAAGCTACATGCTAAACTCCTCGATCTTAAAAACACCGAAAACATAACTTAAGAATAATCAGCCTCCCTGAGAACATCGAAGGGGCAGAACCAATGTTTTTTCCCCCTCAGCTTCTAGCTGAGGTCCTGGGCAAACAAATACTGGACTCATCTTTGAGTTGTCGTGTTGCAGTTTTACAGATTCTAGACTCAGGAGTTGGTTGTATGCAAGGCTCAAAGGCTTTGTGGCAAGCTGACATACAAGGGCGTTCCGATCCACATCTTTGAGGACTACCTGTCCGAGGTGGTCGAGCAACGATCCGCATACCGAGATGTTCTGAAACATCTCTATAACCTGGGCCTCAGACCTACACTGCGCTTCTCTGCCAAGTTGTTTATTAGATCCGAAGACGGACTGAAACGGCTAATTCCCCCTGAGGCCCCCAAGACCTCATCTCCTCTCGGTGCCGACTCAGCTCGGGACCTTTATTACTACTATTATGAGGCTTTTCTTGTTGAGCCCCTGCCCCTCAAAATGTTTCACAAAAACTTAACAAAACCCTTTATATTAATAAAAGAGAATGCATGTGCACATGTTGAGACAATCTGACAATCATAGGCTATGAAAGCATATATTCTTTATGTTGTAGGGACATATGAAAGAGAGAAATGAAAGTCAATTCTTTATAAAGCCCTACTTCATGTTCCTATTGGTAACCCTAAGAATCCTGAAAGTGATGACCCATCAAAAAGCCTTAATAAGGTAGGATCATCACACAACAAGTAGCTCTGGCAACTAGATATTTAGAATATGAATGCAGTTTGATTATGACATTTATTTATTATAACTCTCCCTCTATCTGTGTGCAGTCATGTCCCATTAATGCATGTTACTAACTTAACTTCTTCCCTGGAGTTCTTGAGCTTTCTTGCAGATTTCCTTGGATTGGGGCAGCACCTGGATCCTGTTCCCAGCTGCTGCCCTGGTCCTGCTAAATGCACTAAAAATACCACTGTATAAGAGCTTAAATGTGTCTGGCACCCGTTAGATCACAAGAAACATTTCCACATCTCCAACACAGAACACAGGTGGGTAACAAACAGCAATGATTAGCCCCTCCCCTCAGGCAGGTAAGGGGGAAGAAGCAGGAAATAAAATCACTTTTCTAATTGGCTGACATCTACTATCTGTTGGACAGGCTTTGACGTAGTTTTAGACTTGAGACCTGGATTCTGGACTTCTGAAGGTGTGTCGGCGTCCTCGGATCAGATGCACACAGACACCCAGACGGACGAGGAAGAAAAGTAAAGAGCAGCTTGGCCTCTGCCGGCGTTTCCTGGACACACGGAGGTGGAAAGACTCTGGAAGTGGACCTGAAGAGTTCAGCAGGTGAGAATCCTACCAGAGGAATGTGGAAATGTCTGATAATCAGGATCACTTTGATCACATCGTGCTGTGTCGCTGTTCAACTGGACAGTAGAAAGGGTTCTTCATGCTGATTGGCTGATTCAAAACATCGATTTGATGCTTGCAGATATTCTTCAGAACTTCTCTCTGAGGTAGATGATGTAGATCTGAGTGCTTGGCCCTAAAGAGCCGATAGTAAGAGGCTTCTGAACCCTTTCTAGATGGACCAGAGCCAGCCAAGGGTGGGAGGGAACTTAGTGGCTGCTGAGGGCCCCTCAGCTGTCAGGGGCCCTTCAGGAAGAAAAATAATATGAAATAATAATTAGAGCTCAAGCACTAGACGCTATGTCATTGCATGAGGACCGACGGGTTAGTTAATGAGTAGTTACTGATTAACTGTGATCCAGCACTAATGATGAGCGACTGTATTATGCTTCATACTGAGTGGTTAATCATTAATAATAATTATACAACAAGTAGATCCATCCAGACGATGTGATTGATCAACATTTAGAACGAGCTTGGATCAGCGTGACAGCACATCCAGAACCATTTGAGCACCTGGCGCATCACTTAAAGTATCACTCCGCCATTTCTGTCAACATTAAATAATAAAAAACAGTTTGACAACATTAGTATTTATGAAAATTATTCAAGTAAGTAAGTTGACTGGCTAAACAGGGAGGGACTAGAAATCCTCTCTTGCTTATTTATTTTGAGACCAAATTGCCCCCAATATGAATACAGTTAGATTATAATACTGTAATATATATATTTGTACTTTTATGTTGCTGGTAACAGTTGTTGTATGGGTTAGCAGCGCGTGCTCACGTCTCTCAGCAGAGTCAGCAGCAGTCACATGTTCCCAGTAACGACGAGTGGAGATCCCAAAGCAAAGGTCCTTTCCTGCTGTAATCTCCACTTCTTATACAATCGTCTTGTTAAAATGTTTTTCTCCCATAAAAGCAGCCCTCGGCCCGGCTGCTCCGCCATATAATGCTGCGGCTTGCTGGTCTCGTGTGCAGGTCAGGAGTCAGATTTAATCAGCACCAGGAAACAAGTTAGATTTTAATCTCCGCTGACTTCACTGCTGAGATATGAGGGAGTGTCCCAACGAGAGCTGCTTTGATTGGCAGGTGTGTGTCACAACCTTCATCCCATCAAAAGTGTAAATCTGTCTTGGTTTTGATTTGTGGACACACGTCCTCAACAACAAGATAAAAGATCCTTATTAATATTAGGGTTATTTAATCCTGAACTATAGACTGAGGAAAACCACATCCAGAGGTTTCTGAAGGGACAAGTTGAAACCTGCAGTTTGTCTCCGTCAGTTATTGGAGCCGGGTAATCCTAATATGGGCAAAGAGGGCGGGGCTTGGGTGGAGCTGAGGTGTGATAGGCTGGGACAGTTTGTGGTGTTTTGGTTGGGCGGGACTGCCACATAAATAACTTCAGTCAAGAATCTGGCAAAATGCCAGCTGGCAAACGGAGGGTTGTCCCAGTCCAGATCAGATGCTCCTGCGACTGAGCCCTCAGGCCTCTAGAATAGAAGATAGATACCTTTTCGGGGGAGGGGCAAACTTACAGGGGGCTCCACTCACTCCAATCACACGTGTTAATCTTAAAGTTGTAGTTTGATGATGATGTCATCTTCCTGGTCCATTATAGTAGTGTTTGGTGTGGTGCTGCTAGCGAGGCTAAAACAACAAGACAAAGGACAAATAATGATTAAATTATCAAATAATTGTCATTAACGATGGCCACTGTGTAAAATAAATCTAAAGCCCAAACTGCCTTGACAAAGCTGTCTGTGTGGAATCAGCATGGCCGTTATTTATATAGTGATATAATTATTATTTATATAGTTATATAATTATTATTTATATAGTTATATTATTATTATTTATATAGTTATATTATTATTATTAATATAGTTATATAATTATTATTTATATAGTAATATTATTATTATTTATATAGTAATATTATTATTATTTATATAGTTATATTATTATTATTTATATAGTTATATTATTATTATTTATATAGTTATATTATTATTATTTATATAGTTATATTATTATTATTTATATAGTTATATTATTATTATTTATATAGTTATATTATTATTATTTATATAGTTATATTATTATTATTATATAGTTATATTATTATTATTAATATAGTTATATTATTATTATTTATATAGTTATATTATTATTATTTATATAGTTATATTATTATTATTTATATAGTTATATTATTATTATATATAGTTATTATTATTATTTATATAGTTATATTATTATTATTTATATAGTTATATTATTATTATTTATATAGTTATATTATTATTTATATAGTTATATTATTATTATTTATATAGTTATATTATTATTATTTATATAGTTATATTATTATTATTTATATAGTTATATTATTATTATTTATATAGTTATATTATTATTATTTATATAGTTATATTATTATTATTTATATAGTAATATTATTATTTATATAGTTATATTATTATTATTTATATAGTTATATTATTATTATTTATATAGTTATATTATTATTATTTATATAGTTATATTATTATTATTTATATAGTTATATTATTATTATTTATATAGTTATATTATTATTATTTATATAGTTATATTATTATTATTTATATAGTTATATTATTATTATATATATTATTATTATTTATATAGTTATATTATTATTATTTATATAGTTATATTATTATTATTTATATAGTTATATTATTATTATTTATATAGTTATATTATTATTATTTATATAGTTATATTATTATTATTTATATAGTTATATTATTATTATTTATATAGTTATATTATTATTATTTATATAGTTATATTATTATTATTTATATAGTTATATTATTATTATTTATATAGTTATATTATTATTATTTATATAGTTATATTATTATTATTTATATAGTTATATTATTATTATTTATATAGTTATATTATTATTATTTATATAGTTATATTATTATTATTTATATAGTTATATTATTATTATTTATATAGTTATATTATTATTATTTATATAGTTATATTATTATTATTTATATAGTTATATTATTATTATTTATATAGTTATATTATTATTATTTATATAGTTATATAATTATTATTTATATAGTTATATTATTATTATTTATATAGTTATATTATTATTATTATTTATATAGTATATATTATTATTATTATTATATATAGTTATATTATTATTATTTATATAGTTATATTATTATTATTTATATAGTTATATTATTATTATTTATATAGTAATATTATTATTTATATAGTTATATAATTATTATTTATATAGTTATATTATTATTATTTATATAGTTATATAATTATTATTTATATAGTTATATAATTATTATTAATATAGTTATATTATTATTATTTATATAGTTATATTATTATTATTTATATAGTTATTATTATTTATATAGTTATATAATTATTATTAATATAGTTTTATTATTATTATTTATATAGTAATATAACGGCCTTGTCCCAGAGGTTAGTCTGTCTCAGGCTCTGCTGGAACCTGGACAACACATGTTCTCTTGTTGGACAAGATTAATGTTTTATTGTGCGCTGTCCCTGTCTTAAAATAAATAAATTACAAAACAATCAGACGTCTCGCTATATGAAAAGCTAAACAAAGTAAAGTTATTAATAAAGTAAACATGAATGTACTAATTAGCTTTTTTGATGATGACCTGTCCAAAATAACAACAACATCTAGAAAGTTTGGTTTTCACAACGATTCAATGCAGGATTATGATATTATTGCAATATGAAAATCTACATTGACTTTTAATTTAATATACTGGATGGTTGGAAGAAGTAAAAATGCATCCAAAACGTTTGACCTCTTAACAATGATGACCTTTATTACTGTGTAATGTAACAAGGACTTCAACTGTTTTGCCAGTCAAATTAACTTTAATGCGTGCATATTGAAATATTACACTGTGGACCCCCCCCCCCTGCAGCCAATAGACCTGAACTCTAATTACCCAATAAGTAAAGAATCAGGCAACACTAATCAAGCATAGATCTCCTTTGCTGTTTGAGTAGCCTGAAGAAATCATATTCACATTAAGTTGGGTTATTTTAGTTTTTAGTTATTATTTCTACATATCATACGTTGAAATATGGGAACTAGAATATAGTTTTTCAGTCTTGTTGAGACTTGTTGCCTACTGTTGCTCTAACACTCCTGAGGATGGCAGCAGAGGACAATATATAGATTATTACTCTAATGAACTATGGTCATGTATCTGAGTTTTTCTATTCTAAAGAATCCTTTCTAGTTTTTTTTTTTAACTGTTAGACATTGTTGTTGTGGCATTATTTTAAAAAGGTACAGTTATTTTAATCTATTTCATTTTGATTGGAATTTTATTTTATAGATTACATCATGAACACAAACTAAAGTCTGCAATTTTTAATCCAACAATGCAAAGATGTCACGTCAGGATTATAAAGAGAGGAATTAGATCTATTATGCTATTACTTTATCACACATTTACATAAGCAGACAGATAGCAATTATTAAGTCATTGCTTAGAGAAGAACTTATCAGGAGCAAAGTGGAAGAAGAGGATATGTATCATCTTGGTTTCTTGACTGGTTGTTGACACAAATGGAGCTCTAATGCAGTAAAAAAGGTGTCACTGCAAAACTTCTGCAAGTTACAAATACCCTGGGGGCCATGCACCTGTCTTTAAGTCCTGTGTCGGCCAATGAGAACTTCTGCTCTGATACATTTGGGTTTCAGGTTGTCAAAACGTTCTGATTTCAGCAGGAAGCCACGATGACGGCAGTGGACCTTATCAACACTTTGGAGGATTTAGGAGGAGTTGACTTTGCGAAATTCAAATGGTATCTACAGCAAGACCTCCTGGAAGGCTACCGAACCATCAAAGTGTCCAAGCTGGAGAACGCAGAAAGGCAGGACATAGTGGATGTGATGGTGAACACCTATCAACTAGATGGAGCTCTGAAGGTGACCAAGAAGGTCTTAGAGATGATGAACAGGAATGATCTGGTGAAGAGTCTGCCAGACCCCGGCTCAGGACCACGAGGTCAGTCACCCTTTTTAATTTGTATTTTCAGGATGAAAGAGACACACAATACTTTAAGGGAACATATTGTTACCTGTGACCTGTATAGATCGGGTCTACACATACACACCATTTGCCGTGTCATAGGGTTGGGGTTAGATCCCCGGTCTCCTGGGTGAAAGTCATAGACGGTATGAGTCGTCAAGTTTGTCGTCGCGGGTGCAGTTGTCCTGGTTGGTGATGTGGCGATTTTAGGCGAGAGGGAGGAGTAATGGAGGAGTAAGGGAGGAGCCCCTGCAGGAGATCAGATATAATGCAGCTTTAAGGAGCCCCCCCCCCTGCAGGAGATCAGATATAATGCAGCTTTAAGGAGTCCCCCTGCTGGAGACCAGATATAATGCAGCTTTAAGGAGTCCCCCCCCCCTGCAGGAGACCAGATATAATGCAGCTTTAAGCAGTCCCCCCTCCTGCAGGAGATCAGATATAATGCAGCTTTAAGGAGTCCCCCTGCTGGAGACCAGATATAATGCAGCTTTAAGGAGTCCCCCCCCCGCAGGAGATCAGATATAATGCAGCTTTAAGGAGTCCCCCCCCTGCTGGAGATCAGATATAATGCAGCTTTAAGGAGTCCCCCTGCAGGAGACCAGATATAATGCAGCTTTAAGGAGCCCCCCCCCCTGCTGGAGACCAGATATAATGCAGCTTTAAGGAGTCCCCCTGCTGGAGACCAGATATAATGCAGCTTTAAGGAGTCCCCCTGCTGGAGACCAGATATAATGCAGCTTTAAGGAGTCCCCCTGCAGGAGACCAGATATAATGCAGCTTTAAGCAGGCCCCCCCCTGCAGGAGATCAGATATAATGCAGCTTTAAGGAGTCCCCCTGCAGGAGATCAGATATAATGCAGCTTCAAGGAGTCCCCCTGCAGGAGATCAGATATAATGCAGCTTTAAGGAGTCCCCCTGCAGGAGATCAGATATAATGCAGCTTCAAGGAGTCCCCCTGCTGGAGATCAGATATAATGCAGCTTTAAGGAGCTCCCCCCCCGCAGGAGATCAGATAATGCATATATAATATATAATATAATAATATATATAATGCAGCTTTAAGGATAGGGATGAGCGAGTACAGCATTATCTGTATCCGTACTCGGACTGGGCGGGGCCTAACCCGGAAGTGGGCAGGATTTAACCCGGAAGTGGGTCGGGTTGTCTTGAAATGGGCGGGGCTTTAACCGGTATGTTATGTCATGCAATTGATATGGGTTGATCAGAAATTGTTCTATTTATTGCTGATTAGAAAACTATTTCCATGACAGCATCAGCATTGAGCTTGAGATCAGTGGTGTCGTCATGGCAACAAACCAACTATATACAGAACAGGTTTTACAACAATGAATACAACACATGCCGTTGCAATTATGACGTTAAGAGTTTTCTTTTATTAACTTTTAATTTTGTTATGATCAGTGTGATTTTTTTTGTTTTCACCAGGTGTGTGTGTGTGTGTGTGTGTGTGTGTGTGTGTGTGTGCGTGTGTGTGTGTGCGTGTGTGTGTGTGTGTGTGTGCGTGTGTGTGTGTGTGTGTGTGTGTGTGTGTGTGTGCGAGAGAGAAAGAAAGAGAGAGATGGAGCGGGGGACTGTGTTCTACGGATCAAATAGGTTGAAGGCCTGTTACCAGAAACCTACTGGTTAAGGAAGTACTACAAACCCCCCGTTACCAGAAACCTACTGGTTAAGGAAGTACTACAAACCCCCGTTACCAGAAACCTACTGGTTAAGGAAGTACTACAAACCCCGTTACCAGAAATCTACTGGTTAAGGAAGTACTACAAACCCGTTACCAGAAACCTACTGGTTAAGGAAGTACTACAAACCCCGTTACCAGAAACCTACTGGTTAAGGAAGTACTACAAACCCCGTTACCAGAAACCTACTGGTTAAGGAAGTACTACAAACCCCGTTACCAGAAATCTACTGGTTAAGGAAGTACTACAAACCCCGTTACCAGAAACCTACTGGTTAAGGAAGTACTACAAACCCCCGTTACCAGAAACCTACTGGTTAAGGAAGTACTACAAACCCCCGTTACCAGAAACCTACTGGTTAAGGAAGTACTACAAACCCCCGTTACCAGAAACCTACTGGTTAAGGAAGTACTACAAACCCCCGTTACCAGAAACCTACTGGTTAAGGAAGTACTACAAACCCCCGTTACCAGAAACCTACTGGTTAAGGAAGTACTACAAACCCCCGTTATCAGAGACCTACTGGTTAAGGAAGTACTACAAACCCCCGTTACCAGAAACCTACTGGTTAAGGAAGTACTACAAACCCCCGTTACCAGAAACCTACTGGTTAAGGAAGTACTACAAACCCCCGTTACCAGAAACCTACTGGTTAAGGAAGTACTACAAACCCCGTTACCAGAAACCTACTGGTTAAGGAAGTACTACAAACCCCCGTTACCAGAAATCTACTGGTTAAGGAAGTACTACAAACCCCGTTACCAGAAACCTACTGGTTAAGGAAGTACTACAAACCCCCGTTACCAGAAACCTACTGGTTAAGGAAGTACTACAAACCCCCGTTACCAGAAACCTACTGGTTAAGGAAGTACTACAAACCCCCGTTATCAGAGACCTACTGGTTAAGGAAGTACTACAAACCCCCGTTACCAGAAACCTACTGGTTAAGGAAGTACTGCAAACCCCCGTTACCAGAAACCTACTGGTTAAGGAAGTACTACAAACCCCCGTTATCAGAGACCTACTGGTTAAGGAAGTACTACAAACCCCCCGTTACCAGAAATCTACTGGTTAAGGAAGTACTACAAACCCCCCGTTACCAGAAACCTACTGGTTAAGGAAGTACTACAAACCCCCCGTTACCAGAAATCCACTGGTTAAGGAAGTACTACAAACCCCCCGTTACCAGAGATCTACTGGTTAAGGAAGTACTACAAACCCCATTACCAGAAATCTACTGGTTAAGGAAGTACTACAAACCCCGTTACCAGAAACCTACTGGTTAAGGAAGTACTACAAACCCCCCGTTACCAGAAATCTACTGGTTAAGGAAGTACTACAAACCCCCGTTACCAGAAACCTACTGGTTAAGGAAGTACTACAAACCCCCCGTTACCAGAAATCTACTGGTTAAGGAAGTACTACAAACCCCCGTTACCAGAAATCTACTGGTTAAGGAAGTACTACAAACCCCGTTACCAGAAATCTACTGGTTAAGGAAGTACTACAAACCCCGTTACCAGAAATCTACTGGTTAAGGAAGTACTACAAACCCCGTTACCAGAAATCTACTGGTTAAGGAAGTACTACAAACCCCGTTACCAGAAATCTACTGGTTAAGGAAGTACTACAAACCCCGTTACCAGAAATCTACTGGTTAAGGAAGTACTACAAACCCCGTTACCAGAAACCTACTGGTTAAGGAAGTACTACAAACCCCGTTACCAGAAACCTACTGGTTAAGGAAGTACTACAAACCCCGTTACCAGAAACCTACTGGTTAAGGAAGTACTACAAACCCCGTTACCAGAAACCTACTGGTTAAGGAAGTACTACAAACCCCGTTACCAGAAACCTACTGGTTAAGGAAGTACTACAAACCCCGTTACCAGAAACCTACTGGTTAAGGAAGTACTACAAACCCCGTTACCAGAAACCTACTGGTTAAGGAAGTACTACAAACCCCGTTACCAGAAACCTACTGGTTAAGGAAGTACTACAAACCCCGTTATCAGAGACCTACTGGTTAAGGAAGTACTACAAACCCCGTTACCAGAAACCTACTGGTTAAGGAAGTACTACAAACCCCGTTACCAGAAACCTACTGGTTAAGGAAGTACTACAAACCCCGTTACCAGAAACCTACTGGTTAAGGAAGTACTACAAACCCCGTTACCAGAAACCTACTGGTTAAGGAAGTACTACAAACCCCGTTACCAGAAATCTACTGGTTAAGGAAGTACTACAAACCCCCGTTACCAGAAACCTACTGGTTAAGGAAGTACTACAAACCCCCGTTACCAGAAACCTACTGGTTAAGGAAGTACTACAAACCCCCCGTTACCAGAAACCTACTGGTTAAGGAAGTACTACAAACCCCCGTTATCAGAGACCTACTGGTTAAGGAAGTACTACAAACCCCCCGTTACCAGAAACCTACTGGTTAAGGAAGTACTGCAAACCCCCGTTACCAGAAACCTACTGGTTAAGGAAGTACTACAAACCCCCGTTATCAGAGACCTACTGGTTAAGGAAGTACTACAAACCCCACGTTACCAGAAATCTACTGGTTAAGGAAGTACTACAAACCCCCCGTTACCAGAAACCTACTGGTTAAGGAAGTACTACAAACCCCCCGTTACCAGAAATCCACTGGTTAAGGAAGTACTACAAACCCCCCGTTACCAGAGATCTACTGGTTAAGGAAGTACTACAAACCCCCATTACCAGAAATCTACTGGTTAAGGAAGTACTACAAACCCCCGTTACCAGAAACCTACTGGTTAAGGAAGTACTACAAACCCCCGTTACCAGAAACCTACTGGTTAAGGAAGTACTACAAACCCCCGTTACCAGAAATCTACTGGTTAAGGAAGTACTACAAACCCCCGTTACCAGAAATCTACTGGTTAAGGAAGTACTACAAACCCCCGTTACCAGAAATCTACTGGTTAAGGAAGTACTACAAACCCCCCGTTACCAGAAATCTACTGGTTAAGGAAGTACTACAAACCCCGTTACCAGAAATCTACTGGTTAAGGAAGTACTACAAACCCCCCGTTACCAGAAATCTACTGGTTAAGGAAGTACTACAAACCCCCCGTTACCAGAAATCTACTGGTTAAGGAAGTACTACAAACCGAAGTAAAAAACCAACCTGAAGCTGAAGAAACCCTAAACGTTAACAGAAAAGACCCGCGGACCTGAGTGACTGAGGGAGAGAGAGAGCTGTTCACTTCTCAGTTTTCTGTGTGTGATTAAGCAGAGTGTGTGTGTGTGTGTGTGTGTGTGTGTGTGTGTGTGTGTGTGTGTGTGTGTGTGTGTGTGTGTGTGTGTTCGTAGTAGTTTGGACTACTTAGCTTTATGTGTTGACATCACATTAGACGGTAATTAAGTCATAAATTTTAACTCATAAATATTTAACCTTGACGTCAAATAAAGTGTCATTAAGACATAAGACCAGTTTGGACCTGTCATTAAGACATAAGACCAGTCTGGACCTGTCATTAAGACATAAGACCAGTTTGAACCTGTCATTAAGACATAAGACCAGTCTGGACCTGTCATTAAGACATAAGACCAGTTTGGACCTGTCATTAAGACATCAGACCAGTTTGGACCTGTCATTAAGACATCAGACCAGTTTGGACCTGTCATTAAGACATCAGACCAGTTTGGACCTGTCATTAAGACATCAGACCAGTTTGGACCTGTCATTAAGACATCAGACCAGTTTGGACCTGTCATTAAGACATCAGACCAGTTTGGACCTGTCATTAAGACATAAGACCCGTTTGGACCTGTCATTAAGACATAAGACCAGTTTGGACCTGTCATTAAGACATAAGACCCGTTTGGACCTGTCATTAAGACATCAGACCAGTTTGGACCTGTCATTAAGACATCTGACCAGTTTGGACCTGTCATTAAGACATAAGACCCGTTTGGACCTGTCATTAAGACATCAGACCAGTTTGGACCTGTCATTAAGACATAAGACCAGTTTGGACCTGTCATTAAGTCATAAGACCAGTTTGGACCTGTCATTAAGACATAAGACCAGTTTGGACCTGTCATTAAGACATAAGACCAGTTTGGACCTGTCATTAAGTCATAAGACCAGTTTGGACCTGTCATTAAGACATAAGACCAGTTTGGACCTGTCATTAAGACATAAGACCAGTTTGAACCTGTCATTAAGACATAAGACCAGTTTGGACCTGTCATTAAGACATAAGACCAGTCTGGACCTGTCATTATGACATAAGACCAGTTTGGACCTGTCATTAAGACATAAAACCAGTTTGGACCTGTCATTAAGACATAAGACCAGTTTGGACCTGTCATTAAGACATAAGACCAGTTTGGACCTGTCATTAAGACATAAGACCAGTTTGGACCTGTCATTAAGACATAAGACCAGTTTGGACCTGTCATTAAGACATAAGACCAGTTTGGACCTGTCATTAAGACATAAGACCAGTCTGGACCTGTCATTAAGACATAAGACCAGTCTGGACCTGTCATTAAGACATAAGACCAGTTTGGACCTGTCATTAAGACATAAGACCAGTCTGGACCTGTCATTAAGACATAAGACCAGTCTGGACCTGTCATTAAGACATAAGACCAGTTTGGACCTGTCATTAAGACATAAGACCAGTTTGGACCTGTCATTAAGACATAAGACCAGTTTGGACCTGTCATTAAGACATAAGACCAGTTTGGACCTGTCATTAAGACATAAGACCAGTTTGGTGAGAGTGAACTCGGTATCAAGGTGATTAAGAGTTTTGGACAGATGTTACTTGTTGCTAAGTAACCGTAGGCTGTAGGCTGAGATCAGTCTGTTCACAGATCTTAAATATAATGTTTTTCTTTTATTCCCACTGTGTGCAGATATGGCTGCTGCAAACTATCTGCAGTCTGAAGACCAGTTCCTGTGCTCCATCTGTCTGGATGTGTTCACTGATCCTGTGACTACATCATGTGGTCACAACTTCTGCAAGAACTGCATCACTGAACACTGGAATACTAAAGACCAGTACCTGTGTCCCCTGTGTAAGGAGCGTTTTACCAGAAGACCTGATTTGAGGGTCAACACCTTCATCTCTGAGATGGTTGCTCAGTTCAGACAGTCAGCTCAACAGAAAGCCAAACTGAAAGGAGAATATAGACAAAAGAAGACAAGGGATGAAATTCAGCAGATGATCCAGAAGAGACGACTGAAGATTCAGGAGATCAGACGATCAGTCAACCTCAGTGATGAAGATGCAGACAGAGAGATAGCAGAAGGTGTTCAGGTCTTCACTTCTCTGAAGGAGTCTGTTGAGAGAGGCCTGAATGAGCTCATCAACACCATCAAAGAGAAGCAGAAAACAACAGAAAAACAGGCCGAAGCTTTCATCACAGAGCTGGAACAGGAAATCTCTGAGCTGATGAAGAGAAGCACTGAGGTGGAGCAGATGTTACGCACTGAAGACCACCTCCATCTTCTCCAGAGGGTCAAGTCCCTAAACATCCAACAACCTCCACCCACCAAGGACTGGACAGAGGTCAGCGTCCGTCCATCATCATATGAGGGGACTGTGGTGAAAGCTGTGGTTCAGCTGGAGGAGACACTCAGTAAAGAGATGAAGAAGCTGCTTGAAGCCGAGCTGAAGAGGGTCCAGCAGTATGCAGTGGATGTGACTCTTGATCCTGATACAGCACATCCTGATCTCATCCTGTCTGATGATGGGAAACAAGTGAATCATGTTGATGTGAGGAAGAATCTCCCAGACAACCCAGAGAGATTTTCTAAGGGTGTTTGTGTTTTAGGAAAACAGAGTTTCTCTTCAGGCAGATTTTACTTTGAGGTTCAAGTTAAAGGAAAGACTAAATGGACTTTAGGAGTGGCCAGAGAGTCGATCAACAGGAAGGGAACCATCACACTGAGCCCTGAGGATGGTTACTGGACGATATGGTTGAGAAATGGAAATGAGTACAAAGCTCTTGCTGGCCCTGGTGTCCTTCTCTCTCTGAAGTCTCCTCCTCAGAAGGTGGGGGTGTTTGTGGACTATGAGGAGGGTCTGGTCTCCTTTTATGACGTAGATGCTGCAGCTCTTATCTACTCCTTTACTGGCTGCTCCTTCACTGAGAAACTCTTCCCATTCTTCTGTCCCTGTCTGAACTCTGTCCCTCTGATCATCTCTCCTGTCAGAGTAAACTAATCACTGATCTCATTTCAGGTATTGATTCATTTTCAATCAAGGGAACAAATGTACATATTCATATATTTTACATCTTATTTTCTACAGAATCTGTTTCCTGTGGTGACTGATTTACACTTTATTCCATTTATTATCATATGTTAAATGTGCAGCAATTCTTGAAAATTGAATCAAACTCCATCTTGACATATTTGGTGTCTTTAGAAACTGATTTCTTCTGGAAGTTATAATAAATGTCTGTGGGTTTAACAGGTTTAAATAGATATCGTCTACATAACGTGTGTCATGATGCATCAAATTGATGTGATGATGAATTATGACTAGAAACAATAGCAGATATCCACAAATGGAGAAAAAAAAAATTCTCAAACTTTTCTCATTTTAAATAACTAAATTAAATTTAAATTGCAAATCTTTAGAGATATATGGTGTAAATTGGTTGTCTGATGTTTTTATTTTTCATATTCCTCAATAATGAGACAGGAATGAAAAAGGATGAATTATTGAGGCATAATTGCAGAAATAAAGTCTGTTTGTTGAGACCAAGAATGATAATGGTGTTTTTCCATCCTTCTATCTCTCTATTTGTCTATCTATTGGTGTGTCTGTCTCTCTTTGTCCATCCATCTATCCATCTATCCATCCATCCATCTATCTATCTATCTATCTATCTATCTATCTATCTATCTATCTATCTATCTATCTATCTATCTATCTATCATAGATAGATAGATAGATAGATAGATAGATAGATAGATAGATAGATAGATAGATAGATGGATACTTATTTTAAAATTGATTATTTAAAGCTTTTAGACATAATGGTTAATAATCAAAGCACTTCTTGAGAAAATGAATGGGATTTAGAGTTTTATTTTGAAAGAGCCGGAAGCTGCCTAGCGGAGCGCCGTTGCCGGTGTTGCTGGTGCTGAGGAGAGAGCATCCTCCGCGGCAGGTCTCCCGCAGGCAGGCCGTGTGTCCACACACATGTGATATGTCAGAGAGGAGACCCTTATTATTGTTGGTCCCCGGGGTTTCATCACCGGGACTTTGAACCGTCTTCATCCCGAGCTCAGCGATGGGGGGTTTCTCCGAGAGGGGGGCAGTGTCGCCCGGACACAGCAGACACGGACCGGGCTCTGGCTCCGCCAACAACGGCAAGAAAACGTCGAAAAAGTCGCGAACGAAAAGAGGCAAACGAGGCAGGAAAAGGCGGAATAAAAAGAACAGGAACAACAAAACCCCCGCCGTATTTCCCACCGGAGGTAATTGAGCTTCCGTTCTTTAGCCCGGGATTAACGGGACCTGCAGCTAGCTAGTCGCGCTGCAGCAACGCGTAGCTTGTTTCAAGCTAATTACTGACACACTCATTAGCACCACATTAATAACATGTATCTAACATGGCGCCAGAACACTGTTATTGTGAGCTAGACTTCATACAGGAGTCCCTGCAGCCAATACCTGCTGGAGGATACGTCACGCCAAACTCCATTACAATATGTGACAATTAAAGAGGATTTCATCTGAAATGTTGAAGCACAAAGGTCAAAGAAGTGGATTGAATACATTTTCTGAAATAATAAAGACCAGGTAATAATTCGGCTTATGGTTTAATTAGAAGAAGCAGTGTTTGCTTTACTATTTTTTGCATTCAACTGTCAACACGTAAAGCTACGTGCGGCTGAGTTATAAGGTGGAAGAACTGAGGAACTACAGGGAAACAGTGGTGTAAACAGATATTCAGGAGATTTCACTGTATGCCGAATTGACAAGTTCATCTCTTCGATACAGGTTCAGGTCTCAGTCAGTCGTTATGTTTTAGTGAACGTTCTCATCATCGAATCAAACTTTAAAGTGCAAGAATAGTTAATGAAGTAAGGTCGCGACGTTACTGCACACACAGGCCTGTGGTGTGAGTCCAGTTAGCTAAAACACATTCTTCTTAATTACCCGAGTGGTATTAAACATCTTTTTAGACAACTGTTTGAAATAGAAAGCTTGTTATTTTATTACTTATTATTTTATTACTTGAAATGTAAATAGTTTGTGCTTTATATGAGTTATAATGTTTATTATGTTTATTTTTGCATAGAGGAGAACTGTTTTAGACACACAAATGCTTGTGTAGCATTGCTGTGGGTGTAATATCAATAAATATGACATTATTATGCTGATTATTGGCATAAGTAAATGTCATGAGGGCAAAAGCGTCTGGACTTTCTTTGAAAAAATGTAAGTATTTAGTCATCTGTATAAGTTATAATGATTATTTCTTCACAGTGTGACTCCCAAGCCATATGAGAAGTGTTTTAGAGGTTTTACTGCTCTGTGTGTGATATTGATACATATCTGGAGGTCCTACAACCATTTTTAACATTCAAGTGACCTCACTGCAACCCAAATATTCTAATAATCCAGTTTGTCCTGAAATGTTGTTCATGATGATGTTCATATCGTGACTGTAGACAACAGGGTTGATGTTTTACAAGCTTTATAAAATAAATCCAGACGCACAATGAACTGTAAAAATGGCCTCAAGGTTCAGAGGGTTAAGAGCTGAAGAAGGCCTGTTAAAGATGTGGTCCCATTATTTGTTGGTGTCTGCCTTATACTTATTCTTTTTATTATTCTTAGTTTAACATGATCTTTTCTTACTTAGTTTACATTTAATAATCTGTATTTTACATTTTAAATTAACTCTTTGTATTTTCTGTTTCTTAATGGAGGTTTAAGATCTTTTGAGTTTTGTTCACTGTAAAAATGAGAACTAGAAATTCATCTTACTTTGATTTTTAATAAACTGAACAAAAAATACTTAGCGGCATTGTGAACTTTGTTAAAGTAGTTACTTCAGGGGACTTGGGGTGAGGCGGCTTGGTGAAGGGTTCGCACCTCGCTCCCATCCTGTTCATCTCTGACCTTCCTTACAGTTCAGCCAAAGCTCTACAACCAACCATTTATATTATTATATATTATTATTATATAATATTATTATATATTATTATATATTTGGCAGCACCCCGCCACGACGAGTGCATGTCCAGCAAGTTGAATAAAGATGTTCCAAAGGAGGGTTAGATATGGTCCAGACTACTATATTGGATCACCAACAGCCTTTTTCATCACTGGAGTCACTTGCCAACGCTACAAGCCTAAGGTGAATGAGTCTAAGGTGAATGAGTCTAAGGTGAATGAGTCTAAGGTGAATGAGTCTAAGGTGAATGAGTCTAAGGTGAATGAGTCTAAGGTGAATGAGTCTAAGGTGAGTGAGTCTAAGGTGAATGAGTCTAAGGTGAATGAGTCTAAGGTGAATGAGTCTAAGGTGAGTGAGTCTAAGGTGAATGAGTCTAAGGTGAATGAGTCTAAGGTGAATGAGTCTAAGGTGAGTGAGTCTAAGGTGAATGAGTCTAAGGTGAATGAGTCTAAGGTGAATGAGTCTAAGGTGAGTGAGTCTAAGGTGAATGAGTCTAAGGTGAATGAGTCTAAGGTGAATGAGTCTAAGGTGAATGAGTCTAAGGTGAATGAGTCTAAGGTGAATGAGCCTAAGGTGAATGAGTCTAAGGTGAATGAGTCTAAGGTGAATGAGCCTAAGGTGAATGAGTCTAAGGTGAGTGAGTCTAAGGTGAATGAGTCTAAGGTGAGTGAGTCTAAGGTGAGTGAGTCTAAGGTGAGTGAGTCTAAGGTGAGTGAGTCTAAGGTGAATGAGTCTAAGGTGAATGAGTCTAAGGTGAGTGAGTCTAAGGTGAGTGAGTCTAAGGTGAATGAGCCTAAGGTGAATGAGTCTAAGGTGAGTGAGTCTAAGGTGAATGAGTCTAAGGTGAATGAGTCTAAGGTGAATGAGTCTAAGGTGAGTGAGTCTAAGGTGAATGAGTCTAAGGTGAATGAGTCTAAGGTGAATGAGTCTAAGGTGAGTGAGTCTAAGGTGAATGAGTCTAAGGTGAATGAGTCTAAGGTGAATGAGTCTAAGGTGAATGAGCCTAAGGTGAGTGAGTCTAAGGTGAATGAGTCTAAGGTGAATGAGTCTAAGGTGAATGAGTCTAAGGTGAATGAGTCTAAGGTGAATGAGTCTAAGGTGAATGAGTCTAAGGTGAGTGAGTCTAAGGTGAATGAGTCTAAGGTGAATGAGTCTAAGGTGAGTGAGTCTAAGGTGAATGAGTCTAAGGTGAATGATAAGCTACATGCTAAACTCCTCGATCTTAAAAACACCGAAAACATAACTTAAGAATAATCAGCCTCCCTGAGAACATCGAAGGGAGAACCAATGTTTTCCCCTCAGCTTCTAGCTGAGGTCCTGGGCAAACAAATACTGGACTCATCTTTGAGTTGTCGTGTTGCAGTTTTACAGATTCTAGACTCAGGAGTTGGTTGTATGCAAGGCTCAAAGGCTTTGTGGCAAGCTGACATACAAGGGCGTTCCGATCCACATCTTTGAGGACTACCTGTCCGAGGTGGTCGAGCAACGATCCGCATACCGAGATGTTCTGAAACATCTCTATAACCTGGGCCTCAGACCTACACTGCGCTTCTCTGCCAAGTTGTTTTTTAGATCCGAAGACGGACTCAAACGGCTAATTCCCCCTGAGGCCCCCAAGACCTCATCTCCTCTCGGTGCCGACTCAGCTCGGGACCTTTATTACTACTATTATGAGGCTTTTCTTGTTGAGCCCCTGCCCCTCAAAATGTTTCACAAAAACTTAACAAAACCCTTTATATTAATAAAAGAGAATGCATGTGCACATGTTGAGACAATCTGACAATCATAGGCTATGAAAGCATATATTCTTTATGTTGTAGGGAAATATGAAAGAGAGAAATGAAAGTCAATTCTTTATAAAGCCCTACTTCATGTTCCTCCCTTAAGGGATTGGTAACCCTAAGAATCCTGAAAGTGATGACCCATCAAAAAGCCTTAATAAGGTAGGATCATCACACAACAAGTAGCTCTGGCAACTAGATATTTAGAATATGAATGCAGTTTGATTATGACATTTATTTATTATAACTCTCCCTCTATCTGTGTGCAGTCATGTCCCATTAATGCATGTTACTAACTTAACTTTTTCCCTGGAGTTCTTGCGCTTTCTTGCAGATTTCCTTGGATTGGGGCAGCACCTGGATCCTGTTCCCAGCTGCTGCCCTGGTCCTGCTAAATGCACTAAAAATACCACTGTATAAGAGCTTAAATGTGTCTGGCACCTGTTAGATCACAAGAAACATTTCCACATCTCCAACACAGAACACAGGTGGGTAACAAACAGCAATGATTAGCCCCTCCCCTCAGGCAGGTAAGGGGGAAGAAGCAGGAAATAAAATCACTTTTCTAATTGGCTGACATCTACTATCTGTTGGACAGGCTTTGACGTAGTTTTAGACTTGAGACTTGGACTCTGGACTTCTGAAGGTGTGTCGGCGTCCTCGGATCAGATGCACACAGACACCCAGACGGACGAGGAAGAAAAGTAAAGAGCAGCTTGGCCTCTGCCGGCGTTTCCTGGACACACGGAGGTGGAAAGAGTCTGGAAGTGGACCTGAAGAGTTCAGCAGGTGAGAATCCTACCAGAGGAATGTGGAAATGTCTGATAATCAGGATCACTTTGATCACATCGTGATGTGTCGCTGTTTAACTGGACAGTAGAAAGGGTTCTTCATGCTGATTGGCTGATTCAAAACATCGATTTGATGCTTGCAGATATTCTTCAGAACTCAGGAAGAGAAAATGTGAAATAATAATTAGAGCTCAAGCACGAGACGCTATGTCATTGCATGAGGACCGACGGGTTAGTTAATGAGTAGTTACTGATTAACTGTGATCCAGCACTAATGATGAGCGACTGTATTATGCTTCATACTGAGTGGTTAATTATTAATGAATGATTATACAACAAGTAGATCCATCCAGACGATGTGATTGATCAACATTTAGAACGAGCTCGGATCAGCGTGACAGCACATCCAGAACCATTTGAGCACCTGGCGCATCACTTAAAGTATCACTCCGCCATTTCTGTCAACATTAAATAATAAAAGTTTGAAAACATTAGTATTTATGTAAGATATCAAAGTAAGTAAGTTGACTGGCGAAACAGGGAGGGACTAGAAATCCTCTCTTGCTTATTTATTTTGAGACCAAATTGCCCCCAATATGAATACAGTTAGATTATAATACTGTAATATATATATTTGTACTTTTATGTTGCTGGTAACAGTTGTTGTATGGGTTAGCAGTGCATGCTCACGTCTCTCAGCAGAGTCAGCAGCTGTCACATGTTCCCAGTAACGACGAGTGGAGATCCCAAAGCAAAGGTCCTTTCCTGCTGTGATCTCCACTTCTTTTACAATCGTCTTGTTAAAATGTTTTTCTCCCATAAAAGCAACCCTCGGCCCGGCTGCTCCGCCATATAATGCTGCGGCTTGCTGGTCTCGTGTGCAGGTCAGGAGTCAGATTTAATCAGCACCAGGAAACAAGTTAGATTTTAATCTCCGCTGACTTCCCTGCTGAGATATGAGGGGGTGTCAACACCTGATTCTCTGAACCTTGATCAGCTGTTTGTTCTCTGACTCGACAAAACTACTCCGAGTCGTTAGTGAAGGCAGAGAGTTGTTTTTAATTGGTACGTGTGTGTCACAGACTTCCTCTTGGTTTTAGGTGTGTGTTGCCAGCAGCACCCCCACACCCTTCCACTAAGACTCAAACTTTGAATAACTTCATTGTTGAGGTCTTTAGATTGTACAGCAAAACAAGTTCAAGTTGATTATAATTCATCTAAAGGAGGAGATTGTTAAAGTTTGACTCCTGGAAATGAGGCAGAGTCTTTTTAAATGAGTCAGCAAGCTCAATTTACTTTTCAATGTTCTCAAACTAAGAGAGATGTTGTCCTGTCATCCTAAAACGGTCATAAATCTATTCCTGATGCAATGAATGAATGCAGAGGAGGAAATAGTGTCCTTCTCCTCAGAATCATCTTGAGGAAATGTTCATTTATTTGTACTTTAGAACCTAAACGCTGAGAAACGATCTCATCTAAGGGTCTGTATCGCAAAATGAATAAATAGATAGATACCTGTGGGGGCAAATTTATGGGAGAGTGCTACACTCATTCCAATCAGATGTGTTAAGCTTATAGAATAACAACATAAGACCAGTTTGGACCTCTCATTAAGACATAAGACCAGTTTGGACTTGTCATTAAGACATAAGACCAGTTTGGCAAGAGTGAACTAAGCGTTTGTGATTAAAAGTTTTGGACAGATAATGTTACTTGTTGCTAAGGTAACCGTAGGTTGTAGGCTGAGATCAGTCTGTTCACAGATTTTAAATATAATGTTTCTCTTTTTATTCCCACTATGTGTAGATATGGCTGCTGTGAGCATTCTGCAGTCTGAAGACCAGTTCCTGTGCTCCATCTGTCTGGATGTGTTCACTGATCCTGTCTCCACACCATGTGGTCACAACTTCTGCAAGAACTGCATCACTGATCACTGGAATACTAATGACCAGAACCTGTGTCCCCTGTGTAAGGAGCGTTTTACCAGAAGACCTGATTTGAGGGTCAACACTTTCATCTCTGAGATAGTCGCTCAGTTCAGACAGTCTCAACAGAAACCCAAACTGAAAAGAGAATATGAACAAAAGAAGACAAGGGCTGAAATCCAGCAGATGGTCCAGAAGAGACGACTGAAGATTCAGGAGATCAAACACTCAGTGGACCTCAGTGATGAAGATGCAGACAGAGAGGTAGCAGAAGGTGTTCAGGTCTTCACTTTTCTGATGGAGTCTGTTGAGAGAGGCCTGAATGAGCTCATCAACACCATCAAAGAGAAGCAGAAAACAACAGAAAAACAGGCCGAAGCTTTCATCACAGAGCTGGAACAGGAAATCTCTGAGCTGATGAAGAGAAGCGCTGAGGTGGAGCAGCTCTCACGCTCTGAAGACCACCTCCATCTTCTCCAGAGGGTCCAGTCACTAAACATCCAACAACCTCCACCCACCAAGGACTGGACAGAGGTCAGCGTCCGTCCATCATCATATGAGGGGACTGTGGTGAAAGCTGTGGTTCAGCTGGAGGAGACACTCAGTAAAGAGATGAAGAAGCTGCTTGAAGCCGAGCTGAAGAGGGTCCAGCAGTATGCAGTGGATGTGACTCTTGATCCTGATACAGCACATCCTAAACTCATCCTGTCTGATGATGGGAAACAAGTGAATACTGGTGATGTGGGGAAGAATCTCCCAGACAACCCAGAGAGATTTTCTGAGTGTGTTAATGTTTTAGGAAAACAGAGTTTCTCTTCATGCAGATTTTACTTTGAGGTTCAAGTTAAAGGAAAGACTGAATGGGATTTAGGAGTGGCCAGAGAGTCGATCAACAGGAAGGGAGACATCGCACTGAGTCCTCAGAATGGTTTCTGGACGATATGGTTGAGAAATGGAAATGAGTACAAAGCTCTTGCTGGCCCTCCAGTCCTTCTCTCTCTGAAGTCTCCTCCTCAGAAGGTGGGGGTGTTGGTGGACTATGACAAGGGTCTGGTCTCCTTTTATGACGTAGATGCTGCAGCTCTTATCTACTCCTTTACTGGCTGCTCCTTCACTGAGAAACTCTTCCCATTCTTCTGTCCCTGTCTGAATGATGGTGGTAAAAACTCTGCCCCTCTGATCATCTCTCCTGTCAGAGTAAACTAATCACTGATCTCATTTCAGGTATTGATTCATTTTCAATCAAGAGAACAAATGTACATATTTATATATTTTACATCTTATTTCCTACAGAATCTGTTTCTTGTGGTGACTGATTTACACTTTATTCCATTTATTATAATATGTTAAATGTGCAGCAATTCTTTCCAAATTGAATCAAACTCCATCTTGACATATTTGGTGTCTTTAGAAACTGATTTCTTCTGGAAGTTATAATAAATGTTTGTGGGTTTAACAGGTTTAAATAGATATCGTCTACATAATGTGTGTCATGATGCATCAAATTGATGTGTTGATGAATTATGACTAGAAACAATAGCAGATATCCACAAATGGAGAAAAAAAAAATTCTCAAACTTTTCTCATTTTAAATAACTAAATTAAATTTAAATTGTAAATCTTTAGAGATATATGGTGTAAATTGGTTGTCTGATGTTTTTATTTTTTTATATTCCTCAATAATGAGACAGGAATGAAAAAGGATGAATTATTGAGGCATAATTGCAGAAATAAAGTCTGTTTGTTTAGACCAAGAATGATAATGGTGTTTTTCCATCCTTCTATCTCTCTATTTGTCTATCTATTGGTCTGTCTGTCTGTCTCTCTTTATCCATCCATCTATCCATCTATCTATCTATCTATCTATCTATCTATCTATCTATCTATCTATCTATCTATCTATCTATCTATCTATCTATCTATCTATCTATCTATCTCTTTATCTGTCTATCTATCTATCTATCTATCTATCTATCTATCTATCTATCTATCTATCTATCTATCTATCTATCTATCTATCTATCTATCTATCCGTCCGTCAATCTATCAGATAGATAGATAGAGAGAGAGAGATAGATACTTATTTTAAAATTGATAATTTAAAGCTTTTAGACATAATGGTTAATAATCAAAGCACTTCTTGAGAAAATGAATGGGATTTAGAGTTTTATTTTGAAAGAGCCGGAAGCTGCCTAGCGCAGCGCCGTTGCCGGTGTTGCTGGTGCTGAGGAGAGAGCATCCTCCGCGGCAGGTCTCCCGCAGGCAGGCCGTGTGTCCACACACATGTGATATGTCAGAGAGGAGACCCTTATTATTGTTGGTCCCCGGGGTTTCATCACCGGGACTTTGAACCGTCTTCATCCCGAGCTCAGCGATGGGGGGTTTCTCCGAGAGGGGGGCAGTGTCGCCCGGACACAGCAGACACGGACCGGGCTCTGGCTCCGCCAACAACGGCAAGAAAACGTCGAAAAAGTCGCGAACGAAAAGAGGCAAACGAGGCAGGAAAAGGCGGAATAAAAAGAACAGGAACAACAAAACCCCCCCGCCGTATTTCCCACCGGAGGTAATTGAGCTTCCGTTCTTTAGCCCGGGGATTAACGGGGACCTGCAGCTAGTGTTGGAATATACATGAGATTGTATCACTGTTTCTTTTGAAAGATGTTCCAGTCACTTACATCCCTATGTCTGTGTATGTCTGGGTGAGTCATTGGCTGCGATCACGAGGTCACATGACACATGTTTATGACTGCAGCTTTTTATTATAGGAACTCAGCATCTACTCTGCATATCCAATAGAGGGTTGAAGTTTGCAGAATAGAGCCTGTCTGAACAGCATGAGGCTTGCAGGTGCTTCCTGTCATGCTGATGGGTTATTGTTCCTCATGGTGACAAGAGTCCGTATATTTCAAAACTCCCAAAAATTGGCAAAAACTATAACCTTTGAGCATTGTGAGACTATACAGAGATTTGGTCCATGTGAGTTTAAGAAGAGCAAATTCAATATTTGTGTAAATTGGTCCAAACATTCCTCTCATCATTACCAACATGCTAGACGTTGGCCATTTTTAATTGTATGCTCTCAAGTTATTGTTGTTTTGTAGTTTAACATCATATTTTCCTACTTTGTAATCTTTGTCTGACATTGCATGTTCCCTATTTGTATTTCCTGTGACTGAATGTGGTTTTCAATCTGTTGAGGTCTGTTGAGACTGAAAGTAAAGACACTGATGATGTCAGATAAAATCAGAAAATAGAAAGCAAACAGCTGATCTGATTTGTAGAATAACGTCAATGATTGATTTGTTTTAAATGTTCTGGAATGTGGAACAATTCAATGCAAATAAATGAAATCAAACGAGGCCTCATGCTGATTATTTGTGACTTGATTTAGTGGATTTTTCCTTCCTGCCGTTTCTGTGTTAAACTCCTTGATAAAGAACGTTTCCATCCACTAAAAGTGCTGAAAGACTCAGATTATTATTCTAAGTGTCTGATAACATTACCTACAGAGATAGAGCTTTTAGTGAAAGAGGAAGATCCTTTTAGTTTAACATGAAACAGCCCCGACATCACCAAACCCACCAGACTCCATGTAGATAATCACTACTTTTAGCGTGTATAGAGCAGCATAACTCCACCAGACTCCATGTAAATAATCACTACTTTTAGCGTGTATAGAGCAGCATATCTCCACCAGACTCCATGTAAATAATCACTACTTTTAGTGTGTATAGAGCAGAATATCTCCACCAGACTCCATGTAAATAATCACTACTTTTAGCGTGTATAGAGCAGCATATCTCCACCAGACTCCATGTAAATAATCACTACTTTTAGCATGTATAGAGCAGAATATCTCCACCAGACTCCATGTAAATAATCACTACTTTTAGTCTGTATAGAGCAGCATATCTCCACCAGACTCCATGTAAATAATCTCTACTTTTAGCGTGTATAGAGCAGCATATCTCCACCAGACTCCATGTAAATAATCACTACTTTTAGTGTGTATAGAGCTGCATATCTCCACCAGACTCTATGTAAATAATCACTACTTTTAGCGTGTATAGAGCAGCATATCTCCACCAGACTCCATGTAAATAATCACTACTTTTAGTGTGTATAGAGCAGCATATCTCCACATGTAAATGGGTGAATTAAGAGTTTATTCCAACCAGACCAGAGTGGTGATTGTTGGAACAGTGGAAAGATGAACCAAGACGGCTTTTGGTAGTTTTATTTAGTTTCTGTCCACTTTGAATGAAGTGAAGTTAATAATCAAACCATTTCTGTTGTAATTAAATGGAGTCTGGTCAAAAAATGAAGTTTAATGCTTAAAGTTGATCTATATTTTTTAATTTCTCCTTATTCTTTTACATTATTTTAGTTATTAAGATGCTGAACATTATTTAATAGTCAAGTGAAGTACAAGTAGCTGGAGTTAAGTCCAGTACTTGAGTAAATGTCCTCAGTCCCAGTCCACCACTAACTGATTCATTAAGTGAATGTGGAGCTGTTGTTCCCCTCCTGACCTCCAGGCGGCGGCCTTCTTTCATTTGAAACTTTAATCTGAAAAACCGGGACTTGGAGGAAACCGGAAGTGTCGTTGCTTCACTGTGATCTGGGGCTGGCGGCGGGATAGCTGTGTTCTTTGTTATTAGTGAGTTTTAAGAAGACAGAGCTCCAGGTGAACCCGCACACACTCAGGTAAACACTTTAACAACTGCTCTTTACACGCAGGCACAGCCAATAGAAGACGGATCTTTTTTGCTTTGTTGGGGGAACGAGCTGAACACTAATGATTGTAACCGAGCTGTGGAGAGTTTTTGTTGGTTTGCTCCTATAATATTGACAAAATTCCTCTTAAACTTTCTTCATTTCATAAACAAATGCGTCTGGCTTGGTCTTTGATTTGAAGCATAATTTCAGTCCTCACAGGTTTTATATTTGGAACAACAGATATATTTTGTATAAAAACCAATCCATTTCCTTCCAGCAGTGGGTTGACAACAACATCTTGCTTGTAACTCAGTTCCTCAACCAGCGTGGTCGTCTTTATGACTATGTTGAGTTTATTCATCACTACGGCATCCCAGTCTCTCTGAAGGAGTTCTCTATTGTTTTTGATGCAATGCCTTCAGCTGTTATCGCACTCTTTAAAGGTTTTAATGGAGTCCATGTTCCCCCTCCACTGTTAAAGGGGAAACAAACAACTGTTGGGAAGATTTGTTTTTCACTACAGGCCAAAAGCAAGAATAAGGCATCTCGTCAACTCTTTCAACCCGACGTTAGGAGTACACCTGCTGCTTTATCGTACTGGTCTTCACATCCATCCATCCATCTTCATCCGGTAACGGGTCACGGGGGCAGCAGCTCCTGTAGGGGACCCCAAACTTCCCTTTCCCAAGCCACATCAACCAGCTCCGACTAGGGGATCCCGAGGCATTCCCAGGCCAGGTTGGAGATATAATCTCTCCACCTAGTCCTGGGTCTTCCCCGAGGCCTCCTCCCAGCTGGACGTCCCTCCACCTAGTCCTGGGTCTTCCCCGAGGCCTCCTCCCAGCTGGACGTTCCTCCACCTAGTCCTGGGTCTTCCCCGAGGCCTCTTCCCAGCTGGACGTCCCTCCACCTAGTCCTGGGTCTTCCCCGAGGCCTCCTCCAAGCTGGACGTTCCTCCACCTAGTCCTGGGTCTTCCCCGAGGCCTCTTCCCAGCTGGACGTCCCTCCACCTAGTCCTGGGTCTTCCCCGAGGCCTCCTCCCAGCTGGACGTCCCTCCACCTAGTCCTGGGTCTTCCCCGAGGCCTCCTCCCAGCTGGACGTGCCTGGACCACCTCCCTAGGGAGCCCCCCAGGAGGCATCCTTACCAGATGCCCGAACCACCTCAACTGGCTCCTTTCGACGTGAAGGAGCAGCAGCTCTACTCCGAGCTCCTCTCGGAGGACTGAGCTTCTCACCCGATCTTTAAGGGAGACGCCAGACCCCTCCTGAGGAAACCCATTTCAGCCGCTTGTACCCTGGATCTGGTTCTTTGGGTCCTGACCCAGCCTTCATGACCACAGGTTCAATTGAATTGAATTGAATTGAATTGAATTGAATTGAATTGAATTGAACTTGCGATCAAGACCCCAAGGTATCTAAACTCCTTCACTTGGTCTTCATATGTTGAAGAGGTCTGTTGGGAGAAGTTTTCCTTCACCAACAAAGTGAAGCAGAGATCCTTCAAAATGCTCCTCAGGTTCTCCCGACTAACCTTTACCTGCAGACGATGAAGAAGACAATATGAGCTGCACGTTTTGTGGAGGACTAAATGAAACACTGGGACATTTATTTTGGTCTTGCCAATAAACCGAGAAACTATGGAGCAGATCTTCACATTTTATTGCTGTTCATATTTACATTGCATTGGGAAAATGTATTGTTTGGATTCCCTCAACATGATAGAAAGCTTTATTCAGAGTATTACACCAGACATTTCATTAGTATTTTAACCACATTTTATTTACAGAAATCAAAGTTTTTGAAAAAGAAGCCAAGCTTTTTGGAGCTGGCTGCCAATATTAAACAAAACCTAGTTTCCATTTCTACCTCCAAACAAACAGCTGTTAGATCACATGACCTCTGGAAGCTTTACTAAGTATTGGTATGAAGTGGTTTTTCTTTTCTTTTAGTGCCCCCCTGGCTCTTTTATATGGAGGACCAGGTCTACCATATTTAAAAATAAATACAGAAATAAATAAATGCTCAATAAATAAATAAGCATACAATTAATTGCCCCAAAAAATACAATAAACAAATAAATGTAGGTAGAAATTAAATTATACAGTGAGACATAAATGTATATATCTTTTAATTAGTTTCTTTATTTATTCACCTTTGTAATAATTACCTTATTTATTTATTGTCCGTTATAATCTTCAACTTTATTTATTAATTACTTATTTTTTAAATGTATTTATTTCTGTTTTATTCTTCCGTTGCATTTTCTACCCTATTTATTTTCACCCCTGGTATTTATTTTTGCCTGTCAGTTTTACATTTCTTCATGCATTTCTGCCTCATTATGCAAATGAGGAGGGGCGGGTCTTAAGGGGTCAACTTCTGCCCATTGGTTGGTTAGCATTTTACTGCATCGGTCGAATCTACATGCCACCACTCCCAGTCAGAGAATGACATAAGGTGAGTGTACCATTACATGTGATGCCAATAGAACCAGTGTGTGGAACGTTACCAATTCACCAGAATGACACAGGAGAAAGGCAAACCCTTGCTAGCTTTTGTTAATTTACAAAGTTCTGGAACTAATCAAGAATGCATAGAAAGTAACGTTAAGTCGCACACACAGTGACTTCAGACTCGACTCCGACTCGAGGTGTGGGACTCGTGAACAATGTTTATTTTTAGGAAGCGTCGGCTGAGCTTGCCGTTATTACCTTCCTCCGTTACCGATAACCTGCCTACCTAACACGTAGTATCTGCTGCTCCGCCATTCATCATAAACTTTGGCTTTAATACTGTTGATTTATAAAACGTTATAAACAATGTTGTGAAAAGAATGAATGTATGATGGAGCCAGAATAGTGTAAAATGCATATTTCTGTCCCTCACCTCCCCCCCTCATTACCACTTACTGTAAAGAATTGAAGAAGTCAATTCTGGCATTTACCGTATGGTAAGGAACACCCTGCTACCCAACAAAAGGTGGACTACTGTCTCCAGCCCCCTAGAGTCTTAGTCTAGGCTAAGACAATACAATGTTGATTAACTGTATTCATGTCAGAGGTTCACATTTACATGATAGACCCTTTTTGGATCTGTAACCACAAACGACCCCCAAAGGGGCAGAGTTTAGCAGCATGTTTACTCTCATTAACCAGCAAAGGTGCGCTCGGCATGTTGTCATGACAACAACGGACCAATGAGAAGGGATTTGAATGCACCAGGTGAAAAGGAACAGCCCCCAGGTGCATGGCATAAATGAGTGCGATTTATGGATATTCGGGGCTGCATTCACGTGACTCCATCAGGGGGAGCGTGGATCAGTCCGCTGTCAGCTGCAGTGTTATCATGTTTCATGTTGTCCTTGTCTTTGTTATTGTGTTGTCTTTGTCTCATCATCCTCATCATTCTGTTGCATTAAACCTTTTTCTTAATTCTCAATTCGACCCCCGAGCCTCCTTCCTCAGAGATCCAACAGAACACGACGTTAGTCTGAAAATTTCTAACAATACTTCATACAACAAGACCCAAACAAAGAAGCGCTGAACGCAAAATAGGTTAGTAACCTGTGGTGAGTCAACATGTTCAGCTCAGCATTGGCCAGATAACGTTAGCTTGCTTGTTGCTTAGCTACGACCTTCGGGAGGTTTATCTGACTGTTGTTCGTTATGAGAAGATGAATGAGCGTTTGGTTACTTTCCAAACTTGTGGTAGTCAATTAATGTAGGCTAATCATTTACGTCCGCAGGCTGCCATCACGTTAATTATTACAGACTGGCTGTTGATCATGTTACAGTTTTATTTAGTTATAACGTTACACTTGTTTGAGAGTCTGGTGTAGATGGCCAATGCTGAGCTGAACATGTTGACTCACCACAGGTTACTAACCTATTTTGTGTTCAGCAGTTGAGATTCAGATGTAGACATGTGTGTTATTAGTCCAGTTCTGACCCTCTAAGTGTGTAATGCTTGAGGAGGAGTTATATAGTCTGATAGCCACAGGCAGCAATGACCTTCTGTGGCCCTATTTGGGTGGAGGGGTCTCAGCCAGTGTGCTGTCGAGTGGGGGAGTCGTAGATAGTATTTTGAATAGCATTCTCCTCTCACTTATTTCATTTATTGATTTATTTCTATTTCCTGTGTTGATTGATTTACACTTCATTGTTAACAGGTTGTATTATATGTATCTGATGACATAATTCAATTCAATTTCAATTCAATTTTATTTATAGTATCAATTCATAACAAACGTTATCTCGAGACACTTTACAGATATTGCAGGTCCAGACTACACTCCAGAATTTACAAGGACCCAACAGTTCTAGTAGTTTCCTCCAGAGCAAGCAACAATGCGACAGTGGCGAGGAAAAACTCCCTTTTAGGAAGAAACCTCGGACAGACCCAGGCTCTTGGTGGGCGGTGTCTGACGACCGGTTGGGGTTAGAATGAAGAGTGGCAATAACAGTCACAAAAAATAATAGTTTGTAGTAGTTCTTTGTAGTAGTTCATGGCGTAACAGGGCACTGTGCGGCATTAAAAGGCACAGCAGGACGTAGCAGGGCACAGCAGAGCTTAGCAGGATGAACACGGCATTGCAAGACGTGTAGCGGGACCATGGCGACAGCTGCTACCATGATGTTGGAGCCTCCCTGATCCAAGGAAACATTCTGGGGGGAAAAGAACATAAGGACTCCGGGGAATGACTCCCCAGAGCTAGGTTAGTAACAAGCATTTCTGGGACATGGATGCACACAAATGGAAAGATAGAAAGATAAAAAGATGGAGGAGAGAGGAGCACAGTGTGTCAAAGGAAGTCCCCCAGCAGTCTAAACTATTACAGCATAACTAAGAGAGACAGGGTAAAGAGAGGAGCCAACCGGATCCCATCCCTCTGTCTAGAGGAGATGGGAAGAGAGAGAGAGATCCATCCCTCTGTCTAGAGGAGGTGGATGAGAGAGAGAGAGAGAGAGATATCCATCCCTTTGTCTAAAGGAGATGGGGGAGAGAGAGATCCATCCCTCTGTCTAGAGGAGGTGGATGAGAGAGAGAGATATCCATCCCTTTGTCTAAAGGAGATGGGGGAGAGAGAGATCCATCCCTCTGTCTAGAGGAGGTGGATGAGAGAGAGAGAGAGAGAGAGAGATATCCATCCCTTTGTCTAAAGGAGATGGGGAGAGAGAGATCCATCCCTCTGTCTAGAGGAGGTGGACAGGAGAGAGAGAGAGAGAGAGAGAGAGAGAGAGAGAGAGAGAGAGACATAACCATCCCTCTGTCTAGAGGAGATGGGAAGAGAGAGAGAGATCCATCCCTCTGTCTAGAGGAGGTGGATGAGAGAGAGAGAGAGAAGATATCCATCCCTTTGTCTAAAGGAGATGGGGGAGAGAGAGATCCATCCCTCTGTCTAGAGGAGGTGGATGAGAGAGAGAGAGAGAAAGATATCCATCCCTTTGTCTAAAGGAGATGGGGGAGAGAGAGATCCATCCCTCTGTCTAGAGGAGGTGGATGAGAGAGAGAGATATCCATCCCTTTGTCTAAAGGAGATGGGGGAGAGAGAGATCCATCCCTCTGTCTAGAGGAGGTGGATGAGAGAGAGAGAGAGAGAGATCCATCCCTCTGTCTAGAGGAGGTGGATGAGAGAGAGAGAGAGAGAGATATCCATCCCTTTGTCTAAAGGAGATGGGGAGAGAGAGATCCATCCCTCTGTCTAGAGGAGGTGGAGGAGAGAGAGAGAGAGAGAGAGAGAGACATAACCATCCCTCTGCTAGCCCTAACTATAAGCTTTATCAAAGAGGAAAGTCTTAAGCCTACTCTTAAATGTGGAGACTGTGTCTGCCTCCTGAACCCAAACTGGAACCTGGTTCCACAGGAGAGGAGCCTGATAGCTGAACGCTCTGGCCCCCGTTCTACTTTTAGAGACTCTAGGAACCACCAGTAACCCTGCATTCTGGGAGCGCAGTGCTCTGGTGGGGTAGTAAGGTACTATGAGCTCTTTAAGATAAGATGGTGCCTGACCATGAAGAGCTTTGTAGGTGAGAAGAAGGATTTTAAATTCTATTCTGGATTTTACAGGAAGCCAATGCAGAGAAGCTAAAACAGGAGAGATGTGATCTCTTTTCCTAGTTCCTGTCAGAACACGTGCTGCAGCATTCTGGACCAGCTGAAGACTCTTTATGGATTTATTCGAGCAGCCTGATAATAAAGAATTGCAGTAATCTAGCCTAGAAGTAACAAATGCATGGACTAGTTTTTCTGCATCATTTTTCGACAGGATATTCCTGATTTTTGCAATATTACGTAGGTGAAAAAAGGCGATCCTTGAAATTTGCTTTATGTGGGAATTAAAGGACATATCCTGATCAAAGATAACTCCAAGATTCCTCACAGTGGTGCTGGAGCCCAGGGTAATGCCATCCAGAGTAACTATCTCTTTGGATAATGCGTCACGGAGGTGCTTGGGTCCCAGAGCAATAACTTCAGTTTTATCTGAGTTCAACATTAGAAAATTACAGCTCATCCAGGTTTTAATATCCTGAAGGCACATTTGAAGTTTAGCTAACTGATTAGTTTCATCCGGCTTGATCGATAGATATAATTGAGTATCATCTGCATAACAATGAAAGTTTATGGCGTGTTTCCTGATAATATTGCCTAAAGGAAGCATATATAAAGTGAACAGGATTGGACCGAGCACAGATCCTTGTGGGACTCCATGACTAACTTTGGCGTGCACGGAGGATTCATCGTTAACATGAACAAACTGAGATCGATCTGATAAATAAGACTTAAACCAGCTTAGAGCTGTCCCTTTAATGCCAATTAAATGTTCCAGTCTCTGTAATAAGACATGGTGGTCAATGGTATCAAATGCAGCACTAAGATCTAATAACACCAGTACAGAGAGAAGTCCTTTGTCTGATGCAATTAGGAGGTCATTAGTAATTTTCACAAGTGCTGTCTCTGTACTATGATTAACTCTAAATCCTGACTGAAAATCCTCATATAAACTGTTGCTATGCAGAAAGTCACACAGCTGTTTGGCGACTACTTTCTCAAGAATCTTAGAGAGAAATGGAAGGTTGAATATAGGTCTATAGTTGGCTAAAACATCTGGATCAAGGTTGGGCTTTTTCAGAAGAGGTTTAATTACAGCCACTTTAAAGTGCTGTGGTACATAGCCTGTTAAAAAGACAGATTGGTTATATCTAGTAGAGAAGTGTTGACTAAGGGTAAAACTTCTTTAAGTAGCCTAGTCGGGATGGGGTCTAAGAGGCAGGTTGATGGTTTAGATGAAGAAATAATTGAATTAAATTGATAAAGATCAAGTGAAGCAAAGCAGTCTAAACATACATCTGGTTTTACAGCTGTTTCTGAGGTTCCTGAGTTTAGAGATAAGTCAGTGCCAGTTAAAGGCAGGTCTTGGTGAATTTTGCTTCTAATAGTTATAATTTTATCATTGAAGAACCTCATAAAGTCATTACTACTAAGAGCTATGGGAATACTTGGCTCAGTAGAGCTGTGACCTTCCGTTAGCCTGGCTACAGTGCTGAAAAGAAACCTGGGGTTGTTCCTATTTTCCTCTATTAATGACGAGTAGTACGCTGCTCTGGCATTACGGAGGCCCTTCCTATATGTTTTAAGACTATCTTGCCAGATAAAACGAGAACTTTCTAATTTGGTGGAACGCCAAATCTTCTCAAGTTTCCGTGATATTTGCTTTAATTTGCGAGTTTCAGTGTTATACCATGGAGCTAACCGTCTTTGTTTTATTATCTTCTTTGTTAGAGGGGCAACAGAGTCGAGTGTCATTCGCAACGAGCCTGCTGCACTATCAACAAAATGATCAATTTGGGAGGGACTAATAGCATAGGAGTCCTCCGTTACTTTGTGACTTGGTAATGAATTAAATGCTAATGGAATCACATCCTTAAATTTAGCTACAGCACTATCAGATAGACATCTTGTATAGAAGGTTTTGCCTACTGGCGTGTAGTTCAGCAGTATAAACTCAAAAGTTATCAAACAGTGGTCAGATAGAAAGGGATTCTGTGGGAACACCATTAAATGTTCAATTTCAACACCATAGACCAGAACAAGGTCGAGGGTGTGGTTAAAACGGTGAGTCGGGTTATGAACACTTTGACAGAAACCAATAGAATCTAAAAGAGAGATAAACGCAGTACTAAGGCTATCATTCTCATCGTCCACATGAATATTAAAATCCCCTACAATAACAACTTTGTCCGTTTTTAGCACTAAATTTGACAAAAACTTTGACAAGAACAAATAGAACTGGTTCAGAGTCTGGACCAGGTGCTTGGTACACTATAACAAATAGAACTGGTTCAGAGTCTGGACCAGGTGCTCGGTACACTATAACAAATAGAACTGGTTCAGAGTATGGACCAGGTGCTCGGTACACTATAACAAATAGAACTGGTTCAGAGTATGGACCAGGTGCTCGGTACACTATAACAAATAGAACTGGTTCAGAGTATGGACCAGGTGCTCGGTACACTATAACAAATAGAACTGGTTCAGAGTATGGACCAGGTGCTCGGTACACTATAACAAATAGAACTGGCTGCAGTGATTTCCAACTTGTGTGTGAAAGACTAAGAACAAGACTTTCAAATGAGTTATAATGTAGTTTAGGTTTAGAGCTGATTAGTAGACTAGAATCGAAGATAGCTGCAACTCCACCTCCTCGGCCTGTGCCTCGAGGAATGTGAGTATTAATATGACTGGGGGGGGTGGCTTCATTCAGACTAACATATTCTCCATCACCCAGCCAGGTTTCAGTAAGACAAAATAGATCAATATTAGAATCTGATATTAATTCATTTACTAGTACACCTTTAGAAGAGAGAGACCTGGTCTTTAAGAGTCCACATTTAATTCTCCTATTCTTTTGCACTATTGCACTTGTGGTTTTAATTGTTATGAGGTTTTCATGCACAGCTCCTTCTCTATTTACCTTTGATTTAAATAATTTTAAGGGACGGTGGGCAGACACCGTCACTATGGGATTTTTACTAGATAACTCCTGGAATAAAGGAGCAGAGAAGTGTGTTAGACTGGGACTCTGCCTCCTGGTCCCAGCTCTGGATTGTCAGGGATTAGGTCCACTAATAAACTTGTCCAGATTTCTGGAAATAAGAGCTGCTCCATCCCAAGTGGGATGAATGCCGTCTCTCCGAATCAGACCAGGTCTTCCCCAGAAAGACTGCCAGTGATCCACAAAGCCCACATCATTATCTGGACACCACCTCGATAGCCAGCCGAAATGACGACATGCGGCTGTACATGTCATCGTTGGTCAGATTTGGCAGAGGTCCAGAGAAAACTACGGTGTCCGACATTGACTTTGCGTATGTACACACTGATTCAACATTGATCTTGGTGACCTCCGTTTGACGTAACCGGGAGTCATTAACGCCAACGTGAATAACAATCTTGCTGTATTTACGTTTATCCTTCGCCAGCAGTTTCAAATAAGACTCAACGTCGCCCGCTCTGGCCCCCGGGATACACTTAACTATGGCTGCCGGCTTCGCTAACTTCACGTTTCTCAAAATGGAGCTGCCGATAACCAGAGTCGGTTTCTCAGCGGGTGTGTTGCTGAGTGGGGAAAATCTGTTAGAAACGCTAACAGGCTGGTGGCGGTCCGTGGCCTTTGAAAGCTTACGGCTAACTCTTCCTCGTCCTCGCACAGTCACCCAGTTACTATGTCCTGGCTGCTCAGGAGTTGCCGGGGGACGGCTACCAGAGGCTAACTCAGGCTCAGGCCGGCCCGCGCCGACTACCGGGGGGGGGTTAGCTACAGTAACTAACGACTGATCTATCATGGTGCGGAAACGGACTTCTAACTCACTAAGCCTCGCCTCCATGTCTATAAATAAACTACACTTGTTACACATACCATTGCCGTTAAAGGACGCAGAGAAGTAACTAAACATCTCACACATCGGACAAGACAAAGCAGGAGAGGGAGACGACATGGCTAACTGCTAAGCTAAAGTCGCTAGCAGCTAAGCTAGAGTATGGTAGCGTTAGCGCTAGCTACCAAGCGTTCAAAACAACTGTTATTTAACGAAAGTAACTGAAAGACGTAAAACAAATGCTTATGCCTATGCCCCGTTGATGCGAGCTCTAAGCGAAGCAAATGTAGTTTAATGCACAACCTTTTCTCTAGTTCCAGTCACTTAACCAGATATGGCTAACAGCTAAGCTAAAGTCGCTTGGCGTTAGCTACCAAGCTTTCGAAAACTGTTTATTTAACGAAAGTCACTGAACATGTAAAGAACTGTGAGTGCTTAGGCAGAACTACTATAAGAATAAGTGTTTAGCGGGCAGTTTGCCGCTGTAATAGCAAAACTAACAAATTGAACTAACGCTAGTATTTTAGCGAGCAGCAACACGCTACCAACACACAAGCACAGGAAACGGAAATGAGTCAGGTACGCTTACCGTGTGATGCCAGCTAATCCTGCCTCAACACATTAATTTGATGCATCATGACACACGTTATGTAGACGATATCTATTTAAACCTGTTAAACCCACAGACATTTATTATAACTTCCAGAAGAAATCAGTTTCTAAAGACACCAAATATGTCAAGATGGAGTTTGAGTTCATTTCCAAAACAAATGATGCAAAACATCCACATTTATTAGTATTTTGATGAGCAGCCACAGAAAACATATTGCTGAATATTTCATTGTGTCATGAAGCTTCATTTAAGAGTGCGGCCTATTACATCCCATAATGTCTCCAGAACACAGTATGTGTCCTTGTTATACCGGCTATAAAAAGTTAATGGATGTTTCTATCTTGTGTGAAAAGTCTTTTGGATAATTACTGGTCACTTTGGCCATTTTTTATCTGTTTCATGAATTCTGTAAGATGGTTTATGAGTCAAAGAAATGTGTAAATATGTGATTGTAGAATAAAAGCTGTAAAATAAAGCAGGTGTTGAACACAAGGCCTGAGGAAGCAGTGACTTGATCCCTGGAGGAAATGTTCAGTAAGCAGAGCTTTGTCAGCACTGCTGTTCTTTAATAAAAACTGGTCTACACAACAGGATGGAGACATATTCTAATAAAATCTATGGCAGATATCTAGAAAGTTCTTTCTCACTGGAAGAATTAAATACAGATATCTGCAATAAATATCCAGTCTAGCTACTAAATATTAAAACAGCCACTTGTACTATTTGAGGATTTAAATGTAGTTTTGACTAATTAAAGTTGGAGATATCTTGAAAAACAATTTCTACAAGTAAGAATGTTATTGTGCATATCTTTAATTCCCATTCTGACTGTTAGAATATCCCTTTGACCAGGAGAAATGCTATTATTAATATCTAAAATGTAATTCCAGATAGGAGTGTGGTGTGATTAAATGTTAAAGACATTCTTCCTGTTTTCATCTCTAGTTGTTCTGCAGAGCTTCTTCTAGCGAGGAACGTCTGACAATAACAAGAACTTTAGTTTTCTATGATGGAAGTTGACATTATTGTTTAAAGCCACATTTAAATGTTGTATCATCTCTCTGAAAGAGTCCAACAACAATAATTGATGAGTGCGGGGTATTAATTTAAACTCTGAACATTTGAGAGCTGAC